>JACSVZ010000003.1:979954-998479 GCA_014706295.1 Lycocorax pyrrhopterus obiensis | reverse complement strand
ATTTAATACGGAATTAATCCCGCCCTGAGATCAAACCCCACAACAAAACCCCACTCCCAAGGATCCACATCCAAGGAAAACCCAATCCAGCCTTGCTGGCGCACCAAAGCCGGGGAATTAACGTGGGTTTGCCACTCTGGTTGATTTATGGGATGCTCCAGGGTTTTCCCTGCTGCCCCCGGGATGCTGGGCTTGGGAAGCGCCTCCTTTTCCAAGCCCATCCCGGCAAAATCCATCTCCATGAAACAGCCTCCAGCTCCACCCCCCCTGCCCCGGCAGGAGCAGCCTGGGAAATCAGAGGCTTCTAATTAACGACTCAATAAATGAAGATGGATGGGAAAGGTTAATCCTGGACCTCATTCCTGCTTTATGAATACAAATCCTGGAGTCTTGGAATCGGCCGCCAAGGAATTCCAGCTTTTGAGGAGGAGGCGACTTGGTCATTAATTAAACTTTTGGGATGAGGACATTTTTTGGGATGAATCTCCTGCTCTATGAGGAGATAAAACGCAGATTAAAGGGCATTTCTGAGGCAGTTGGAGCATCTGGGGCTCCCTGGGGGGGGGAGTAGGGGGGGGGCTGTGATATCCCAACGGATCGAAAATCCCAACGGATCGAAAATTCCAGTGCTGCATCCCAGGAGAGCATCGCTGCCGTCCCGGGATGCTTTTCTACCCCCATCCTAGAAACTCCCAGACAGCTCCTCAGGGCTGGGCCAACCTCACCGCCAGGGAGCCATGGAGCTGTCCAGCAGCTCAGAATCCCCGGAATCCATGGATGGATGGCTGGATGAAAGCAGCACCCCAAAGCCACAACCCCACTGCTGCTCAGTCCCCAGGGGGACATTCCCAAGGTCCCAGCAGCGCTGCTCTGCCCATCTCAATCCCGCATCCCACCAAAACACACTGCCTGGACCGCAGGGAATCTGGGATCATCCGCTCCCACCAGCCACGCTCAGCCCAAGGCATCCAGGGAGCATCCCGCTGTTCCCAGCCTCTGCTCCCGCTCTGCCAGGGGACAGAAAGAGGGGGAATTCCTGGGATGGAGCCGTTTGACTCGGCAGAGAGCAGGGAGCCCACCCCAGGTGGAGCTTCCCGCACCCAAATCCTCGAGAAATCCAGGGAGATTTGGGTTTCTCCGCTGCCTGGGAGCTCCTGCATCCCTCAGGGCTCCGCCCGTCACCTCCCTGTCCCCAGGGCTGTGTCATCCGTGGGACGAGGCATCTCCAGCACGGCACGGACCCACAGCAGCCGGCAATTCCAAGGATCCCGCTCCTCAGGAATGGCCACGGCAGCATCCCGGCAGTGCCGGAGGGGCAGAGCAGCAGCTCCCGCCGGGAGCAGCGGGATGATGGATGGAGTTAAATGGAGCGCCGGGAAAGACAAACGCTCCACGCCCGGCTAGCGGGAGGCTCTCTCCCGTCGGGATCCAATGGACCACCGGGAATGCTGGCAGCCCCATCAGCCACCCCATTAGGGAGCAAATGGAGCAGCAGCATCCCACAGACCTCCGGTGCTCCCATCTCCACCAGTCAGAAAACTCCGGAGGAACCGGAGCCACTTCACTGCGGCTGCCGAGCCAAAGGCCGAGGCGGATTTTCCAAAGCAGGGAATTCCCTGGGCCGAGCAGGCAGAGGGAGGGAGCGGGATTTGAGTGGAGCAGCCTTTAAAAGTCAGAGGTGTTTGAGCAAAGAGCAGCGAGAGCCTTCCCCGGGCTCCCGGGGGGCCGCCGCCCTTCCTCGAGCAGCAGGGAAACCTCGTGGAAATGCCAAAGGGAAGGAGGGCAGGAGCCGGATTTAGGGAGTTGGGGAATGCTCCCTCGGGAATGGGGGGCTGAGACCGGCACTGGGGTCCCACTGCCACTGTCCCCAGCACGGGGGGGTGGCACTGCCACTGTCCCCAGCACGGGGGGGTGGCACTGCCACTGTGTGCCGGGCAGGAAGCCTGGAGAGGATCCAATAACCAGAACGGGTGGATGTGGCCAAGATGTCTCCAGGGAGGAGCTGGGATCCCTCTCTGGGACATTCCGTGCTGGTCCCACCAAGCTGCCCCTCACTGAGACCATGTCCCACCACCAGCTCTGTCCCCTGCTGTCCCCAGGGGCTGCTCCACACCTGCAAAGCCCAGATGGAAACGCAGCAGGGCTCATTCCCAGCCTCCCAACCCATGGGATGCAGCTGTGTTGGAGGAGACACTCCAGAGGGGACAGGAGCTGGGCAGAGGAGTCTGGGTTCCCAAATCATGGGGATCTGGGATCCCCAAATTGTGGGGGTTTGCTGCTGCCCCAGAGTCCCCTGAGCTGGCACCACAGCCCCGGTTCTGTGATGCCACCCATGTGCCAGAGGGGCTGGAGCGTGTCCAGGGAAGGGAACGGAGCTGGGAAGGGGCTGGAGCCCCAGGAGCGGCTGAGGGAGCTGGGAAAGGGGCTCAGCCTGGAGAAAAGGAGGCTCAGGGGGGACCTTGTGGCTCTGCACAGCTCTCTGACAGGAGGGGGCAGCCGGGGGGGTCGGGCTCTGCTCCCAGGGAACAGGGACAGGAGGAGAGGGAACAGCCTCAGGCTGGGCCAGGAGAGGCTCAGGTTGGATACTGGGAACATTTCTTCATGGAAAGGGCTGTCCGGCCCTGGCACGGCTGCCCAGGGAAGTGCTGGAGTCCCCATCCCTGGAGGGATTGAACAGCCCTGTGGATGTGGCACTTGGGGACAGGGGTCAGTGGTGGCCCTGGCAGTGCTGGGCAGTGGCCGGACTCGCTCTTAAAGGATCTTTTCCAACCCAAACGATTCTGTTGTGGCCCGTCAAGGCTCGGCTGGCACTCGGTGCCAGCACAGCCGGGCCCTGCCCAGCCCCCGTCGCATCCCCCGGGCCCTCCCCGGGCAGAGGCGGCCCCGGCCCCGCTCAGCCCCCGCTGCCGGCGCCGCTGCAGCCGGAGCGGCTCCGAGCGCGATTGAACAGCGGAGCTCTGCTGCCACCGCCCGGGGAGCCGCGCAGCCCGCAGCGCACGGCCCCGGGAGCCGCGCATCCAGCCCGGGAAGGGCAGCAGGGCTGGGGCATTCCCTGGGAAGGGCTCTGGGAATGGGGGGCTCCGCTCTGAGCCAGCCGGGAAGTGCTGCTGGAGCTGCCGGGGGTCAGGGCTTTCCCCTGAGCCTCCTGGCTGAGCTCCTGCAGGCACGGGGGGTCAGGGGGATCCCGTAAAAGTCATGGAATGGGTTGGATTTGGAGGGGCCTTAAAGCCCATCCCACCCCTGCCATGGCAGGGACACTTTCCACTGTCCCAGGCTGCTCCAAGCCCCGTCCAGCCTGGCCTTGGACACTGCCAGGGATCCAGGGGCAGCCACAGCTTCTCTGGGCACCCTGTGCCAGGGCCTCCCCACCCTCCCAGGGAACAATTCCTTCCCAATATCCCATCCATCCCTGCCCTCTGGCAGTGGGAAGCCATTCCCTGTGTCCTGTCCCTCCAGCCCTTGTCCCCAAGTCCCTCTCCAGCTCTCCTGGAGCCCCTTTAGGCCCTGGAAGGGGCTCTGAGCTCTCCCTGGAGCCTTCTCCTCTCCAGGTGAGCACCCCCAGCTCTCCCAGCCTGGCTCCAGAGCAGAGGGGCTCCAGCCCTTGGAGCAGCTCCGTGGCCTCCTCTGGACTGGCTCCAGCAGCTCCAGGTCCTTCCTGTGCTGGGCCCCAGGGCTGGGGCAGCTCTGCAGGTGGGGTCTCACCTGGGTGGGGCAGAGGGGCAGAATCCCCCCCTCCCCTGCTGCCCACGCTGGGGGACCAGCCCAGGGCAGGGGGATTTAGGATCCCAGCTCTCACCCGCCAGCACCCCCAAATCCTTCTCCCAGGGCAGCTCCAGGACGTTCCCTGCAGGAAACACGTTCCCAGCGACGCAGGAGCTCTGCCAACATCCGCATCGAAGCCGCACTGCCGGTGCCACCACGACGGGACGGTGCCACCCAGCCCGGGCAGCCCCAGGGGACACAGGGCACTCACCGGACTTGTGGACGCTGCGGAGGCAGGACAGGGAGGCGTTCAGCCGGGCACACTCCTCGCTGTTGGCCCCGAACTTCTCCACAGTGGCACAGACCTGGTCATCGGTCATGTCCAGCAGATCCTCCAGGCTCAGCTGCCCGGGGGCGATTTCCTGAGGGAGGAATGGGTCAGGAATGAGGGAGGAAGAAGGAACTACCCTGGACCATCCCCTAAACCCTGGGAAACACCCGTGAGAATCCCTTTTCCTCAGGTCACGGACCCAAACCCATCCATTGTCCACCTGAATCTCCAAGAAAAACCTGGAGGAACTTAAGCTTTATCTCCAGTTTTGCCACGCTTTTAGGGACATCCAGACCCAGCTGAACACCTGGGAGCACCAGGGAAACCCATCCCTGATTGGGAACGCGCAGGACTGCGACCTCTGTTGCAGAATTCCCTTTTCCCTGGAGGTGGGATCGCCTTTGGGTGCCACCCATCACCTGTAGGAGCCCAGGACGTGCCAGGAGGACACCGATGGGGACATGGGGGACACCCCCACTGCAGCGGGGTCCATGTGACACCCACTGGGAGCAGCAGCGGGGTGTCCTCGCTGGTGGGTGGGGTGGAGAATCCACAAAATCCTGGGAAAAACCCTTCCTTTTCCAGGTGGGAACGCCCGGGCCGTACCTCCATCACCTCCTTGCGGATGTCGACGATGCGGAACCAGTGCAGGAGCTGGGGGAAGCCCTCCAGCTTGGCGTTGCGCTCCTGCAGGGCCACCTTCCTCTTGCAGGACAGCTGCCGGCTGAAATACTTCACCAGTTTGCTCTGGAAAAGAAGGGAAAACCCTCCTGGGATCCCCCACCGGCAGCTGGGGCTCAGGTCTCCCCCTGCCCCATCCCAAGGTTCCCAAATCTGCCCCAAAACACAGCCCGGCCGAGCTCCTGCAGCCCAGAGCGTCGAGGTTTGGTGTCCAAGAGGGAATTTCCCTCCCCCAAAAAATCCCTTTCTCGGCTCCTTCATCCCCAAACCCGGCACTGGTCCCGTTCAGGGGGTGGGCAGCCCTTGGCACCCCCCCCCAAGTGGGGTGTGGGGGGGACAGGGGGGACGGGCACCGCTGTTGCCACGAACGCTGCCCCGTCCCGGTGCTGCCCAGCCACCCACAGGACGCTTTTCCCGCTTTTATTCCCAACCTCAGGGCCCCCAAGGACACAGTTCCCCTCCTTACACCTGAGTTTAGTACCAAGGACCCCCCCAAACCCCCCAAGGCCACTCTCTCCCCTCTTACACCCCCCACAAAAGCCCTACAAGGGAACCAGCCACGACATCCCATTCCAAGGCTGGAATGCGGCGTTTTCTCCTCACCGATTCCCCCCTCACTGACCCAAATCTTCCTCCCTCCTTCCCCTTTCCAGATCCATCTCCCCTCCCCCCCATCCCTGCTCCGATCATCCCCAAAACCCCCCCCAAATCCTCGCACCCTGAGGCCGAAGCCGTTCCCAGGCGCAGCCTGGCGGCTCCCAAAATAAAGCTGCTGAGCGCCTGCCCTCCTTTCCCGGGAATGTAGAGCAGGGCTGGGAAGCTGCTGGGATTTCCTGCTCCCGGTTTTCCAGCTGGGTGATTCCCCGGCGCCGGCAGCGCGGCGTGGAGCTGTGCCCCTGCTCCCGCAGGCCCCAAAAGCAGACGGATGAAATTCGGGATGGTTTGGGATGGAGAGACGAGGGGAGAACCAGCCCCACTGCGGGATTTGGGAGCTTTCCCATCCCCCCCGGTCCTTTCCCTCGTGGTGCCCACAGGGGTTGGCATCACCCCCAAAACCGCCCCCCCAGGGGGGTGACGGCCGTGCCAGGAGCTGGGGACAGGGGTGTCACCCCCCTGGCAGCTTCTCCCCAGCCCCAGCCTGGCTGCCAGAGGTGAATTCCTGGAAATTAACTCCCCAAAGGGAGGCAGGAACAGCAGAGCCCGACCCGGGGGGGCTGCAGGGAGCCCTCAGCTCTGCAGAGCCCTGCCCCGCTCCCAGGGCTGATTTTTAAGGGAAAACACTCCCGAAACGGAGAATCGAAGGTTTAAGGGTCAGCCTGGATCTCGCATCCCGAGCACGCTCCAGGCTCTTGGAGCTGAAGCGGCCCCGAGCACCCTGAACGCGCCCAGAGGCAGCTCCTGCCGCCCAAAAAATGCCCTTTCACGGACACAGCTGCAGCAAAACACCGGGAAAAGAAATTCCGAAAAATTCCGCGTCCTGTCCTCTATTCCGCCGCTCCCGGTGGGATCCCAAAGGGAATAAAGGTGATGCCTGAGGCACCACGGCATCACCAGTGCCAAAATCAGAGAGCTGGGGACAGAGCAGCCCCCGCCACCGCCCTGCGGAGGTGAGCTGGGAATGGGGAAACGGTGGGGGAAATGAAGGAATTTTAATTTCCAGGTGGAGGAAATTCACCCCTTTTGTGAGAGGAGGGGTCATTTTTAACCCAAAATAGGAGCCCGCTGGGAACTCCAGGTGCTCTGCTCCATGGATTTGCTCCAGCCAGGGAAAAACAAGCCCAAAACCCCCTCTGGAAAATCCCAAAGCCCTCGGTGTTTTGCTGGGGCTGGAAAGGAGAGGGACGGAGACGGCCCCATCCCGCAGGGAAAACCCCATCCCCAGGGAAAAAAACCCCATCCGGAGGAGCTGCTCTGGCTCCTGCTCATCCCGGGATGGGGAAAATGCGGGAAGTGCGGCGTTCCTGCCTCAGTTTCCCCACCTGGAAGAGGGCGGGGGGGGGCACAAGGAGAGGGGTGGGAATCCCGCGGATCTCCCCCTTCCTGCCGCTGGAATTTGCTGCTGCTCCAGCTGGGGATGCTGCCGGGGATGATCCAAACCTTTTTCCTGTGGAGCCGGGGGCTGTTTTCCCACCTTTCCAGCGCCTCTCCCTGCTCCAGCACCGCCCAGGGGAACGGCAGGAGCGGTGCTCTGATACAAAGGAGTGAAACCGCGAGGATTCCCTTCCCTCTGGAGGCTCCAGCAGCTCCAGGAACACCCCCAGCTCCTCGGAAAACAACGTCCCTGCTGCCCTGGGGGTGGGCGCTGGGATGGGAGCGATGTCCCCTCTCCACGGGACCTTGGGTGACCCCAGCAAGGCGAGGGGCCGGGATCACACGGGGCTGGAGCCGGATTTCCCATCCCAGCCCTTCCCATCACCCCGAGCAGGAATTTCCCCTCGGCTCATCCCGATTTCCCTCGGCTCATCCCGAACCCAGCACGGCCGCGAGCGGCTGCTCCCCCCGCACCCCCGGCAGGCTCCGAGCCGGTCTCCAAGGAGCGGGAGGGCGGCTGTTCCCCCCTGGAATGGGATCCTTGACGTCAGCCGGGCTGGCGACAGCACCGGCCCTGCCTGGAGACCGGGACAGGCGGCGGAAAATCCAGGAGGGGGAAGTTCATTCACCTGGCAGCCGGTGAGCCGCCGGGAATGTCCATCCCATCCCATCCCATCCTATCCCATCCCATCCCATCCCATCCCATCCCATCCCATCCCATCCCATCCCATCCCATCCCAGCAGGATCCCAGCCCATGCCATGGACTGAGGGGTTCCTCTGCACCCCTAAATTTCCTTTCCCACGATGCAGAGATGCACCTGGAGCGACTCTTCCCCGGCTCCCACAGAGGGGCTCGTTATTCCAGAGGCACCTGGAGCAGCCTGGGGCTGGGGAATTCCTTGCCACGGTTCTGTTTTCCCTCTCAGGGCTCTCCCAAGGCCCTGCTGGGCTCGTGGGATGTCTCTGGCTCTGCGCACCCTTTATTTCGGGAGATGCTAAAAGGTCCCTGGGGATTTTGTCGGGAATACAGGAGCCGAAATGTCTCCATCCAGCATCCCGGGAGGATCCAGCCCTGGGAGAAGCGCGCTGTGCTCATCCGTGGTGTGAGACACCAGAGAATCCACATGTTCAGGCAGTGAGAATCATAAAACCATGGAACTGGAAGGACCTTAAAGCTCATCCAGTTCCACCCCCTGGGCAGGGACACCTTCCACTGTCCCAGGCTGCTCCAAGCCCCGTCCAGCCTGGCCTTGGACACTGCCAGGGATCCAGGGGCAGCCACAGCTTCTCTGGGCAAATCCCAGTGCTGGGAGAGCATCCCCACAGCCCGTGGAGGTTTGGGAATGGCCACAGCTCTTTCCTCGGAGCCTCTTCCCATCCTCACCCACGTGTTCACACCACATCCTGGGAGGGTTCCCCGTTCCTGGCAGGAGCAGGGCAGCCCAGGGAGAGGGAATTGTTGATCCCGGGGTTATCCTTGGAGCTATCCACCAGGCTCTGGGAGCCCTGCCCCACATTTTGACACTGGGATGGGGTTTAACCCCACAGACAGAACAGTGCCGTGGGACAGCCGGGAATACCGCCCAGCTCCGAGCAAGCTTTCCTTCTGCTGTACCCAAATTCCACCGAACGCAGCACCCCCTGTCCATACTCACACCCCAACCCCCAAATTTAGAGCCATAAAGCCCAAGTGCCGCACTCTGACGGGGATAAAACCCCACAGCCCGGGCAGGGCTGAGGGATGAACGCTCAGATCCCTCTGGATGCCGCCCCACAGGAAGCAAACCAGCCCCGACTCCCACTCCAGGTGTTTTATCCCAGCCGCTGCCTCAGCTCCCGCTGGAGCCTGTCCCAAGGCACAAGCGAGACCCAAAACGCCTCCCAGCTCCAAGGATTGCCACTGGAACCCATCCCAAAAAACGCTGCACGGCGGGATGCAGGAGGATGGGAGCTCACATCTACCCTAAGGTGGCTTAAAACCACAAAAAGAAGGGGAAAAACTTGGATTAATCCAGAAAAATTAAGGTTTAGCCTATGAAGATTAACCAAAAAGCCATGGATTCACCTGTTTTACTCCAGGCTCGTGCTGACACGAGGGCTGGGCACTGTCCCCAGTGCCACATCCCAGGTCACCGCTCCCTTTGCCGTGGCACTGCCTGGCCCAGCTCCGCTGCCACCAGGGGAAGGGAAGAGGCACCGAGCGAGGCCTCGGAGTCTGTGTCACGTCCTTGGGACGTGGCAGTGGCAGCAGGGCCTCAGGGACACAGGGACTCGGGGACTCGGGGACTCGGGGCCAAGCTCCGCTCCTGCTGACGCTGGTGGCAACCCGGGACAACACCAGGAGCCAGTCCAGGGCTGGCATCGGGATGTGGCCCTGGATTCACTCCCCTCGTGGGAATCACCCTGGTTTTGAGGTGAAAAACAACCGGAGAGTGTCAGCAGGGCTGTCCTTGGCTGGCACAACCCAAACTCCCGGTTTGGGGGTGTTTTAGGGATGGCAGTGCCAGGGCTCCCCGTGGCTGGCACTGAGTGATCCATAGTGGCTGGAGAGGTGCTTCCCTGTGAGCATTTGTAGGGTAACATCCCCCTGATTACCACCAAACCCTTCATCCAGCCCCTCTGGGCTGCCCCAGTGGCACCAGGATGCTGGGAAGGAGCATCCCACCAGGATGGCATCCCCCCAAAAACCCCAAACCCTTCATCCAGCCGCTCTGGGCCACCCCAGTGACACCGGGATGCTGGGAAGGAGCATCCCACCAGGATGGCTCCACCACACTCCCCTCCATGTCCATGGGACGGAGACAGGGAATCCTCAGTGCTGACCTCGACAAGGCCATCACTCCCTGGAGTCCTGCCCCTCCTGACAGGTTCTCCTGGGGATTTGGAGCCTGCCTGCATCCCAAAAAGTCTCCGGCACACCCCAAAAGCACTGTTATCCCTCTCCCGAGGTTGCTCCAGGACCAACAGCTCGTAGCCCCTCACACAGAGAGTTGGGATGGGACAGGGCTTGGATCGAGGGGAGGTGAGAGCAGGGTGGGAGCGGGAATGAGCACAAGCCGGGATGCAGAGCAGGGAGCTGCACCCCAAACCCGGGGTCTCCCCACGAGTGGCACAGCAGTGACGTGGTGATGTCCCCCTCGCTCCCACAGCACTCAGGAATTTCAGGAGCAGGACAGGGCGCTCCAGTCACGGTCCAGAGCCAACAGCTGCCCCACAGAGGGGCTGCAGGAGCAGCCAAAAGGCCTGAGTGGGATCAGGCTCTGAAATCTCCCCACCCACAGCCCCAGCTCCGCGTCAGCCGCCCCCACAGCACCAGCACGGCCCCGCCGGTGTCTCCCCAGGGTCACGGCCTCGCTTCTCCCCGCTCTGCGCCAGCTGCAGGGATCTCGCTCAGCCCTGGGAATCCCTGGATGTTCCCTGCCCATCCCAGCCCACAGACCTCCCGCTGAACCGTGAATTCACCCCAGCTGGGGCTCAGCACTCTCCAAGGGGAGCCTCAGCCCCTTGGAGGCAGGAGTGGGGCCAGGGGGATGCTGCCTGGTGGGAGGGATGCAGGTGGACTGGAGGGGATGAAGGTGGGCCAGGGGGGTGAGGTGGGGAGAAAGGATGCAGGTGGGCCAGGGGGATGCAGCCAGCTGGGACGGTCAGAGCCTGATGGAAGGGGTGCAGGTGGGCCGAGGGGAGGCAGCTCAGGGAAAGGGATTCAGCCAGGCCCCGGGGGATGCAGCCCCGTGGAAGGGGTGCAGGTGGGCTGAGGGGATGCTGCCTGGCAGAAGGGACGCAGCCAGGCCCGTGGGATGCAGCCTGCCAGCAGGAACGCAGGTGGGCCGAGGGGATGCAGTCCAGGGAAAGGGATGCAGCCGGGCAGCAGGGATGCAGGTGGGCCGAGGGGATTGCAGCCCGGCTGGAGCAGGAGCCTGGAGGAAGGGATGCGGCCGGGCCGGGGGATGCAGGAAGGGGGAAGGGATGCAGGTGGGCCGGGGGATGCCGCCTGCCGGGGCGGTGAGAGCCGGGGGAGGGACGCGGCCGGGCCGGGGAATGCCGGGGGATACCGGGGGGATAGCGGGGGGACACCGGGGGGCTGCGGCCGGGGCCGGGCCGCCCCCGTGGGTCCCGGCAGGAGCGTTCGGTGGTCCCGGACCCACCTCGGGGCCACCTGCAGAGCGCGCAGCCTCACTCGGGCGCACCGCAGCGCCGCGGGGGAACCCGCCGCGGCCCGGGGGGGTGGGGGGGAGAGTGATGGGGGGGTGTTGATGTTGGGGGGGGTCGGCGGGCCCGTACCTCCAGGGTGCGGATCTCCTTCTGCGTGAGGTCGTTGGAGGCGGCGCACTTGGTGCGGAGCCCCTCCAGGTTGGAGATGCTGATGTCGATCATGTTCTGGACCAGCTCGCACTGCTGCAGCGCCTTCTGCAGACTCAGCTCCTGCTCCTCGCTCCTCGTCATGTTGTCCTCATCCATCGCTCGCCGCCCCCCCCCCCCCGCCCGCCCGCCCTCCCCTCCGCCCGCCGCCGCCGCGGCCCCCCCTTCCCTCGGCTCCGCTCGCCGGCCCCCGCCGCCGCTCAGCCCCGCTCGGCCGCGGCCCGCAGCATCGCGGTGCCCACCGAGCCGTCAGCGCGGCGCCGCCGCCGCTACCCCCCCCCCCGGGCGCGGCGGGGCGGGGGCGGGGGCGGCGCGCTCCGGCTCCGCGGGGCCGCGCTCGCTGCGCGCCGCTCCGCGCGGGAACCCCCGCACACCCCCGGCCCGGCACCCCCGGCCCCGGCAGCTTCCCGGCATCCGCATCGCCCCCGCACCCACGCAGCACCATCCTCATCGTCACCCCCCAACCTTATCAACACTCCCATCCTCATCAACGCCCCCACATCATCACCCCTCACAGCCTCATCATCATCCCCCCCAATCTTATCAACACCCCCATGCTCATCAACACACCCTCCCCAACCTTATCAGCATCCCCCCAATCCTTATCACCCCCAGCTCCATCGCCCGCATCCTCATCATCACCCCCACATCATCATCAACACCCCCCCAACCTTATCAACACCCCTCCACCCTCGTCACCCCAACCCCATCACCCCCATTCTCAACCCACACCCACCCCTCCCCATCCTCATCATCACCCCCACATCATCATCCCACCAGCCCCATCACCCTCATCCTCATCATCACCCCCCAACCTCATCAACATCCCCCATCCTTATCATACCCAGCCCCATCAGCCTCGCACCCACACCTCTCCAGCCTCATCGCCACCCGCATCCTCATCAACATCCCCCCAACCTTATCATCACCCCCAACCCCATCCCCCCCAACCCCATCACCCCCATCCCTATCACCTTCTCTCCATCCCCATTCCCCCCACACCCACACCTCCCCATCTTTTTCAACATCCTCATTAACACCGCCCCAACCTTATCAACATCCCCCCATCCCCATTACCCCCAACCCCATCACCTTCCCATCTCCATCGTCACCCCCCCATCCCCATCAACCGTCCCCAGCCCCATCACCCCCAGCCCCAGCGCTTTCCCGCTATCCCCACCCACCCCCCTTCCCACACTTCATCCTCACCAACACCCCCCATTCCCATCCCTATTCCCATCCCTCTGCCCATCCACCCCATGCCCCAAAACCCCACACTTCTCTACCCTCATCACTTCCACCCTCATCCCCATCCCCATTCCCCCACATCTCCCCATCCCCATAAGGATCCCCCCATTCCCATTCCCACTCCCACCCCCACCCCATCCCCATCCCCCCAGCCCTTCCCATGCTCATCCCAATCCCTCTGATCCCCGGGAATGGGATGGGGGGGGGAGCACCAGAGGTGAACGGGGGGATGATGGATTGGGGGGGGCAGGGAGAATGAGGGGGTTGAAATGGGGGATCTGGAGCAATGGGGGGGCTGGAAATGGGGGGTCTGGGGCAATGAGGGGGGCTGGAAATGGGGGGTCTGGGGCGATGAGAATTCCTGGTCTGGGGCAATGGGGGCCAAGCCCGGCCAACACTCGGGAATTATCCCGGAGAGACGGAGCCGGGATGATGCTCCCAGACCCTCCACCTGCTCCAGGCACAGCAGGGACCTCCCTGCCTCTGGATATGTGACTTTATTCCCAGCTGGCATCCCCATCCCAGTCCTTCTCAGCTATGGGAGAGCACAAACCAAATTCCCAACGGCTTCATCCGTGCTCGCAGCGGTCGACTCCCCCCGAGTTGGGATATGGCTAAAAAAGCTGGACATTTGCTGAATTTTGCCTTTTTTATTAATCAGGACTTCTAATTTCCAGTCTCGTCCCCATGCTGGGATTTCCCTTTTCCACCTTGTCCCCCAGGCTGGCTGTGAGGGGGGCTCAGAGGGGTGGGAAATGACGGAAGGGAAGGGAAGGGAAGGAAGGGGAAGGGAAGGGAAGGGAAGGGAAGGGAAGGGAAGGGAAGGGAAGGGATAAAATAAAATAAAATAAAATAAAATTAAAATAAATAAAATAAAATAAAAATAAAATAAAATAAAATAAAATAAAAAAGTTGTATGCGCGCAGCTCACTTCATTTACTCGTATTAATGTACTCTATAGCCAGCATCTAGATTCAGCAGCTATACTAGTGGGTGCGGGATGGAGAACGGTGGAAGTCGACTGCTGCGGACGAAGATAAAAAATTAACGGAGACACACTCGCGCGTTATTGGACGGGCCGAGGGGGACCGTCATGGCTCTTCATCCCAGGATTGTCATCGCCCGGAGCCCAGGCCCTGTGAAAAGCCACCTCTGTTGCACGGTGAGAAGGAAGAGAGTGATCTTCGGTGGACGGCTAATGTCCCTGGCAGGGCCTAAGGCCCTTCAGAAAGTTTCTTTCAGCCTCCATGATTTCGGGAATGAGTAGCGAGTCTAAGGGCCTTGCTTCCAGGCCTTTTTCATCTGCCAGATATCCCCGCTCCTCCATCTCCACGAGCAACCGCGTAGGGGCCATCCCCTTTGAATAAGCATGCACCCGCCGGCCAGACAGATCCCACAACGATCCCTGGGGAAAGAAGCAGCGATTATCCCCAGCTAGGGAAAATAACAGCCCGCCGGACAGAAAAAAGGGCCCCACGAAAGGGATACGCGTCAGGCAGTGGGAAAACATCATTGAGTTCAGCATCCAGTCTGGGATGTTGGCCGAATGATCAGGTACTTGTAGGGGATGTCCCGTTGCAGGTCTGTGTCCGTTGTGCTTTCGATTGTTAGCATTTATTTTTATTAATCTTATATTCATATCTTTCTTTATTTAGCTGAATAACGTTCTCCTCTCTGTCAACCGTTAGTTTCTTTTTCTCTCTATCAGTCTTTTCTCTGTTCCCAAAGGACCATGAGTGCTGCTGAGGAAGAGAAGGGGAACAGGGAGGTATGAGAGGGGCCCCTTCAGCTCAAGCTGGACCGGGGCTGATGGCCACGGTCCACACCTTGCAAGATATGAGGGCCCTGCGCAGTCCCCGCTCGAGAGGTCACCAGAGGCCTTCATCCCGTCCTCGTCACATCCACCTCTGGAAAACAATGCCAAGGGAAGCGGAACCGTGGGAATCCACCTGCTGCTCCTCCCTGGCAGGGAGTGGGGACAGAAGGGGGTGTGGAGGGTATGCCCCCGACTCACCCCCCTCCGCTGGTGACGTGCTGGAAGCCGCGGCACCATTCAGCTCCGGGGTCAGGGGGCCGAAGCCGGAAGCGGGATTTGCAGCGGGATTGCAGGGCGGAATGACTCTGGAGAGGATAGTTGCAGTATGAGCATTAAACCGGCAGTGTTTTCTGTGAACTCTCGATCACTGACAAAAAAGCGTAGGAAGGGGAGGAGGGTCTTGGACTGCTGCCTTGTCCTGATTCCCACCCTAGTGCTGGGCTGGACTGAGGGCCGATGGCTGCCCACAGATGTGGGAATTCCGCGGATTTGTGGGATCCCAGTTGCCCCTTCACCTTCTCCTCAGGGCAGTTCTGAGCATCCTGGGTCATGCATCTGCTTCATCACAGTGATGACGAGCATTGAGAAGCGCTTTCCTAGGAAAGGGGATGGGTTGGTGCTGGGAGAAGGGGGGCTGGGATTTTGTTCCCAGCCTGACTTCCTGGGAAAGCCTTCTTGCATCCCTCCTCCCTGCTTGTTTGGGCGCACTTCCACCCGCTCCAGCACGCTATGCCCCACCGGACCTCCCAATCCCCTTCCCAATCCAAGCGCCAGGGCAGATAGTGCCAAAGGGATGGGGAGCTTTGGGAAGCACAGCCCCCCACACGTACTTGGAAGTGGTCCTGGTGCTGGCGAAGCTCAGGATGGGCCCTCGGACGATGTCGATGCCGCGGTCAATCGGAGGCGGTTTGAAGCTGGAAGGGGGACAGTTGGGAAACGTATCCCTGCATCCCAATCCACCCCATCCCCGTCCCTTCCCTTCCCAAACCCACCCCATCTCATCTTTCCCACTCCATCGCCATCCCCTCCCCGCCTCACCTCCAGCACCATGGCAGCCGAATTTCCCGCTCCCGGTAACAGCTGCCTGGCACAGGCCAGGATGGTGGATGTCTTCCCGGTGGCCAGGGCGGCCCATATGAGGAGGCAGATGCGGGAGCCGGATCCTCGCTGATGAAAGCGCTGGCACTGCGGGATAACGGGATAGATAACGGAATAACAACGGGATAACACGGGATACAACGGGAACTAACGGGGCTGCGGGGACACCCGGGACCGGCCTGAGGGGAGTCACCGCGGGGGGAAGGGGATGAGGGGTGTTTCATTACCGGGCTGAGGATGTCCCCAGTGAGACACCAGCTCGGACAAGCGCCTGCGGACGGTACTGTCTTCCACGCCTGCAAGCGGGAGGAAAGGGGCGGGAGGTGAGGCCCGGGGCAGCTCCCGCCGCTTTATCCCGGTATCCCGGTATCCCGTTATCCCCCCGCTCCCGGCCGTACCACGGCAGGTTCGCGCTGCCCGCCGGCGCCATGTTTGGGAAGTCTCGCGAGAGCGGCGCGAAGCGCGCGAGAGCTCCGGGGCGGGCGGTGTGAGGGGTGCGGGCGGGTCCCGCTGGATCGGGAAAAATCCCGGCCCCTTCCAGCCCGGAATGGGGCAATTCCAGGATCCGGGGGCAGCCACAGCTGCTCTGGGCACCCTGTGCCAGGGCCTCCCCACCCTCCCAGGGAACAATTCATTCCCAATATCCCATCCATCCCTGCCCTCTGGCAGTGGGAAGCCATTCCCTGTGTCCTGTCCCTCCAGCCCTTGTCCCCAGTCCCTCTCCAGCTCTGCTGGAGCCCCTTTGGGCCCTGGAAGGGGCTCTGAGGTCTCCCTGGAGCCTTCTCCTCTCCAGGTGAGCACCCCCAGCTCTCCCAGCCTGGCTCCAGAGCAGAGGGGCCCCAGCCCTGGGAGCAGCTCCGTGGCCTCCTCTGGACTGGCTCCAGCAGCTCCAGGTCCTTCCTGTGCTGGGCCCCAGGGCTGGACACGATATTCCCACTGGGATCTCACCTGAGTGGAGAGGGAGAATCCCGCCCCATCCTGCTGTCCCTGTCCGTGGCAGGGGGTGGAACGAGGTGACCCTTTAAGGTCCCTTCCAACCCAAACCATTCCATGGTTCTGTGACTGTGGGAAGAGCACGGTGCTGGTGTTCACCATGGTGCCTGTGATTCTGGGGAAAATCATGGCACAGGAATTGCTGGATCGAGGTTTTGGGCAAACACAGAGCCCCTGCCCTCGGAAAGCCCTTGGGATGACAGGGGCACCTTTGGGTGCTGGGACACTTGAGAAGAGGAGACCTGCTGGGATCCTCCCAGTGTGACAGGAGCAGCAAACTCCGGAGGGGGCTGCGAGAGCAGAACACCTTTATCCCTGTCCCTGCTGCTTCCCAGCACCTCTGGAAAACCCCCAGAGCCTCCTTTGGAGAAGGGGCTTAGAGGGGGGAATCAGCCCAGGCTGATGCTCCGGCGCTGCTCCCATCCCATGCCATGGGTGGCGAAGGGAAAGCAGGTGGGAGTGAGAGGAGCTGGCTTGGAAAACGCAGGTGGAGGCGAGGATGGGAAGTGATCCATGGGAAGTGGAGGTGCAGGGCAAGCAAAAAATCCCTGCAAAATCCCGTTGCTGACAAGGGAAGTGAAAACATCAAGAACTCCAGGCTGGATCCTATAAAACCCCAAAAATCTCCTGGAGGGCAGCTGCTTTCCTGTTGTTTTTATCCATTTTCCCCCTATTTTTTTCCCTGCAGCCCCATAAAGGAGAGCAGGAGCTGGAAGCTGAGGTCAGCAGCCTCAGCCGTCCCTCTGGGCACGTGACAGCCGTGACAGATGGCCCTTCCCTTCGGAGCCTCCAGGTCCTTCCCAGGCACCTGGGAACAGCCGGGAGCTGGGATTTTCCTGTACATCCTGGATCCAGAGCTGCTGCTCTCCCCTTGGATCTGCCTTCGCCTGGGGCAGGCTCTTGTTCTCCTAAATGGATTTTTCCAGGCGTTTTCCCCATCATTAATAAATCCCGAGCTCCAGAGCAGGGAAAATCTTTGGGGTGTTGTTTAATAGGGTTAAACTGATGGGAGCATCCCGCTGGGATGGCTCTGATTTCCCTCTTGGATGGAGATGGGGGACAGAGGTGGTGGGGACAGGGATGGTGGTGACAGAGGTGGTGACAGGGTTGATGGGATAGGGATGATGGTGACAGGGATGATGGGATGGAGGAGATGGGACAGAGGAGGTGGTGACAGAGTTGGTGATGACAGAGATGATGGGGACAGGGATGGAGGTGACAGAGGTGATGGTATGGAGATGATGGGACAGGGAAGATGGGAGAGGCATGATGGTGACAGGGTTGATGTGACACAGGTGATGGGACATGGTTGATGGGACAGAGGTGATGGTGGCAGAGATGGTGACAGGGATGATGGAGACAGAGGTGATGGTGACAGGGATGATGGTGACAGAGGTGATGGGGACAGATATGATGGTGACAGGGATGATGGTGACAGAGATGATGGTGAGATGATGGGGACAGAGGTGATGGGGACAGAGATGCTCTTCCACAGAGGATTAAAACAGGTGCTCCTTAAGATCTGAAACCCAAGGTACCCTCCCACCCCATGCGGAGCTGAAGAAGTTCTTTCCCATGTTAATACCCAAGGAATCCCAGTGCCGATATCCAAAGGCTCCTGTGGAGCAGCTCACCCCGAGCCGGAGCAATGCACCCTTGTGGGGTGGTTTTGGGGGCATTTGGTGGGAAACCCCTGGTGTGGTGCCGTGGCATTGGTGTCCCAGGGTGGAGTGGCCATGCCAGGGGATTCCCTCTCCCTTCCCGGCAGGATGTCATACCTGGAAGAGCCCCTTTGGCACTGAGGGAACATCAACCCCGTTCAGAGACTCTGAGTAGCTCCAAACCCTTTTCTCATGGAGAAAACCAACAGAAGTCAATTAAAACATTACCAGACAATTTTATATGGACTCATTGTGCCATTCCCACTGTCTGGAATGTTCATCCACTCCTCGGACCGTGGCCAGCTCCAAGCATGGGAGCTGTCCCGCAGGCTGTTGTAGGGTTTTTTGGGAAGCATGAGGTTTGGTGAACACGCAAAGTCCCTGCTGCTCTGGTGCTTTTATCCCAGTGCAGTCTCCCTGCTTGGGAGATATAAATATATAAAATATATTTATTTTATATAAATAAAAGAAAAATAAAATAAATATTAAAATAAATATTAAAGAATGTTAAAGAATATTAAATATTACATATTATATATTATATATAAATAATATAATATTAAATAATTATAAAAATACATATTAAAAAATATAAAAATTTATA
>JACSVZ010000003.1:966013-979929 GCA_014706295.1 Lycocorax pyrrhopterus obiensis | reverse complement strand
ATAATTGTTTATGAATATGTATAATTGTTTATGAATATGGAATACTCCAGGTGTATGTAAAGGGTGTCTCCAAGATACCAGGTGTGCTCTTGGCAGAGTGCCAAAAGCACCCAGCGCTGTGACTTTTTGCCTTTGAGTTATCCTTGTCCCTTATTGTCCTTTATTAAACTTTTCAATCCTAACAGGAGAGTGAACCTCGTTTTTCACAATTGGGGACTTCGTCCGGGATTAACACCTCGCCTCCGAGACCCTGGGAGGACTCCGAGCGGGGGAGGCGCGCTCCGCCGAGTTCGGCGGCCCGCTCCGTTTCTTCTGGTGTGAATCGGCGGTTGCAGGTTGACAGCCCGTGGACAAGAAAGGGACAAATAAAGCAAAAAAAAAAAAGGGAAAAAGAGGCTCCCTAAGAAACCGCGGCAAGTAGCCCCCACAATTCTCGTGCCACGAAGATCCGGACAAGAAAAGGGATTGTAAGTATTTCCGGGGGGGCGGATACGGGGGTGACTGGTGTGTGAATGAGACGCGGGCTGGTACCCCAGACCTGCGAAGTGAGTGCGGAGTCTCTGAGAGCTGCGGTTCCGACTTTTCGCGAGAAAGGCGGCCAGCGAGGAGACAAAGCGAAAGATAAAAGGAGTGAAAGATTCCCCCGGGGTAACTGGGACTGGGTCCCAAGGAAGGGGGTGGGACCCCAGGAAAAGGGAGCAAAGGGGTTTCCTGGCACAATCCACTAGGAAACAGGGGACGAAAGTGAGGATCCCCGATCCCAGAAAAGTTGCCAGATTGAGGGTTGGAACACACAGAGGCTAGAAAAATTACTCTAGCGGGAAGTGTGGGATACTACTACCCAAGAGAATCTGGGGTTGGCCAACAACATTTTGGAATTTTACCATTTATTTGAAAATAATACCCGTGGGTGAATACTAACAAGTGATTTTTAAAAATCAAGATACCTTATCATTGTGTTTTTCTTGTTGTGAGTGAGAAGAATGAGACATATTAAAGAAATAAAAGTGGAGTTGAGTAAGAGTGAATGGAAATATATGTAATATAGATTGCTAGTTTAAAATCTGACTTTAATATCTGGAGGGAGGTGGATTACATTATATTAGTATATGATAAAAAGAAAAGGTTTTCTGTGCTGTGAGGGGAGGAGGTGTTTCAGTTGCCAGAGGGGCAGGTTAGAGCAAAAATGGGGAACAGGTACCCAGTTTGAGATACTTAGTAAATAATGGGACAAAGAACCAGTAAGTTGAGTTCAAAGGGAAAAAAGGAGTGAAAAGGTGCCCAGCAGATATACCCCAAGAAAGTCCTCTGGGAGTTAAGTTAGCTAACTTCCCTGTACAAAGGAAAAGGATAAAATAAAGATGATTTGGTATTGTATGATAGAATAGACAAAAAAAGAAATAAGACCCGATCAGGTCTACTGGCCCTAGGTACGGGTCTTCTGAAGCTTGGATTTGTCAAACTTTAAATGCATTTGTGAATTCAAAGGAACTGTGCGATTTGGAAAAAAAGGAATATGCCTCTTGTTGGACAGGAGATATAGAACTACCAAGATTAAAAAGTTTTTAAGATATCAGAAACCCAGAGACAAACGAGCAAAAGAAAAAGAAAGAAAAGGGCTGGGACCCCTAGAAGCATTGACATCCCCGTATACACCACACTGGTTGTGGCCCCCCGTGCCTGAAAGTACCGATGGGAGGGGCCCAAGGGGGAACGGGATTTGTAAATGTTCCTTTGACTTCTTCAGAAGTCAAGAATTTTTTTAAAAAAGGAAACTATAGTTTACAGAATCAGAAGTAAAGTATCTTGGTCACTTAATAAGTAAGGTAACCGAACACTTAAATCCTGAAAAGATTGCAGGGATTTTATCCCTTCCCCCTCCTTCTTTAAAGAAGTAAGTTTAAAAAACCTGCTTGGATTGTTGAGATATTGCAGATTATAGATCGAAGGGTATTCGTAGACAGTAAAATTTCTATATAAAAATTAACAGAGGGGGACAATATGAAGTGGACCAGAGAAAATGACAATAAATTGGAAGAATTGAAGTTAAAATTAGCCTCAGTACCCAGCTTTAAGCTTACCCTCACTAGAAAAACCCTTTCATCTGTATGTGAATGTGGAAAGTGGAGTAGCTCAATAGAGTTTTGGCCCAGGAATGAGCAAGAGTGAAAAGGCCAGTGGCTTATTTGTCTAAATTGCTGGATCCAGTGAACCATGGCTGGCCAATATGTATTCAAGCTATAGCAGCTACGGCTATTCTGGTAGAAGAGAGCCGTAAACTTACTTTTGGCAGTAAACTAATTGTGTGTACACCTCATGCAGTCCGAAATGTGCTAAATCAAAAAGCGGAAAAATGGTTAACAGATTCTAAGATGCTAAAATATGAAACCATTCTGATAGATAGTGATGACTTGACACTAGAAGTAAATAAAAAGTTGAAACCCAGGTCAATTTTTATATGGGGAACTAAAGAGTGACTTACTCCTGTGTGTAGCTGCTGAAATATGGTTGTGTAAAATGTTGTAGTAGAAAGAGTGAGCATGCAAGTAAATAAAGTAAAAAGAAAGGAAGAGGAAGAAGGAAGAGAGGAGAAAGAAAAAGAATTGAGATGTTTTTCAGCACTTCCCCCATCTTGCCCGAAATTTTGACAGCTGACCCAGGGCCAGCTGCAGTCGCCGGTATCCTCCGCTTTCGGAGCGGCAGGAGCAAGCGCAGCGGTGCAGGGCTGGGGGCACGGGCTGGGGGCCTGTGGGGAGGTGCGGAGCCGAGCTGGAGCTGTGGGACAGCTGCGAGCCCAGCACTGGGCAGTCCCTGACCTTGCACCCCCCGGGGCGGGGGGGGGGGGTAAGGGCGGCTGTGGCCTCCCGGCCTCCCTGAGGCTGCAGGACACCCCGATCACCTGGGGTGCTGCTGGCCATGCCGGCTCGGAGCGCTGGAAGGGGCGGGAGGGCTGCGTTTGGACAAAGCGAGGAAAACATCTAGAGAGTGCAAGTTGTACAGGAAGGACTAGGATTATCTGTTAAGAGTTTGTTTGAGTTACAAGAATGAGTTTGTGAAAGAATGAGCACCCAGGCAGTAGTGGGGGTGGGGGCTGGAGGAGGAGCAGAATGGGCCCCTGAGTGGACTGGTTGGAAGGATGCAGCAAATGTATGTAAGAAAAGATAAAGGAAAGGCAAAGGCAGAGAGACGCTGAAAACAGGAATGCCTGTAGAAACAACTGAATCTTCAGGAAAAAAAAAAAAATCCAGCAATTAATAAGAATAAATGGTTAAAAGGTCAGGAGCTCCCATTGTACCGGAGACGCTCCACACAAAGAGCCCTTAATAGCCTTTGAGGTAGGCCTAGGTCGAGAGAGGTGCGAAAGCTCTTAATTCACTTTAAGTTTTGTCCCTCAGGGACACAGTTTTGTCAACGAGATCTTTGGTTATTCAAGGGGCGAGTAAAGAAAATAAAGGTATGCTCCTTATTATTAAATTCAGGCCATTATTAGTAGATGTGAAGAATAAGTTTAAAATGCATAAATTTCTGTTTGTTCTTAATTGCAATTGTATTTACTATAAAGAAATTTGATGGCTAAAGTGAGAATGTACATTAATATTGTGAAGAACTACAAAGCTAACAGTGGTGGTATCTGCCTGAGAGGTTGTGCTGAAATAAACCCAAAAAGTGTGGGCAGCCTCAAGAAAAATGGCATAATAGATAATGAAAATAAGTCATAATATTAGTATAATTGGCAATTCTCTATTTAAAAGTAACCACTAAAATGTTATTGTGAAGAACCCTCAAAACTTGATTTGTATAAAAGATGCACCAAATTTTATAATTAACTGTTTCAGAGTTGAGGCCTCCTGCCTGGGTAACTCTGAGTGGTTGAGGTTTGTTTTTGAGCAGAGTTTTGCTCGAGTGCTTCTAAGTTTGTTTGTTTTGTTTTGTTTGGTTAGTTGGTTGGTTGGGTTTTTTTTTTTTTTGTGGCCTTCAGGCAGCCAGACGGGTTGCCTTAGAGAAGGGACAATTTGACTGCTATGGAGAAGAGATTTGGAACTGCTGAGGGGAAGGTGTGGACAAAGGTGTGTCTCTCAGTCCTCTCTGCATAGTTTGTTGTCATAGAAAGCCAAAATAGGCAGGTTAAAATCCTGGAGGCCAATTCTGTAAAGTATACTGTTAGTTTGCAAGCAGCTTTTGCAAAAAGTGTTGTTCTCCATGCTTTAAAAAATTTGGCAACCACTTTTGGAGAACACGGCAGCCTGTTGCTAATTTTTTGTAAGTTACCAGATCCAGTGGCTGGAGCTATTCATTGTCTCCAGAATGTAGCCAGAGGCTGCCGCATTATCTGCAAAGTTGTGCAGCCAGGGCTCTGAGAGTAAATGAGGCCCGAAGGCTGACAATAAGAAAATAAAGATTTATTGACTCAAAGAGCATCTAAGTAAATGACCAGTGTCAGTTATTCGTATTGTGAATCTTATTTATTAGAACAAAAAAATTTAAAATTGAAAAACGAGGGGGTTTTGACTCAGCCTCCTTGAGGGGGTTGAGGAGAACCCATGACTGTGCAGCATTCAAGTGATAAATCTCCAGACCCGAGCTGGGGAAGATTGCGGGGCACTCCCTGGCCTGAGGGAGGGAATGTGTTTGGTGGTGAGTCTTCAAAAGTAGTAGTAGTAGAAGAGTAAAATTTTAAAAGATGCACTGAGTAAACATTGCCTCTCAAACAGCAGAGCTGTGGGTGCTTGTGAAGTCCTGCAAGCTGTATTGAGGCAAGATAGTGATTATTTTTTTGCTGGTTCTAAATATGCATATAGAGTAATACATGCATTAAAAAAAAAAAAAAAAAAAAAACAAACAAAAAAAAACAACACTGGAAAATTTGAGGTTGAGAGGGATAATCCCTCAAACCATACCTTTAGACTTTAAAATCCATAATATCCATCCAGAGGAATGGGTACTAGTAAAAACATAGAAAGAGCAATCTTTAACTCCACAATGGGAGGGTCCTTTTCAGGTGCTACTGATGACTGAGGCAACGATCCAAACCAGGGAAAGAGAGTAGATCCACGCCAGAAGAATAAAAGGACCAGTGAAAGAACCGAAAAAAAATGGACTATAACATCTAAGCCGGGTGATATCAAATTAACTCTTAAACGAGGACTGGGTGGTATTGAATAATCCAGCTGCAAAAAGTCTTCATGTTTTAATAGACTGTATCCTAATCTCGAGGAAGGGGGTGTTTGTGGAAAATTTCATACATCAGATTGTTGTTTAAAAATAGATGACAACGGGGATGCCGTCCTAGATATAGCCAAAGATATCAGAAAATAGCCCATGTACCGGTCCAAAAATGGGAGTCAATGTTAAAAGCTAGCTGGTGGGATAATGTATTAAGAATAAAATGGTGGAAGAAGCTAGGATTCTTCCTTTTATGCGCTGCAGCTGGTTTGACATTTCTTACTTGCTTGATCCCCTGTTTTATTCGACTAATCACCAGCGTAGTCCAAGGTATGCAAGTAGTCACAATGCCTGTGGACCCCAAATTAGATAAATCTGGAACAGCACAAAAAAATAATGGTGTTAAGGAAACAAAATAATATGGGAGATCCCTTTGAAGAAGCAAGATTGATTTGTGAAAAAAAAAAAATGAGTAAATAATGAAAGTCAGAAAACAAGAATTATTGCTCAAGCCAAATGATTTGTAAAATAGAAGAGGGGGAATTGTGATAAATAGATGCTATAGTATTGGCTTTCTGCAAATGTTAAAATAAGTGATGTTAAAAGTAGCCTTTTAAACAGTAGTTTTGTCACAAATAGATGCTATATGTAAAATAGCTTTATTACAAAACAGATACTATAGAAGGTAGTTTTGTTGTAAAGATGTGGTTTTTTTAATACTTTTTCATTCAACCAAAAACTTAGAAATAGCTATGCTTATAAACTGCTTGGGCTCCTGCTACCAACTATCAGCAACAGATAAGATATCCCCACAGCGATCTGCTGATTCTGGGAACTACCGACAAAACGGGGAAAACTGCATTCCATTTTGAACTGTTCCTGGAAAGGGTTTTAAATATGTATAATTGTTTATGAATAATTGTTTATGAATATGGAATACTCCAGGTGTATGTAAAGGTGTCGCCAAGATACCAGGTGTGCTCTTGGCAGAGTGCCAAAGCACCCAGCGCTGTGACTTTTTGCTTTATTATCTTTGTCCCTTATTGTCCTTTATTAAACTTTTCAATCCTAACAGGAGAGTGAACCTCGTTTTTCACACCCTTCTGCCGACAGGCAATGCCTGAGCCTCCCCGGCCCGGCACCAGATACCACTTCAGCTTTCAAGCACACTACATAGGCACAAGTTGCGCGGGGGACGTCTCCTCCGACTTACCAACAGCCTTTCATGACCATGCGTACACCTTACAGGTCACCCACTGCTTCAGTATTTCTTTTAAACACACCGTATTGTCTGGAGTTTTAGTAGTCAGGAGTCCTTGTCTGTTGCTGGATGAACAATCTGGGCAGTGGAGCCCTCTCTTTCCAGGAGTATCCCAGGGGCGCCCCGAGGGGTCCACCAGCCCGGGCTGGTCTCACAGCCAAACAGAACTTGCTCCCGGCTGGCTCGCCAGAATGATTCGTTAAAATCACGATATTTACGGACAAAAACTCTCTAACTAATTAAAGTTAGAAAGTGGTATGTTTATTATGCCGGTGGGCGGCACAGGAGTCGCCTCCTAGAGACGTGCCAGCACCTTACACGGTTATTTGCCCTCTATTTATTTTGCAAAGTGTTACATATTAATCATATACATATGTCTAGCACCTCCCATTCCCCGCTTCTTATTAAAATGAGGTTATTAGTCCTTTGCGTGTGCGCAATTCCTTTTTCCATTTGGGTCGGTGGTCTTGATTTGAGTCAGTGGTCCTGAAAGATGAAGTCAGGGATCTCTTCATCACCATGAACTTTCTACCTTCTACTGTGGACAAGCCTCGGCAAGTCTTCTGGAGACAGTCCATACCTCCTGCCTGTATTTGATCATGCAATCTAGGTGCTAGCTATAATTCTATCAGTTTTTGTCTTTATGACAGTTCATTTACTAGAAGCAGAGTTTCAGACAGGTACATAATAGTGAATAGCACTATACTTAGCTAACTTATCATTTGGTTTAATCAGTACGAATTGATTCTAACTCTTAGCTAAAATTTAACTCTTCATAATCTTGACTCAGCATCATGGGCCCAACAAGCTAGGAATAATTCTCCCTTGTGCTGCCAATCTAGATCCACCTGTGATGCTTTCACCTTGGCAGCTCAGTCCACCTGCTCGTTGTTACGATGCTCTTCATTAGCCCGACTCTTGGGTACGTGCGCATCCACGTGTCGAACCTTCATGGTCAGCCTCTCTACTCGGGCGGCGATGTCCTGCCAAATTTCAGCGGCCCAGATGGGTTTCCCTCTGCGCTGCCAGTTGGCCTTTCTCCAGTGATCCAGCCATCCCCACAGAGCATTAGCTACCATCCACAAGTCGGTGTAGAGATAGAGCCTCGGCCACTTCTCTCGTTCAGCAATATCCAAAGACAGCTGGACCACTTTAAGCTCTGTGAACTGACTCAATCCACCTTGTCCCTCGGTAGCTTGTGCAACTTGTCGTGTGGGGCTCCATACTGCAGCTTTCCATTTCCGGTTAGTGCCTACAATTCGGCAGGAACCATCAGTGAAGAGGGCATATCGTCTTTCAGTCTCCGGTCGCTCGTTATATGGTGGGGCTTCCTAGGCATGGTCACTTGCTCTTCCTCTCCTTCAGAAGATAATACAGAAGTCTCACCTTCAGGCCAGTTTGTTATAATTTCCAGAATTCCAGGGCGATTCAGGTTTCCAATACGGGCGCGGTGCGTGATGAGGGCGATCCATTTGCTCCATGTGGTGTCGGTGGCGTGATGCATGGAAGGAACCTTTCCCTTGAACATCCATCCCAGCACCGGTAGTCGGCGTGCCAGAAGCAGCTGTGCTTCAGTGCCAATTACTTCTGAGGGAGCTTGAACTCCTTCATAGGCGGCCAAGATTTCCTTCTCTGTGGGAGTGTAGTTGGATTCGGACCCTCTGTAGCTTCGGCTCCAGAATCCAGTGGTTGACCCCGAGTCTCACCAGGCACCTTTTGCCAAAGGCTCCAGGACAGACCATTGTTCCCAGCTGCAGAATAGAGCATGTTCTTCACTTCTGGTCCTGTCCTGACTGGGCCAAGGGCTACTGCATGAGCAATCTCCTGCTTGATCTGGGAAAAGGCTTGTTGCTGTTCAGGGCCCCAGTGGAAATTGTTCTTCTTGCGGGTAACCAGGTAGAGAGGGCTCACGATCTGGCTGTACTCGGGAATGTGCATTCTCCAAAAGCCTATGACACCTAGGAAAGCTTGTGTTTCCTTCTTGTTGGTTGGTGGAGGCATCGCAGTTATCTTATTGATGACCTCGGTGGGAATCTTGCTGCTTTACTCCCAGGAACTGGATCTCTTGGGCATGTCCCTTGACTTTGCTCTTCTTGATGGCGAAGCCGGCTTCCAGGAGAATCTGGATGATCTTCTCTCTCAAATACTTCAGTTGCTGTGTTCCCCCACACAATGATGTCGTCGATGTACTGCAGATGTTCTGGAGCCTCACCCTTTTCCAGTGCAGTCTGGATCAGTCCATGGCAAATGGTGGGACTGTGCTTCCACCTCTGGGGCAGTCGGTTCCAGGTGTACTGTACGCCCCTCCAGGTGAAGGCAAACTGGGGCCTGCACTCTGCTGCCAAAGGAATGGAGAAGAGGGCATTAGCAATATCAATGGTTGCATACCACTTTGCTGCCATATAGGGCTGTTGAAAGGTGAACGGGCCTTGCTGACCACCCCTTGGCTCTCCGGTTTACGAATCATCTCATGGATGGGAACCGCAGAGTCTCTGTCGGTGCGGTATTGCCGACAGTGCACTGTTGCTGTGGCGATCGGTACCTGTTGTTCTTCAAATCTCAGTAGTCCCACAGCAGAAGGGTCGTCTGAGAGACCAGGCAGGGTATTCAGTTGTCTGATGTCTTCGGTCTCTAGAGCAGCTATCCCAAAAGCCCAGTGATGTCCTTTTGGGTCTTTGAAATATCCATTTCTGAGATAGTCTATGCCGAGGATGCATGGGGTGTTTCTGCCACTCGTTCCCAGTTAAACTCACTTCAGCTTCCAGTACAGTCAGCTGCTGGGATCCTCCTGTCACCCCAGAAATAGAAATGGGTTCCGTTCCACATACCTTGATGGCGTCAGAGTACATTGAGTGCCAGTGTCAACCAAAGCCGTGTACTTTTGTGGGTCAGACGTGCCAGGCCATCGGATCCACACAGTCCAAAAGACCCGATTGTCCCTTTCCTCTATTTGGCTAGAGGCAGGGCCCCTCTATTCCTGGTCATGGTACACATTGCTCCCCTCCGATGAATATGCTCCTGAGGTCCCTTCAAGAGAATCAGTCATATTATCATTCCTATACCGTCTGGAGTTCTGTGCGTGAGAGACCGGAGCGTTGACTCTAGATGAGCTTCTTGTGGTAGTTGTCCCTCTTTTTAGTTCACGTACGCAGGCTGCTAAGGAGGAGGTGGGTTTTCCATCCCACTTCCTCATGTCTTCTCCATGTTCCTGAAGAAAAAACCAGAGGTTACCTCATGGAGTGTATCCTCTCTCCCTGGTTGGGGGACGCCTGCTCCTATTGGCAGAGACTCTTGTTGGTTCTGGCGAGATGTGGTAAATTTCTTCCTTAAGTTCTTTTTCAGTTTCTGATGGCCCTCTTCAACCAAGCTCTGGACTTGCTCAGCCAGCCTTGTTTCCACGGACGAGACATGGGTGTGAAACAGGGTGGTGACGGTGTCCTCGTAAATTCTTAGTTTGTTGACCATGACGCCCACCCTGTCCTCGCCTTCCCTCCATTGCAGCATTGCCAGGTAACAGGAGTACATCTCTGGTCCAAGACAGGCGAATCTCAACCACATCTGTGACGTGCACTGGACACCATCCGGGCTCTTAGGAAATCTCTCGTCTTCTGAGAAAATGATCTCCAGCACAGCCAATTCCCTCAGGCATCGGATACCTTGTTCCATGGTGTTCCATTTTCCTTGGTGCACTTGGAGGTCTTTTTTACAAAGGCACCTGTCTTTTATACTTGTCAGCAGTCACTGCCAGAGGCTAAGAGTTTCTTAGGTTCTCCCGATCCCCTGGTCAATGACCACATCCCAGGACAGAGATCCCAGTTGCCTGGCCTCACTTCCGTCCAGAATGGTGTCATTAGCTGCAGCATCCCAGATGCGGAGCAGCCAGGTCAAGATGGACTCGTTGGTCTGGTGGGTGAATTCCCTCCGCAAGTCACGCAGCTCACCCAGAGATAGCGACCGAGTGATGATCTCCGGCTCTGTCTCTTGTGCTGGGTGTGAAGGTCCTGCTGCATCCTTGTCAGTCACTATGTGGACTGATTTGCTTTTTGATTTCTTCTTCTGGACGGAGGCAACTGCTGCCAGTTTAGGCTGTTCTGGTTCGGTGATGGTTTGTGTGGAGACGCTGACGGTGCTATTGGTTTCTTTCTCCTCTGTGACAGTCCACGTAGACATGGATGCTGTTGCTTTGCTTTTGGTTCCTTTCTTCTTTGTGACAGTCTGTATAGACATGGTGTTTGTTGCTTTGCTCTTTTTTTCCTCCTCCTCAAGAAGATGCTGCACCACACCAAGTAGTGGTCTGTTCCTAAGCATGGTGTACACGGTGCAGGTCATAGAGAAAAAAGAAAATAGAACTGACAAGAAGATTATGCCATCCTTAACATCCAGAGGGAATTAAATATTTTCAAAAACTGCTGTGCCTGGCCTGAAAGGCTGGAAGAAATCTCTCTACTCTTCCCACCAGGGGCTGGGTGCGCTTATTGAGGAGATCCCAGACGTAGCAGCCCAGACTAGGACAGCCAAACAAAATTGAATACATATTCCGAATGGTATTCATCGCCTCGCAGGTTATTATACTATAGACATAATAAACCAATAAAGCAATTCTCATACCATTCCCTGGTTTCAACAGGAGCAATACAACAGGCAGGTAGTTCCCCATGTGAGGAAAAATATAGAGACCAAGATACAGTACTGTCCTGGGTTGCAGTGTATTCTATTACCATCCTCATGAGCTGTTGAAACCAGGTGGGGCGGTGTTTCCTGGCCTCCTCCCTCCGGACTATCTTTCTGCTAATGGCCCATCAATGCCCTGCCGCATGACTCAGAGATAACTCCCTCCGGACTATCTTCTGTTAATGAGCCCATCAACACCTGGCCTCATGACTCATCATTCTATTGTGAGATGCTCCACCCAGAGGGAGGAACCAAGCGTTCCATCTTGGATATAATCTGGGACTCTGAACACCACGGGCATCCTTCCCACTGGATTCCCAGAGGACAGGAGCTGCATAGTCACCACTGGACTTTCTGAGGAGGAGCAGACCTTTCTACTGGACCACTGCTTCGACAGAGCCACATCCATCACTTCAGGAGGACTACAGCCACCATCTCATCGGACTGCTCACGCCACCCTGATTAACAGGGTGCCAGGTTGTATTCTGACTCTGTTAGTTTAGCCCACTGGGGTTTTTCTTGCCTTTATTTTTAATTTCCCTAATAAATTGTTATTCTGACTTGGTGCCTCCCACTGGTCTGTTTTCAAACCAGTACATTTTTGGCGCCCAACGTGGGGCAGGATACTGAGGAAAGTCAGAATTACAATTTTGCATTGTAGAAGTCACCTACTCACTATGATGCTCAGCATGCTTTCATGGGTCTTGTACCTAGCTCTCTACATTTTTCCGCACACGGGGAACTACCTGCCAGTTGTAATGCTCCTGTGTAGACCAGGGTATGGTATAAAATTTGCTTTATTGTTCTATTACGCCTACTGCATGATAACCTCTGAGGCAACGAGCATAATTTGGAATATATACTCAACTTGGTTTGCTTGTCCTAGTCTGGGCTGCTACATCTGGGGCCTCAACAATCGTACCCAGCCCCTGGGTGGAGGATTAAAGAACGGTTTTTCCAGCCTTTCAGGCCTGACACAGCAGTTTTTGAAAATATTGAGTTCCCTTTGGATGTCAAAGATGGCATAAACTTGCTGTCAGTTCTGCTTTGTCTTCTCTGTACAGCCTGCACCGTGTACACCATGCTTAGAATCAGAGCTATGGCACAGCATCCTCAGGAGAAGAGGGAAACCATGAGCAAAGCAGCAAACACCATGTCTACGCAGACCGTCACGAAGGAGAAAGAAGCCAAAAGCAAAGCAACAGCATCCATGTCTACGCAGACTGTCACTGAGGAGAAAGAAACCAAAAGCAAAGCAACAGTGTCCATCTCTACGCAGACTGACACAGAGGAGAAAGAAACCAAACGCAAAACAACAACGTCCGTGTCTACACAGACTGACACAGAGGAGAAAGAAACCAAAGGCACCGTCAGCGTCTCCTCACAAACCATCACCGAACCAGAACAGCCTAAACCCGTAGCAGTTGCCCCCGTCCAGAAGAAGAAATCAAAAAGCAAATCAGTCCGCATAGTGACTGATGAGGATGCAGCAGGACCCTCGCACTCAGCACAAGAGACAGAGCCGGAGATCATCACTCGGTCGCTATCCCTGGGTGAGCTGCGTGACCTGCGGAGGGAATTCACCCGCCAGACCAACGAGTCCATCTTGACCTGGCTGCTCCGCATCTGGGACGCTGCAGCCAATGACACCATTCTGGACGGAAGTGAGGCCAGGCAGCTGGGATCTCTGTCCCGGGATGTGGTCATTGACCAGGGGATCGGGAGAACCCAAGAAACACTCAGCCTCTGGCGGCGACTGCTGACAAGTGTAAGAGACAGGTACCTTTGTAAAGAAGACCTCCAGGTGCACCAAGGAAAATGGAACACCATGGAACAAGGTATCCGATGCCTGAGGGAATTAGCTGTGCTGGAAATCGTGTTCGCAGAAGATGAGAGATTTCCTAAAAGCCCGGATGATGTCCAGTGCACGTCACAGATGTGGTTGAGATTCGCCCGTCTTGGACCAGAGATGTACTCCCGTTACCTGGCAACGCTGCAATGGAGGGAAGGCGAGGACAGAGTGGGCGTCTTGGCCAACAAACTGAGGATTTACGAGGACACTGTCACTGCCCCGTTTCGCACTCATGTTTCATCCGTGGAAACAAGGCTGGCTGAGCAAGTCCGGAGCTTGATTGAAGAGGGCCATCAGAAACTGAAAAAGGAACTCAAGGAAGAAATTTGCCACATCTCACCAGAACCGACAAGAGTCTCTGCCATTAGGAGCAGACGTCCCCCAACCAGGGAGAGAGAATACACTCCACGAGGTAATCTCTGGTTTTTTCTTCAGGAACATGGAGAAGACATGAGTAACTGGCATAGAAAACCCACCTCTTCTTTAGCAGCCCGGGTACGTGAACTAAAAAGAGGGACAACTACCACAAGAAGCTCATCTAGAGTCAACGCTGCTCCGGTCTCCTGCACACAGAACTCCAGACAGTATAGGAATAATAATGTGACTGATCCTCTTGAAGGGACCTCAGGAGCATATTCACCGGAGGCGAGCAACGTGTACCACGACCAGGAATAGAGGGGCCCTTCCTCTAGCCAGGTAGAGGAAAGGGACAATCGGGTCTTTTGGACTGTGTGGATCCGATGGCCTGGCACGTCTGACCCACAAAAATACACAGCTTTGGTGGACACCGGCGCTCAATGCACTGATGCCATCGAGGTATGTGGGAACGGAACCCATTTCTATTTCTGGGGTGACAGGAGGATCCCAGCAGCTGACTGTACTGGAAGCGGAAGTAAGTTTAACTGGGAACGAGTGGCAGAAACACCCCATCGTGACTGGCCCAGAGGCCCCATGCATCCTCGGCATAGA
>JACSVZ010000003.1:663319-961013 GCA_014706295.1 Lycocorax pyrrhopterus obiensis | reverse complement strand
TGGAGCTGTGAGTGAAAGGGAGACAAAGCCCAGGCTTATCTCCTAAGTGTTTCCCACTGCCCTGCTTAGCTCTTGGCCTCCTCTGGTTCCAGTTCTAGGCCCCCTAATTCTCCTCCTGTGTTGTAGATGGGGCTGCAGACAAGGCCAGGCACTTTGCAGGACCCACGCCAGGAGACCCCACAGCTTGACCCATGTCCCCAGCTCCTGCTCCGATTTTGGGAGGCAGATCAGGAGAGGGGCAGAGCATTGGAGCTGTGGATTCACGGATTCAGCCATGCTCAGGCTCCTCACCAGCAGGACACTAAAGGTTCACTGTCACCAATGTTCCCTGCTGGTAACTTGAGCCCGAACTTTGTTATCACATCCCCTGGGAAGGCAAATGGCAGTGTCACACGTAACTCCTTGGGGCAGGAGAAACAGCATGGAATTGCTACTTTAAAAAAGCTGGGTGCAGATAAGCTTTCCTGCTTTTCCTTCGCTGGTTATACAGCACTACTTAGGGAAAAAAAAATAAAAACAACACTGGAGACAGACTTGAAAACAACTGCTCTGTGCTGGAAGAGCGTGCGTGTGAGATATGGAGTAGATTAGGGCTTGACATGGCACGTAAAAACACTCTTTCCTTTAACACCTTTATTGCAAGTTTTAAAGGGCAATCAAAATACGTTCTTAGCTGTTTGCCTCCATCGCTATAAAAGGACACTCATACCTGTGAATCTTATGACCTACAAACAGTGAAAATGGGGTATTTTTTGCGTCAGTGACCTCTTGAGTGAGGCTACGTCAATAAAATGTCAATGAAGCGTTGGGGATGCGTTGTGTTACAGGAGGATGGCGGGGGACAATGCTGGTTTCCACCAAAGAGAGTGAAAAAAATCCTTGTGAGCATTTTCTTGAAGAAAAATTAATCCAAAACCAGGAAGCATGGTTTTTCTGAAGTCAGTGGAACGATGCCAGTTGTGCATTGGGCTTGGAGAAATGCTCAGTCCTGCTTGGAGGAAGGCACCTGTGTGTGCTCCTGGATCCTTCCCTGCCTCTCAAATCTTCATCCCAAGGTTTTCTTTACTGCTCTGTCTCCAGGAGCCTGGATAGGTGGATTCATGTCTGATGGGCTTCAGAAAGGAGTAAAAGAATGGATGGATATTCAAAAAAAGTCCCAAAGCCAAAAGCTCCGAGCAGGAGGGAAGGGCAGTGAGATTTCCGTCCCTGCAAACTCTGCTCCCATTGGTTTTTATTTTTTATTTCTGCTGCTTTGTGTTTTGTTATGGATTGTTTTGTTGGCTTTTTTTCTTTCCCCCAAGTTCAAAACTCAATGAAAGTCTGAGAATGAAGTCAAACAAGTGAATTTTGTGGCCTTGCCTCCACAAGGTCATGAGATTTTGCAAGAGACCAGGGGCTGGAATGCCTTGAGCTTTGATTCCTGAGCCGCACAGCGCCTCGGGAAGGTGGTTTCCAGCAAACAGGGCTCGCACAGGTACCGGCCCTGCTTTGTGGTGTTTGGAAAAAGGTGCAGGAGCAGTGGAAGCACTGGTTCAGCCGGATGGAGCCTGGCTCCATCCCTCTGTCTGGAAATGAAGCAAATGCCTCTGCCCCCACTATCAGCTCTGTGCATCATATGATTCATGCTCGAGGAGTCCCAGAATTACAGCTGTAAGGCACATTGTGTTTGGGCTCACTGAAATCATTCTGTCATGAAAGGGCTGCCATTGTGGGCGCACTGGGGAGGGAAAAAAAAGAGGAAGAGTCACAGAGGCAGGGCAGGCACCCAGCCATCTTGAGCAATCAATATTCCTGCACCGTTTCCTTACGGAAAGACTCCGGGTTCTTTTAAAATGCAAGCACCTTCTCCCTCTGCCTCAGGGCAGCTGCCTTGCTCTCCCTCCTGGGGAGGGCATGGACCCACTGTGAGCATCCTTCCATGCCATGCAAGCAGCTGCATCCAGCCCTTCCCTGCTCAGCACGCCTAAATGTATCAATTTTCATTTGTTTCCGAATTATCCTGGCATGACTTGATTAAAGGCTGGTTGAAACGTACAGTGCAATCTGGTTCATCTCCACGCTGTCCTTTTATTTTTCTTCCTGCGGATAACAAGGAGCTGGACTTGGTGGAAGGGTCTTTTCCAAGCCTGGCTCAGAGCAGAGCTGCTGAGGTGGGGGCAATGAACATGTGGAAAACATCCCAGGTAGTTGGTGTTTTCCCGTGTTTGGGAAGTGGGAAGAGGCATTTCCTCCTCATCTTTCCTACAGCTGTTTTGGGAAAAGGTGCCACAGCAATCGTTGTGTTTGTGCTGGGCCACACGTGGCACCTGCCAGAACACAGGAGAATCACTTCAGTGCTGAGGAAATCCCCATCCTCCCTCCCTGCACGGCACCTTCCAGCTCCGGAGGGCTCCTTGCCCAGGCCGTGGGCTGGGGCTCCCTGGGGCGGTGGGAGCAGGTTCTGAGTGGCAGGACCACTTCTCTCTCGTCCCTTTCCATCTCAGGGCACTGACTCAGGACAGTCCAGTCTAGGCTGATACCCAGCTGCTGCTCAGCTGCGTTTCCAGGTATCCCACCCTCTGTGTGATCCTCCTGGATCCCCCTGGTCCTTGCAATTCTCACCTAGGCTCGACTTAACTCCAAGTTCTCGGTTGCCAGCAAAGCACAAAGCTTCCTGTCTCCCATGGGCGTTTTCTCAGCCCGTGGGTCACAGCCCGAGCAAGCTCAGGGAAGGCAGTGGGTGAAGGGAGGGAGCGTGAGGGGGAGGGAATCGCTGAAAACTTTATTGCAATCGAACGCCAGAAAAATCCTGCTCCTCCGCTTTGCTGGTGCCAGGGATTCTTTGTCAGAGAGCTCTGGAAACCTCTGCCCGCGGAGGGAGTGTGGGGATGGAGAGGTGTCGTTGAAATGTTTCTGGGTTTATTTTAGGGGGGATGAGTGGGAATAACAACATGGCTTTGGTGGTGTTTTGTGTTGGGTTTTTTCCCCCAAATTAATAAAAAAACCCTGGAGTTGTTCCAGATCAGACTCTTTGCAGCACACGGGTACAGGATCAACGTTGTTACCGTGCTCCTGTTTATTATTCTAGCAGGTCTAATTGCTATTAAAGTCATACTACAGTTAACCACTTTCCAAATTCATCCTGGGGACACCTCTCCTAAATTATTTCCATGCTGGTCATTTGCCATTTATTTCCTTCTCCTCTGTTTTCTGTCTCAACAAGTTTTTAATCTATGACAGCACTTTATCTCCCAACCCCATGATTATAAAATTTCCTTCAGAGACTCTACTGAAGGGCTTTATCAAAAGCCCTTTGAACCTCTCCATAAATTAGAATCTCTGTTCTCCTTTTCCTACTATTTTGTTAACTCTTTCAGGGATTCAGAGGGATAAGGAAGGTTTAATTCACATTTAGCAGGGCTGGATTCCCGTTTCTTTTCCTTTACTCAAGGTTGTTAATTTACATCACTATTTTGGCATTATTTTCTCTATTTATCACCCCTCTCTCTCCTTGCCCATCCAGGTCCCTGGCTTGGGACCACACGTTGGTGCTCTCCCGACTGGGGCATGGCCTTCGCTGAGCTCCCATCTCCCCTCTGCCCCTCCTGGCGCTGGTGGTTGCTAAGGTGGAGCAGACCCTGCTGAGCAGAGCCCTGGCTGCTGGGGCGCTGCGCTGACTTACCCCAGCCCACATGTGACACCATTATGTTTTGCTGGTGACAGACACTTTATTCTCACAAGCATCTGGCATTCTCAGATAATCTTCTCTTGCTGTTTCCCCATTTGCTGCTCTTTGGCTGTGGCCTGGCTTCTCATTTTGATAGGAGGTGGCCCTTGCTCCCTGCTGTTACGAGCAGATCAAAGGGGTAGGTAGGAGCAACCTTGTCTGAAGGACAGTGTTGGACTGGCACTCTGGAGCCTTGGGTTATTCCTGCCTGCCCCTATTCTTGACCAGATAAGTAACCCAGGGTGAGTCAGTTCAGTTCTCCTCAACCCTCCCATTTTCCCTCCCACACTCTTTCTGTCTCTGCAGCTTAGATTTTAATATATCTAGTGCAGGAAATTGTCTCTTGCTGAGTGTTTGCACAGTGCCTGTTGCAATGAGATCCTGGAGGAAAAATCATAAGTCAGCTTGGAAATCTTTTCCTTGAATATCTGAATCTCCTTTCCCCCTTTGACGGATTCTTTCCTGTAACTTATTCTCTGGCTGTGTGTGGGATATACACAATTATTCCCTTTTCTTCAGACAGTTGCTAGGAAAAGGAGGTTGAAGTGGCTTTGCCCTTCCCCTCCATCCCCTTCCCCAAGTACCTTTTGAATGGTGGTTTCAGTCAAAGTTGAAAAAAGGGTGAAAGTTGCCTAAAACTTTTGTGGGAATGGGCAGCAGTGGGATAGAGGAGGAGACCATTAGTGATCCCCACCGCAGCAGTGGGTGTTAGAGCAGGCTCTCATTGCTGGGCAGAGGATCCACACTGGGAGCAGCTGCTTGGTGCCCACAGCAGGTGCTGAGCCCATCCCTGCTGTCCATGAGGACGCTGGAGAAACCGCTCGACAGAGAGTCCATCCCTTGTGCGCAGCCCCTGGGGACGGGGCAGGGATGGATTCCTGCCTGAGCCTCAAAGTGATTTCATTAAAACGGGAAATGAGCCCTGGGTGCTGGAAGTCAGGCCAGGCTCGTGGGGCTCTGGTGCTCGTGGCCCTACGTGCTGCTTGTGGCAGAGGTGTCTCCTGGCAAGCAGCAGCCCTGAGCCTCCTGTGGGGCTGTTTGGAAATTCCTCCCACAGTTTGCCTGCACACTGAGCTCTTGGGCAGAAGAGGGGGAAGATATTACCTGCTTTCCTGTTTTTCCCTCTGGATATCTCTTCAATGGAAGGGCAGAGAGGTTGGGATTTGGGGCTCATTAATAGCATACCCTATTATCAGCTGAGTGTCACAAACCACCAGTTTTGGATGCCCTGATTTTTTCTGAGTGGGTGGTTTGGAAGGAAGATGGAGTTGGCTTTCTGGAGCGCTGCAAAATCCTTCCACCAAATATGTGGCTGCTCAGCAGCCCTGAATACTGAAGCCTTTAGGGCATTTTGGAGTTGGGAGTGTGGAAAATGAGGAATCCTGAATGAACAGACTCGTGAAAATTACAGGTTTCCCTCTGCCGTGCCTCAGTTTACTCATAAGTAAATTGGGCAAAGTAATCCTTGGGCTTTCGCCCCAGGGGGCCCCAAATCAAAATTCTTCAAAGTCCTTGAAGGCACTTGAATGAAAGGCTCTGGACCTGGTAATTACAGAGTGTTGTGCTTGCGGGAGGCGATGAGATAGGGAAACCTTTGCCAGGCAAGGTTTGGAGAAGAAAATCAGCCTGGCTCTGCCAAGCCCTCCAAGGGGAAAATGGAAGATTTACTGTTGCCAGTGTCAAAATGAGCTGTTGTCATTCGAGGCCATTGCAAATGAATTTGTGGCAAGACTGTATTTGCACAAACCAGGAGGGAAGAGCAGCCTTTGCCAGGGTGAGGCTGCTGCTGCTGCTGCTGCTGGGATTTGCATAGGAGCAGGTTAGGAGGCAGCACTGCCTGGCCAAAGTCAGCTCAGCCCCATCAACCCAGCCAAGCTCTGCTCGTTTCCCTAAGCTCAATTTTTGGCTTCTTTCCTTGAAAAACATCTTCTCGAAGAGAGAGAGAGAAAGGAGGTCAGCTGTGTCAGAGGATGTTTTGCCTGTCTCCCTTAGGACTCGGTTATGGATTTAACACGAGATTTCCTTGAAGCCCTGGGAAAAAAAGCAGGCTTCAAATTGTAGGTCAAAGCTGTGACTCACCCCTCGGTTTCTGCTTTGCTTTGGGAGGGAGGAGAAGCAGTTTGGGCCAGTCCTGCCCTGCGCAGGGGTATCTCCAACCTGTGCTGGCTCCGATGCGGTCGTTGGATTTGGGAAGGAGGTGGGAGCAGGGCTCTCCTGCCTGCACTGCTGTGCCCCATCCCTCTTCCCTTGCTGAGGAGGGAGATGTGGCCCTCAGAGGTTGATTTTCCTCCCCTGTGCTCTGCCTGGCACCGGGCTAGAGAGGAGAGCGTGGAGAGTCTGATATTGTGACTAACATTCCAGTTCAAAGGTATAAACACGCCTCGGGTCTTCCTTTGCTTGTCTACAGGAAAAGCTGCAAGACCCCTCACGGCTCATTCTGCTGACGCCTCTTTCAGAGGTGCCATTCAGGAGCTTTCTGCATCAAGGAAGTTGTCAGCACAAGATGATAAATGATGAGGTGCCGGCGCTATTGCTAAGGGCCCATTAAAAATGAGACACCTTTGTATTCACAGGGTAATAACAGGCACGGGGTATGGGTTATTGGTCTCTTTTTCAGCAGAGAAATGATAAATGTTCCTGTGGAAAGAAGTGCCACACCCCCTCAAACAAGACACCCTTCCCTCTGCCATCAAAATTCCTGGGTCAGAGGAAAGGATTTGATTTCACTGCTAACACTCAGCCAGCACAAATATGTGCTAGGTGCGAAAGCCACCTGTTCTCGGCACAAACCTGGCAGGGAGGTGTGCAAAGAGCAAGGGTGCGAGGCAATTTGGCTGTCACTCATCTTCTCAGGAACTTTGGAGTGATGTGTGTGTGTGGAGGAAAACTCTCACTTGTGGTGAAAAGTGCAAACAACTTATTTGACCATTTCCTTTCTTAAATAAAAAATAAAATCAAAAGTTGCCTCAGTGCACAAAAGAAAGGGAACTAAAATATCTTGGGTCAATGTGTTTTTGCTCATCTACTTGCAAGAGGCTGAGCGTGGCCTTTGGAAATCCCACTGCTGATGACTTGGCTCAATGCTAATCTCCAGGTCTTTTGATCTTTATACATTTAGGACTTGACCTGAAGTCTGGAGAAATTAATGGGAGCCTTTCTCTCTCTCACTGGGTATTCGCTTAGGGACTGATTGATTGATTTTTACGTTTGTTGACTGTGCCTATATCATGGACTCAGAGTACACCATGAAAGTTTAATGAAATATTAAAATGGGATATTTGTTGACAAGAGTGACCCTGTGTGTCACGCAAGAAAAACTGCACATTTGGAAGTGTCTTCCGAATGTCCTTAACTCCCTCCAAATCTGATGTTTCCCAGCCATGTGCTCCATCTTCAGGACTTCTTTGGCTGGACAAACCATCTGATCATGGCAGGTCTTGAGTAGGCTTAGAAAATGTCTGGGGTTTCTGAGCACACCCTTTTCTGTGCCTGGAAATTACGCCTGGGCTTAACACATCCGGTCTTCCCAGACGTGGTCATTGAATATATGCAGATCAGCTGTGTCTCGGTGAGGAGCAGCAGCCCCAGCTCTCCTGGGATGCCCTGGATGTGCTGTGTGTGCCCTGGGAAGGAAATCCAGCGTGTTTGGGACCTGACAGGGCAGCAGCATTCCCGTCTGGGAAATCTTTGATGGACTAGGAGTGGATCTCCACCAGGAGGGTGCCACAGCCAGGCTTTGGTAAAGGGAGGTGAGAAGTGGTTGTGCTGCCAAGGGCCTCTCACCAAGCAAAGCCAGCTGTCAGCACTCCCCCTCCACAGCCTCCCCCTGGTACAAACTCCAGCAGCTCCAGGGATCCCAGCACGCAGGAGGGGAAAGTGGGGTTTTTTTGGAGAGGCAGGGTCCAGATCGTTTAAAGGAATGAGGAGGAGACCTTGACCTTGACTTTGTGGTTGATGGGAGATCCCCAAACACGCAATGCACCCTGTGTCTGAAATTCTGGATGCAATGGCTGAGGAAGTACCTCTATGGAGAGATTAACTCTTCATGGTCATGCACCTGGATCCATGCCTCCCTTGAAATGTCACCCCATCAGCTCCAGAGTGGCTGGAAAATGTGATTCAAAATAGTGTTATATTCCATCCTCGTCCCCCTGCCGATCCCAAAGAGCACCTTTGGTTCTTCCCTGAAAGGCATTTACTCCACAGAGCAGTCCTATGCAAATCCATCTGCATATTCACATTGCACAGGAGAAAACACAAACCATTTTTTTTTTAAGTTTCCAAAGGGTATTCTTGGCCTCATCACTTCCTGCAGTGTCTTCACTGGCAGAATCATCCCAGAAAGCCTCAGCCTCTGGAAGGGAATGCAGGAGGGAGAGGCGTCCCTGCTCCTTCCAGGCTATAAAAGGTTTAACTCCTCTCTCTGTCCGCCTTTACCCCTTTGTGATATCCCCATCCATCCTCACTGGGATGAGTGTTACCACAAACGATGGTATCTCATGATTACTGCGTAGCAGTGGTGTGTATCATAGGTGAAATGGTGACTCATTAATCCTAATTATCATAAGGAAGGCACAAAGAAGTTGCACAGCCTATTTTTCTGGCCGAAGACTGAAAATGCAGCTATTAAGAGGAGACAAGCTGTGAAATCTCTCTCCAGGCATCTGAAGAAGCCTCAAGAGATTTTTAGAAGTGCTGAACCCTTAGATGTTCCCAAAGATTTTAGAGGAATCTCGAGTGCTTGCCTCTGGCTATAACCCCATTCCAGGGCTTAGGGCTGTCGCCGTGAGCAGAGGGACCTGTTTGTGAATCCCCCAGCTTGCCTCATTTGGGGCAGGTTCTCTACTCTTTCCTAGCCTGGGGCAGGCAAGAGTTCTCCTGTGAGGCATTCCCAGTCTTCTCTGTTGAAACTGTTTGACTCTCAGTAATTGGGAAATCATTGCTGCAATGAGCCTAACAGGGAGATGAGAAACCTCTGGGGTTTTTTTGGTAAGAACTGGTGGCTTTGGCTCCCTTGCCTGTTGCAGGAGGAGGAATCCGGCTGGAGATCTCCAGCAGAATGTGGCACTTAACAAACTTCAGGTGAAAATGCTTAGAGCAGCTTAGAAGCTGTTGTTTCTTCTCTGCCTGGTGTCCCACACCCGTGCCTGAGCACTTTGCTGCCCGGGAGCTCTGTCCTGGGAGCACGGTGGGCGTGTGGGATCCATCAGGAGACCTCAGTTATGCACTGCCAGGTCGTGGCGCTTTACATTTGGCTCTTTGACTGTAACTTCAGGCACCCATGCTGGAGCAGAGCCTCCCAAGGTCCTGCTCAGTGCTCTGTGATGAGGCTGAGTGATGAGACGTTGGGCTGTGCTGCTTTGCTCGCAGGATTCTTTTGTCTGGGGGCTACTGAAGTGTATTCCAGTCCTCTCCAGAGGACCCTCAGCAACACCCCCGTGCCCTCAGCCGGGATGGCCACAGCCTTCCAGGCGTGCTGAATGCGGGGCTGAGTGCTCCTGGCTCCACCAGACGCCACGCTCGAGAGCTGGCTCTGAGGAGGGCTTTCAGCAGGCACTCAGAGGTGGCAACAGGCCCTTGGGGTGGGACATGGGGAATGCAGCCTTTGTCCTCTCCACGGATGAAGATGGCAGCGGGGTCCAGCCAGATTCCAGAGGCATCTGGACAGCCTCTGTCATCGAGGTGGGATGTTTGGGGGGAGACAGGGCATAAGGGGGGTTATCTCCTCTCTGCCTTCTTGTCTGGGAGGGGACAGCTGAGAACTGGAGGAGGTTAGAGCAGGAGGCTGGAGTGTGGTAAATGCAGACCTTGGGCGCCCTGTGCGACCAAGGAGGTGCTGAGAAGGGGCTCCCCGGGGTCAGCTGTGATATTCCTGGGGCAGAGGGTGGCTGGGGGAGCCTATCAGTCGGGTCCATCTCTCTGTGCTTCGTGTTGTGCCACGAGAAAACGAGGGAAAGGGAGAAGGAAGCAGGAGGGGCAGCGGTGGGGCAGGACAGAGTGAAAAAGCAACAAAAAAGCCAAGTGAACCTGCTGACTTCCCCAGACTCCGTGGCACCACTGGTCATTTCTGTAGGCTATAGGGGTTGTCAGAGAAGGCTGTAAGGACAGGTGTAAATCTGTCCTGTCATTCCACCCTTCCAGCATCTTCTCACCTGAAGGGCTCCCATTTGTTGCAGAGAGCAAGCAAATAAACCCAGCCATTGCTTTGACTCGCAGAGGGCATGAAAAGACACCCCGTGCCGCCGGTTAACCTCCGTCCCCTGCCTTTCCCCTCCCGTGTGGAGCTTTTACAGCCAGCCTGAAAGTAAATCCCCCCCTCCAGCTGTTTGTTAAAGCAAAGCAAATAAGGGCTATTACAGCTCAGACCAAAATCCACTTGTTTGCAGTCTGATTTTTAACTGTCGTTCCAGCAGAGAGAGGGCAGGGGGAGGGCTGGAGGCTGGCCCCAGCCCAGGGCAAGAGGGGCCATTTGTCTGCCAGGAGGAGAGGGGTTTCGGCAGCTTCCAGGGCGCTCTGGGGCAGGCAGGGGGATGCTCCGGGCCTCTCTGAACCGGGGGAACATCTGCGAAACGACCCCGAAGTGTGTGTCGGGTGGAGACGTGACCTCTGGCTGCGGCTTCGCTGCTCAGCCAGGCGAGGCGGCTCCCTTCTCCCAGCTCCTTCCTCTCCTCCTCTTCTTCCCCTTGCGAATTGTGCCGCTGATTTTTGTCCTCAGACCTGGAGCGAGGATTCCTCTCCCTGTTTAAGGAGCCATCCGCAGCATCGGTCTCCCCATGGTTTTCATTAAGGAGTGGATGGTGTGTTTCCCATCAAGAACAACTTTAATCTTGACCGAGTTCGAAAGCCAAAGGTTTGCAGTTTTCTTCGGCCACCTTTGATTATTACTTCTTCTTGTTTTCCAACTCAATATTATAGATCCTCCCTCCTGGCTGAAGTCCTTAATGGCCCGGTCCATCCCCACTCCCCCAAGTACCCATTCTGTGGATGTAGCAAACTCTAATTAATTATAACTTATCTCATGACTTGTCAGCATCACATGTTTGATCCTGTTTAGAAACCATATTCCCAGGGGACGGAAAGACTCGGGAGTAGGTTGATGCTACTCAACAGTGATTTAATGGACGCATTAATGCCGAGACAGATAACTGTGTAGCCATGTTAAGTAATACATCAAGAATCTTTCCAGAGAGGCAACTTTACAGGTCACTGCAGAACTGCTAACTGATATTAACCCGCTTTGCATTGTGCTGTGCATACGGGCGCTGGGAGTTCACACACTTTCTTTTGTCTGTGGTTTTTTTCGAGCAGCCTCTTCCCATTCCCCCCTGGAAGCGATGGAGATATTAGACGCCTAATGACAATGTTTCACACGCGGGGGTGGGGTGAGGAGGACAACAGGCTCGTTAGCCGGGTTGATTTTAAGCACACCCAATTACTGGCCCGGAGGAGGCCGGGGCAGAGGCTGCTGCCCGGCCGCGGGGATGCTCCGGGCTCTGCTGGGCTGTCACCGGCCCCGCGGCGACCGCCGCTGGCTCCGCGCCGCCCCGCGCGGGAGGTGAAGGCACCTCCCGGGCACGGACCGGGATGCGCTCCTTTTCCAAACCCTCCTCTCCCCAAAACCCAGCGGTTTTCGCCTTCCTCCGCCTCGGGAGGTTCCTGCGCCGGAAGGGATGCCCTCGCCGCAGCTCTCGGGAAGCTGCGACCTCCCTTCTGCCAAGCTCCCTCCTGGGATGGGGGGACGCCGGGGACTTGTACCGGTGCCCCCGGAGGCCCGGGAGGTGGCCGGGAGCGCGGTAGCGGCGCCGGGGGCGGCTGCCCTGTCCCCGGCGGGCAGTTCGCGTCGCCGGGGCCCTTCTTTGCTCAGCCCCGGAGGAGGGGTTAGGGTTAGGGTACCCGCGGGACAGGGATCTCCCTAACTACAAGCGGCAGGGTGCAGCGGATTTTACCGTTCGGCAAGATCCGTCTGTCCGTCCCTCGAGCTCTCCCAGCCCCACGCGAGGTGCTGGGGGATCTAGACCCGGGCTCCTCCCGGTCTGCCACAGTCTCGTCCTCCCGGCCCCGTCCCGCTCGGTTACACGGAGCGACCCCCGAGAGATCTCTGCAGAGACCCGTCACCCCCTCTCAGGGGTCCCCTCCCCACCGGGGAGCCCGCAGAGCGGCTCAGGGGGGACACCCACACCCGGCCGGGAGTTCCCGTGGGCTGAGGGCTCCCCCTCTCTGCTCCCCTCGCTCCATCCCGGCTCCGCGCTGGTCCCGGCCAGAACCGGGGGACCTCGGCGTGCGGCTTCCCCCGCCCCGCAGCCCCCGTGTCGGGGCACCGGCACGGCGGGGACTAACATTCGCCTTCACGGCTGAAGGTTTCCCTCCCGTGAGGACTCCTCTCCTGAGAGTGGAGGGAAGGTGCTGCCTGATCCCTCGCTCGTTCCCATCTCTTTCCCCGTCTCCCCTCTTCCTGCCAGCCGGACCCTTCGGGGCAGGCGGAGGGAGGAGTGCTGGGAATTCACCTTGCTGAGAGCGAAGGGAAACTCCCTTGCTCGGCCGGGGGACACCCTGGCAGGGCTGCGCTGGCCTGGGGCCGCCGGGCTCCGCCGCCTGCCCGCCGGGGCGGCCCGGAGAACCAGCGGGTGCCAAGCCGTGACTTTCTCGGGGAAAGCAGGCCAGAAAGAGGGAGAACCAGCCGGCGGAGCCGGGCTGCCGGCAGGGCGGGCGGGGAGCGGCGGCCAGGCGGCCCCGCGGGTGCGCAGCGGGGAGCGCCCCGTCCAGCGCCGCGGGGAAAACTCCCTCCGGACACGGGCCCGGCTCTTGCCCGGCTCTGTGGGGAAGGCAGAACCCGAAGCACCGCGGAGAGCCAGCCCTTCAAGCGCAGGGACGGGCGAAGCCTCACGTGCCCGGCTGGGGACTCGCCGCGGGCAGCCGCGGCTGCGGGATCTCCGCCGCCGCCTCCCAGCTCGTGGGACGGCTTCACCCTCTCGGGAAAGGGGGGTTCTTATTTTTTTTCTCTCGGGCCGTTTGCAGGGCGGAGGGAAGGGAAGGTGGTGCGGTTTGCCCAGGTTGCGAGGGGAGGATTGTGTGCCACTGTTGATTAAACGCTCTCCCCGAAAGATGGTATCCGACATGAGATAATGAGGCTCCGTGGCCGGCCCCAGGTTCCCTTTAAGTTTTCCCATGGACTCGAGCTGTCGCCAGTTCACAAAACGACAGTGTAAGACAGCACCACGCTACTCAGATCCAATTTACGGCACACAAAAGCTGATCCTCAAATCCCCACTAACAAACCGGGACCCGCAGACAATTCCGATAATGTTTAGTTTTTATTCATTTCTCGACTAATTAACTGGAATCCCACCTCCTCTTCCCCCCTCTTGACAGTGCCCAATTAATCCGCAATGTATGTCAAAGGTCTGGAGCCCACTGTAAACTGCTAAACCTTTGCAAAGATTTGTGTGTCTCTGTATTGATCTGATTAGGACTGCGATGCTTTTTCCTCGCTATTACTGCGTGAAAAATAAAACTGTCGCGGGTTTGGGTTGTTGGTTTTTGGTTTGTTTATTGTCCCAAAAGCTTTACTTTGTCCAGGTCTAATAGGATTTCTCCAAGGCGCCTTCAAACCTCCTTGCGTGTCCATGACTAACAGTGGCTCCAAAGGGAATCAAGCGAAATAAAGTTATCTGCGAGACAGGAGCGGAGCGTGTGTGTGCGCGATGGGGGGGTGCTCGAGGGGGGTTAGACTAAATTTGGATGTGCTGTAAATTGGCTTGTCTTAAAAAATAAACAGGAGTGGGGAGGGATAGGAGTAGGGAATTTTTAAATCTTTTTTTTATAAACTTTTTTTTTTTGTGCCAGCGGCTGGGTCGGTGGCGGGCTGGGAGCGCGGCTCCCCGGCGGAACGGAGCGATCCCCGCCGGCCGGGGCTGCCGCCCACCCCGCTTCGCTGTCGCTGGGGCAGCTCGTTTCTAATCTTCGGAGGGAGCGAATATAAAAGAGGAATTTATTAGCTTTCAGGCCATCAGAGGAATAAACATTGATTTTATTGACCTAATTATGGGCCAAATGACTCCTTCCATCGATCACGTAAAATACTTCATTTGGAGAAAACCAGGCGCAGGCGCCCGGAGGCGGGGAGGAGAGCGGGTGGATGTGCTGCGAGAAGGGGAAAAAAGCAAAAGCTCGAAAATGTATGGAGGGGTTTTAATGCAGTTAACGTGCCCGTCGCGCTGGAGCTCAAGCCCTGTCTCCCAGACGTTACAGTGCGGATGTTTTGCAAACTAAAGCTTTTATGTCGAATTCCAATCCGGCCAGTCAATTTGGCTAAAATAGCATTAAACAAATGGACAGCAGTTTATTTATATTCCCCACACACACGCTGTATTTTATAGACAGAAAAGAATTACTTGAAATGTATTTTACAAGCACAGGACAACACGTCGTTTCAGCCCGAGAGCAGCGATTTCTCGTAATTAGAGTAGGCTCGACACTAATAAAGAAGCAAACAGGCTCTTTTTTATGCTTAAACCCAGCTACTGTCCCCAGCTCTTTGCTGCGCGGTGGGAGCGGGCGGTGGGCACACCTGCCCTGGGAAGGGGGCAGCGAGGGGCGACCGGCTCCTCTCCTGGTCTGATCAGGACGAGCAGGGCGCATAAAACGCGATTTTTATTTTCTTTTTCCTTGGCTGGTGGGTGACAGCGAGACGTGACTTTGGATTTATTTGATCGAGGGTTTTTTTTTTTTTGGCCGGGGGGTGGTCACTGTATTTCGGGGGAGGAGGTGGTGCGGGATGAGCGATGCTTTTGGCAGGGTGTTTGCTCCCTTCTTATGTCACCTGAAATATTAGATCTCGTACACCTTCACCCAGCCTTCAGTCTGGAGGGGGAGGGTGGATATTTTTAGTCCAGCTGTTTTGAAGAACGGATCTTTCCCTTCCCGGTCCCTAAGTTTGGCTCAGCGCTTCTCTTGCCCCGCCGCCTTATTCCTCCCTCCCGGCGAGCTCAGGAGCTGCTAATTCTGGCGGCCAAACTCTGACCGCCAGGATCTGAACTTTCCCCCATCCCCTTCTCCCTCCTTCCTCACCACCCTCCCCCGGGACTGGTTATCCTGCGTCACCCGCGGGTCCCCGGCGCAGGAGCAGGGATGCTGTGGCCGTGGCTCGCGTTGTCTCTCAGCCCATAAACGCCTGGCTGTCACTTCTAAGAGCTCTTTTATTGCGATCCGTTCGGATGAGCGGTGCCACTGCTGCCCCGCTCCCCGGGCGGGGCCGGGCCTGGGGGTGCCCCGGGCCGGGCCGGGGGAGCCGGGCCGCCCAGGTGAGCCCCGCTCCGGCAGGTGAGAGGCGGTGGCCGCGGCGCCATCCCGTGGCCGGAGCCCACGGAGCCTCCGCGGGGCGAGCCCGGCCCTCCGCGGGACCCCCGCGCCCCCTCCCCGCCCGCGCTGGGAGCGCGGGGTTCAGGCGGCGTTCACCCCCTCCCTCCCTCTCTCCCTCCCTCTCTCCGTCTCATTAAGATAGGGCTTTATGCGGAACATCTGTAAGGGAAGGCAAAATAAATGACAACACTTTTACACCACTTCCTACTTAACTTCTCTTTTTATGTGGCTGCTCTGGATTTTCCGACGCTTTGTACTGCTCGAATCTTGTTTGGATGTTTGTACATGTAATACTCTGCCCACTCCAGCTCTTGGGACGGGCTTGTCTTGTGTGTTCTTTCTCTTTTCCCCCTCTCCCACCCCCGTCCCAGTGTGCAGAGGCTTCACAATCTGCTCTGCTTACTTCGCTGTCGGGGGACGAGCAGCAGGATTTGTGAGCCGGGGCAGGGGCAAACGTCTGCACAAGTGTCGGGCATTAATCACACCTTGTCTTTGCAGAAGGTGAGCTCCAGGCACTATGCACCCACTTATTCGCTCTTCAGATCCCCCCTTCTCCTTCCAAGCCGTCGCCTTCCTGTCTCCACTGAACAGCATTTTTCCCTGACCCGGGATCCGGACAATTGTTCTAATGGTATTTAAAGAAAACAAGGATTAAACATTCATTAATGCTTTTCCCCCTTATTTAGACTGTAACATCAGAAAGTTGAGTGCCCCGCGCACGGAGTGTGTGTCAAGCCTCACTCTAAAGAGGAAAAAGCTGTTTAAGGGGGGTGGCTGCCACGGACCCCGAGGTGATTTGGGTTCCTGAATACTCTTGATGAGCAAGGAACCACTTTTCGGGGGGAATTAACGCTCCCAACACCCTAAGAACCGGTACCAAAACGAGCAGAAAGCGGCTGTGCTCTGTGAGAGCGCATTTCCTTTCTTATCCCGAGGATCAGGAGTGATGCCCCGGCTTCCCGTCTGTTCTGTCCTCCCCCATCTCCCATCTACCTGGAATCATTCCTTCGCGCCGCCGCTTTCCCGAGATCGCTTGTGAGCATTTTAGCTGCCCCTTAAGCCCATGCCATTAAAGAAGCGGCTGAAGCAACAGGTGAGCAGGGATTTTTCAGGGGTCGGAGGTGGCGGCCGGTGGCCCCGCGGGGGCTGCCGGCACCGAGCCGCCCAGGCGCGCATCGACCGCGGGGAAAGATGCTCCGCGCCGCGGAGCCCGGCGCCGGGGCGAGCCCGATGGCTCCCTAGCAAAATCTCCTGCGGGAGAAAAAACCCCAAACCTTTCCCCTCTAACCCCAGTTACAGCAAGGGAAAGGAGCCGCTCCGGGAAGCGCAGCGAGAGCTGCACAAATACAGTTTACACCTGCGGCGCGGAGCTGGTTGTATTCTGCTCCGCTCGGCTTTAATTGGAAATCTTTTCCGTCTGCCCAAACTCCCGGATCATCTGGGTTTAATAAATTTTCACAACACTCCTGCTGCTCCAGAGAAACGCTGTGGCAGAAGCCGGCTCTGCCCGCGTTTCTGAATCCCAGCAGAACAGTAATTACCGTAGGAGCAAGAGTGGCCTGGGACTTGTTTTTGGTCCAGGGGAAAGGGTAGGGAGACGAGGAGAGAGAAACCTGGCCGTGAAATGGGGGCTGTAAAGCTGAGAGATGTATGAACACACACACATATATGTGTATAGAAAAGCAAGGAGCAAGTGCAAGATCGAAAGCAGAGCCCGGCTTTGCTGCAGCCACGTGTGCCATTAAAAGCAAATAATTCAAAGTACTTTTAAACTATAAAAACATGGGATCTTTCCCCTTCTGTTACTTTTTTTTTTTTGGGGGCGGGGGTAGGGGGGAAGAAGGATACAGATCCCGTCTCCCCTTCTCAGATGACCTCGAAGGACCGGTTTTTTCACTTTCCCATGTGTGCACGTTTGCACTTTCCGGAAATCAATCTGAAGTTTGCTCAAAATACTAAACTAAAATAAAACAGTGCTACAAAACCTCCCACGCCCCAGAGACAGAGAGGAGCCCCTGATTTATTTTTCTGCCTTTTTAAAAAATTATTAATATTAATTTTTTTCCATCTTGTCGTGCTCCCCACGGAAATGATCTCCGGAGGGTTTTGCTGGATCGTGTGTGGATGTGTGAGCGTGTAGAGGAGCCTTTTGGTGAAGCGCAGCGGGAGCCGGTGTCCCGACGGGCCGGGGGCTGGTGGCGCGGCTGTCAGCACCCCCCGAAGCAGGGCTGAGGGTCTGAACTACGGGCTCAGCCCCCGCGGGGAGGTGTCCCCTGGCAGTAGGGACAGTTGGGAAGCGTTGGGAAGGAGGAGAGGGCTTTCTGCCTCCACCACACCCTGTGGAGTGGCGCTCCGAGGGAGCCCGCAGCCCCCTGCCCTGCACGTCGGGTGATAGTTTCAGGCTGACCGAAGCGGTCAAGTTCTTTAAAGAAATTTGCCGCTACCCAAAAGTTTCCCAGGGCTGAGCTGGCACATTTCGGCTGCCTTTTGCAGCTCCCGTTTGAAGGGAGGGCGGGTGAAGCCCTTCCCTCGCACTTCGCGGGCAGATGCCAAGGGTCAAACACACAGAGGGGCTCCAGGAGAGGAAAAAAAAAAACCGTTCCTAGCCTCTCCCTCCCGCCCCGAACCTCCTATCTGAGGCATTGAAAAAAAAATAAAGCTCTTCCCTCTTTCGCAAAAAAAATGGTGCAGTTTATTAAATTTCTTTTTTGAGCTGGGGATTTTTTAGGATCTGTTTCACGCGAGAAGGGAAGAGTGAAATGAAGTTGTTGGGGACACGGTCACGCTATGGGAGCTGCGCCTCGAGCTCCTCTGCTGCCCAGATGCGCCGGGAACATCCACCTTTAGCAGTTTTTTAAGCCCTGCTGCCCATGGCGAGAGGTGCTGGCGGGAGGGAGCGGTGCCGGTGCGGGGTCCCGCTGCCCGCAGGGACGCGGCTCTGCCCCGGCCCGGCCGCTCGGGGTCGGCGGGATTCGCTTGGGCACGTCAGGGGCTCGGGGCTGGCAGGAGTTGTCCGCTGCCTCCTCTTCTCTTTCATGTATGCCCTGCCCTGGGGTGTGCGTGTGGGGGTTACAGCTCTTTAATTGAAACCTAGTAAGGAAAATAGTAATGGATACCAGGCTCCGATGGAGAATACGTGTCCGCGGCTCCATGATGAGTGTTAGTTCAGCAGACTTTAAGAAGCCGATTCTTCTTCCCTGTCATTTCTTTATTGACAGCAGCCCCTATTAGATTTACCATGTCCTTTTGCAACAGCTGGTCCTCCCCCCGCCCGGGGTATGAATCGATGACCGGGTGACTTGGTGGCATCTTGGAGAAAACGGGACCAAAGTGTGTGTCTGGCGGTGCCAGAGGCTCCCGGATCCCCTCCTTGATCGGAACCCGGCGCCTGCCGTTTGCCCGGTGCTGCTCAGCATCTCCCGGGCTCCGGCCCCGCTCCCAGCCCCGGGGGAAGCTGCGCCCGCCCCGCGGCGCCGGGGACGCGGAGGAGACGCCCGGGGGGCGTGTGGAGATGGGAAAGGCTCCGGTTCTGGGTTGTTAAAGAACACGGCTGATGGTCAAAGCAGATAAAATTGGTTTCTTTGCCGGGTGCTCTCGAGTGCCTTGTTCTACTGGGTCTGCGGGGAGGCGGGGGGGCAATGCCGCGTCTGGAGAGCTGGAGGGCTTCTGCGGGAGGAACCGGCGCTCCTTGGCCCTCTTGTTGTGTTGTGTGTGTGTTTAAATAATTGAATAAACGTATCCACTCATTCCCTCTTTCTCCCTCGCACGCAGAGACACAAAGACAGCATTGAAAAGATAGATCTGTTTGACTATAGGAAAGGACAATTAGTGCGACTTCCTGAGCGGCAAACTGGATGTATGGCCCGGGTATTTAAAAAAAAATAAAGGCTTATCCAAATAGTGAACTCTATTTACAATTTCTGCTTGGCCAGCGGTGGTGGAAGCAGGAGGATGGGTGTAGAGAGGGCAAGGGAGGAAACAGGGCTTTCATTTTGCTTCTGCCAGCAACACATTGGTGAGAAGAACAAGACTGGGGAGGGGGGGAAAAGGTCGCCGGATCTGTGAGTGCAGAGGGTGTTGGTTTGTGGCAAGCAGAAACTGAATGGTGCAAAAAGGGCTCGGAAAAGGTAAAAGGGATGTGAGCTTGGGAGGGAAGAGGTCTGGCCCCAAACCTTGCTGTGCCCTGACATGCCCTGGTCGGTGAGGCTGGGCCTGGCCCGAGGCAGAGGGGAGAGCTGCAGCAGGCGGCTCTGGGTGCTCCTTTATTTTATTTTCCAGTCCGGGACAAAGTGGAGGCAACTGGAGAGTGTCAGAGCAGCTGGGATGGGGACAAGGTGAATGCAGGTCTTGTGGGGAGGGCAGGAACCGGGACAGGGCTGGTGATCTGAGCATGTGGAGCCCTGATAGTTTGGGCTTCCACCAGGGCCAGCACCTGGCAGGATCCGGACCAGGCTCTGGGTGCTCAGGAGTGAGAGGAGTTGGGAGCTGTGAAGGGCTGCTCACTGCCAGCGTGGTGCTGACCGCGCTGGGGGACAGCACTGCCTGACCCTGCAGTGCCTCTGCCACACTCAGTGCTGCACTGCTCCCACCAGGCTGGGCCACGAGCGGCCTTTCCCTGAGGATTGCATCCCAGTGAGGGGTGGTTGGAGGAGAAGCCTCTCCAAGTGGTGCTTCCCTCTCTTTTCCCCCCCCGGTATTCCAACAAGTAACGCTGTCTCTGGGCTCCCCCAGCCCTGCAAAGCCCTGAGCTCGGCTTCGTTGGGAAGGGGACCTGATCCTCTGTTGGGAGATCTTCTGTTCAGAGAGATGGGAGCGGCCCCTTTGATTGCAGTGGGACACGATGGGGCTGAGCCTGCTCGGAGAGAGATGTGAGGGGTTAATTCTTGATATTTTTAATGTCCCACAATGCTTTTTTGGACTCTGGCAGGTTATTTTTAAAAGTTTTTGGGCCAGGCTTTGCATGAAATCCAGTTTGCAGCTGGAGGAAGTGCTCTGCCGAAGGGCAAGGCAAAGAACTGCTACAGTGATTCCCCCCTCTCCCCACAGCCGCTTGTATAATCCAAGTGTACAGACGAGCTCCCTAAGGGACCTGCTCCATTACGCTTGTGGCCTGCAGTGCCACTCCGGGATGGATCTGTGTCCACACGGCCCCCGTCTCCTGACACCTTTGGTGGGGCTGGGGAAGGGCCTGCCCAGGGCTGGGCAGAGTTTCCCTCGGAAGAAGCGTGTAATCGCCGCTCCCCAGATGCCCCCGTGCTCCAGCCGGTATTTACTGCAAACCTGCCAAAGTAAACCAGCCCGCTGCGTTTTATTTCGGATAAACACAGCGTGGCCACGCTGGGGTGTTGCCTTCTGAAGGGCTGGAGACAGAGCGGAGGCTGCGTCGCCGTGGGAAAGGGAGGGAGGAGAGGGATAAATCCTGCAGGATGCAGAGCTGCTGGCAGGCAGATGGGTCTGGGCCCCTGGGGATGCTTGGAACAGGCGGCACGATAAGGAAATGCATAGATAGGATGCAAAACCCCACTTAGGCTGTGCACGTTGGCCCTGCTCACCATGCACCGGGGCTTGTTCTTTCCTGCAGAGCACCTAGCACATGCAGGGGGTGTCAGGGACACCTCAGGGGCTGCTGTCGGAGCAGGGATTCGCGGTGTGCCCCAGGGCACGAATCCCTTGCGGTGACACACACCCACAGCGCATCTCCAGAGGCCGCGGAGCGCACACAGCCCCTCCACGCACGCACACACGCCTCGGAGCTGCTCCCGCAGGCCTGGGAGAGGACGTGTGGGCCCGAAAGCTGGGCTGCCTTTATTTTCCTCTTGCCTCCTTCCTCCAGCTGGCTCTTTAGGCCACCGGGAGAGAGCCAAAGCCTCTCTCCTCCCACACCTCCAACACATACGCACGGGGAAGGCTCGCTGCAGCGCCGAGCTCTCGTGCAAACGCTAAAAGTTGCTTAGGAGGGTGAAATCCGAGGAAGTGGAGCTCTCCCAGCCGCTCAGCCACCACAGACCCGGGGTCTGGATTGAACTGGGGAAAACCCATCGAGGTCCTGGCGATGGTGGAGTGGAGAAGAGCTGGGGAGGGTGGGAGCCGCTCCCCCTGCCCTGGCCTTTAGCTCTTGTGCTCCGAGATTAGAGAGCCCCGGCCTGGCCGCTCTCCGGGGAGACAGCGGAGACCTTTCATGCCTCTTTGAAGAGCCAAGATAGTGTCGGCCTTGGTGCAAGCCCAGGCTGCAGACAGGCCGGGAGGCGCGGGGGCAGCCGGCTATCTCAGCGTGCTATCACCCTGGCTCCCCCCGCCACCAGCCCCATTCCCACCTCCACCCGCTCTCGGTACTTCACCATCAGCCACCCTGCTCTCTCTTTTTTTTTTTTTCTTTTTTTTTTTTCTTTACCCCCATACCATCCCTTCGCTTTGTCATTCATTTCTGCGGGTCTCCTTGTTTATTTACTTCTGCGCCTCGCTTATTTATTTCTGGCAAAGAGGAGGCTAACAAGTAGCTGGAAGCACTAGCCAATATTTAACTAAGATGGCTGGCCATCAGGTCCCTTTTGTTTGCTTGCAAATTAATCATCCAGCGCGCAGTCGGCGCCAGGGTAGATTTATCACACACAGAAGGGGGAATGAGGCGGCCGAAGGGAGACAAAGACTGTTCGCACCTTCCCGCTTTTGATCTTAGATTAGTGCAGCCTCCCTTCATAATACGAGTCTCCGGGGGGCTTCGTCGGGGAGGTCACTCGGAACTGGCGGAAGTTTGCACGCCATTAGCCAGACGCTGGAATTGGAAATCATAAGCGGCAAACATTTTATTTTCCTGCGCGGGTGTGTGCGGAGCGCGGCGCAAGGTGCGGGGCAGGCGCGGAGGGCGGCAGCGACTCCGGTTTCTGCCGCGGCGCCGAGGGCGCGCTCCAGCGGGGCGGGCGCGGGGGCCGGGGCGCGGCGGGCCCGGGGGCGGCTGCACTTGTCCCGCGGGAGCCCGCGGGCACCTCCTGGTCCCCGTGAGAGAGCAGCGCCCCGGTTGGGGTAAATTGCAGCAAACTTCTTGAAGCCGCCGGGCGTTTGCTGTGGGCGCTGATAAAGGGAAGGAATAGGCTTAGGGGGTTCCCACCTCAGCAGGGGCCCGAGAACCGGTTCCGAGCAGAGGTTGGAAAGACTCGCTCTCTTGGTCTATAACCAGCCGCACAGCGCAGCCGAGCGCGGCGCGGGTAGCCAGGCTCCTGGCTTCGTGAAACACATCAGGCTTCCCCCCCCTCATCCTCTTTGAACGCATTACTCCCGCTTCCTTTCCTCCCTCCTCCTCTTTTCACCCCCACCCCCGACCAAAGGGGAGATATTTTGGTGAATGCAAAGCGATCCTAGACGCTGGTTACTACAGGGACTTCACCAAGCTGGCGCCAAGCGCTCTTAACCATGTGCGTCAAAAATGCAATGTTAGAAGAGCTAATCACTTTAGAGGTTCCGCTCCCATCTGCGCGCAGCCAGCGCCGAGCCCCCGCGCTCCCCCACTCCGCTCCCGGAGGATTATCCTCCCCTCTTTAAAGCAGGGTGGGGGGCGTCAGGAGATTCCCCCCTCCCTCCCCAGGGCAGGGTAATGATTCGGCACCTCCCAGCGCTGGGATAGTCTGCCCGACACGCGTGGGCGCCCCGTGCCCTGCATGCCCACGACACGCACGGTCGCAAGCCCCCTCTCGCTGCCCTGCTCTGTCACACCCCCACCCCCACCCCCCCCCCCAAAGGAATAAATCTCCCCAGAAACTTCCCAGGAGGATCCTGCCCGGCTCTTCCCTCTCCGTGGGGTCGGATCAGACCCACGCGTGACGCCGTTCCCGGGGGGGGGTGCCTGGCTCCATGCGAGCCCGGGTTAACCCGGAGCTGGGCCCCCCCCCGCCCGGCGCTGCCCCGGCCCGGGCGCAGGGAAAGCCGCACTTCCCGTCTCCTCCCCGCGCACCTCGTGGAAGAGGAGGGGTGTGGGAGCGTAACCCTGTCGGCGCCGGTGCCAGCCGAGTGGCCTTAATCCGCAACGCCAAAGAAAGAAAGAAAAAAGGAATAATAAATACATAAAAACCCCATTTTCCAGCGGCCTCCCGCTTCCCTCCGCGCACCCGCCGCGATCAGGAGCCGCCGGGGCCGGGGCCGAGCCAGCGTTGGCCGCTGCCCGCCCGCCGCAGCCTCCAGCCGCCCACCACAACAATAATAGCGGCGGCCGCGGCCGCTGGAGCAGCCGGAGCCGTGCTCCGAGCGGGGGGAAGAGCCGCAGAGCCACCCCCGAGCCCCGGAGCTCAGCCCCAGATTCGCGGGGGGAAGGAAAGCGCCCGGCTCCCGGCCTGGAGGTGTCGTTTAGAGAAAGCAACTTTGCCGGGGAGGGGGAAAACGGCGCGGGGGCAGCGGCAGGGGGGTGACACCGACCCGGCGGCTGCGGGGACCGGCGGCAGCCGCGACGCGGCGGGGATGGGATGGGCGTGCGGCGCGGCGGCCTCCCGGGGCGGCTCCGGGCCGGGGGGGACACAGGGGGTCCCCCCCGCTACGGTACCGGCGGCGTTCGGGGAAGGGGGGCACGCAGCTTCGGACCCCCCCACGGCCACGCGTGGAGCCCCCCCTGCTGCCGGCGCTCGGGAAGCTCCTACCGGGGGAGAGCGGCCGGGCAGTGCCCAGGCTGCCGGGGCGGCGGGAGGCCGGGGCCGGGGGGCGAGGCGGCCCCCAGCACCCCCCTAGAGGCGGGCGCTGCCGGCCCCTTCCCTCCTCCCGCCCTGCTCCCTCCCCTCTGATCATGTTGACATATTCACACGGCCCGAAGTACTAGTGATGCTTTGCTGCAGCGTTACAGTTTCCGACACCTTCTTTTTATAACTCGGCGCTGTCCCCCTCCACCCGAGCTGTCAGAACCCCGCCTATGGAGCCTCACAATTGGTCCGAAAGCGTCAAAGAGCCAATCAAGGCGGCTCCAGCTCCCCTGTAACCCACAACACATCCCTACGATCGGGTGCACGCAGAGCACAGACTCACAGGGAATTCTCAGAGCCGAGAGGCTCCTTCTCCCTCTCTCTTCTCTCTCTTTCTCTTTTCCTCTCTTTCTCCCTCCCCCCTTTTTCTCCTCCTTTCTCTTTCCCTCTCTCTTTCTCTCTCTCTTTTATGGAGACAACAGTATAATTCTGCCAGATTTTTTTTAAGGCAGAGCGAAAGAGAAAGAGAGGGGGAAAAATAAATTTAAAAAAAAAAGAAAGAGGAGGAGGGTGAAAAAAAGAAGAGATCCTGATGGAAATCAGGACACCCTGACCAGCTCCTGCTTGGGGAGTGAGGAAGGCGAGGCGGAAACGAGATTTCCCTACAAGTTTTTGCTGCTGAAGCTTGCTCAGGAGCCTTCCTCGGCCGGCGAGGGGGGGTGGGTTTGTTTGCTTCTCTCTGCTTTCCCTCCTTTCCCAGCCTCTGCTCTGCAGCCTGACCGTACAGAGGAAAGGTGGAGGGGTGGGGGGAAGGGGGAAGAGAGCCAGCCACCCAAAAAGAAAACCCAGCTTCGAGCCGTCACCCTCCGCCACGGAAGAAGAGAAGGGGGATTGGGACTAAGAGAAAAAAGGAAGAAGAAGAAAAAAAGGATTTCGGCTTGTCCAGCCCTTCTGCGGCAACAGGAGCAGACAGCGAACCCGGTGGATTTTTTTTCTTCCCTTCTTCGGCGTTTCTTTCCCAGCGCAAGGACTTCCACTCAGGAAAAAACCGCAAACAACTAAAAAGCAAAACAAAACCTCACAGACCGAACACGAGAAAAAGCAAGACTAATGATGAACAATCCTGTTAGTCCGCTGTCCCGAGGGCTGGGGATGTGCCCCGGCTCGGGAAGTTGTAGGCTGTAGAAGTTCTGCCTCTCCCTCATGTACCGTGCTGTTTAGAGCTTGTTTCCCCGACCCTTTTTTTATTTTTTTTTTGGTGCTTTATTGCTGTTATTGTTATTATCTTATATTTTCTTCTTCATGATGTGCTGTTAGAAACCACTCCGGGACTACTCCAGCAGTAGGAAGACCAAGGAGTGGAGTGGATGAATTTACCGATGAGAGATCCAGTAATCCCTGGGACAAGCATGGCTTATCATCCTTTTTTACCGCACCGGGCACCGGACTTTGCCATGAGCGCCGTGCTGGGACATCAGCCTCCCTTCTTCCCGGCTCTGGCTTTGCCTCCCAACGGGGCGGCCGCCCTCTCCCTTCCCGGGGCTCTGGCTAAACCCATCATGGATCAGTTAGTGGGGGCTGCAGAGACTGGTATCCCCTTTTCTTCCCTGGGTCACCAGGCAGCAGCCCATCTGAGGCCTTTAAAAACTCTGGAGCCAGAAGAAGAAGTAGAAGACGATCCGAAAGTGCATCTGGAAGCTAAAGAGCTTTGGGAGCAATTCCATAAAAGAGGCACGGAGATGGTGATTACCAAATCAGGAAGGTAGGTCCGGGTCGGGGGTTCGTGCCTTTCCCCCCCTCTCCCCCACCCCTCAGTCTCTGCACCCCACCAGAGCAAGGCTCTCTCTCCGGCGGCCTCCTCCGTAAATCTCCTTTCACCTGGAATTACGGAAAGCTTTAGGCAGTGAAGATCTGAGCCCGTCTGGGCTGCCGGGAAAAGCCCAACCGCGACCCGGCCCTGCTCAGCGTGTGCGTGTGCAGGGGGCGAGAGGGTCCCTTCATGGTTCAGTAGCTTAATGCTTTCTGCAGAAGACTGGGAGCAGGAAGAAAATAATTTGGGGTTGGCAAAGGGGCTGGCCTGGTTTTCAGCCTCGCTACACACAGTTTTTCTTCCTTAAGAAAGGGGAATGAAGGAAAAACCCTTCGGAGCGGCGCCTGGCTGCTCGTGGGGCAGGAGGGCAGATAGGCTCGGTGTGTCAGGCTGTGCCTCTCCCTGTGCTGGGATCTCGGCTGGGTTTGTGCTGACTGATTATATCTGGAAATGTACAGAAAAGCTGATAAAACTCCCCAGCCGTCCTGCAGCCGCTGCAGGAGTGGCAGGGAAGGGTTCGCAGCTCCGCGCTGCCTGTCCCTGTATTTATGTAACCTTCACGTGGGAATGAATGAACACACACGGCGCGGCCACGCTCAGCATTTCTGCTTTTTATAGGTTTACCCGTCTGAAATCCCTCTCTATATTCGCTACTCATTGACATGTGGACTCTTTTAAAACTCTGCCCATTGCTGTGATAAGACGTAGGGTGAAAACCCCCTTTGCACCCGGGTGTTTTTCTAAGGGGCTCTCTGAGAAACCTCCCAAACTCTCCACATGTGATTTGCCAGGAGCATTACTCGAGGAAGCCACTCCTGAAAAGTCTTCTTAGATGGCCTTCAGCTGCCTTGCTGGAGCTTCGCCTATTTGCAAAGCACCAGTTGCAGGCTACAGGCTCAGGAAAAAAAATAAATACAAGCCCTAAAAGCAGCAAGGAGGAAAAAAAAATTCCCCTCGCCCATTTTACTGCTTTCCCGAAGTTTTTTCTGTTAATTGTGGTCAAAAGTTTTTGCGTGAAAGCCTCGGCCAGTATTAAGAGCCCTTACATGTTGCAAAGTCATGTGTTTCCTTTTAAGTTGAGATTTGCTGAATGCCAACCACTCGATATAATAAACAGCAAATTTGTGGTATCCTGTTGCAGTTTGGAGCCGGACTCGGGAGCGGAGGGGAGCGGGGTTTGCAGGGAGCCCTCGGCACACGGGGGGATCCCCGGGAGGCTGGAGCACGGGGAGAGCCCCGGCAGCCACCCTGTCCTCGCTGGGGGTTTTTTATTCTCCTCTGTAAAGTGTAAAACTCCGCTCTTTACCGGGAGATTGGGTTGTGATAGTTCAGACGATTTATTTTATCGGGGTGCGATCAGCTCCCATTTCTTTGTTTAGCAGGCAAAAAGGAAACTAATGAGAGATCAGAGAGCCCCAAATGGGCCTTTGCTGTTTAGGAATGGCAGAGAGAGGTAAGCGCCTGCTGATTTCTAGGGAATGCGTACCTTTCGCATCTAGGGACCATTTTCTCCTGCAACTTTTAAGCTTTTGAGAAACCTTTTCGTTGGGGGTGGGGGGGGGGACCTTTTTGCTGGACACAGACTTACTTTGCTGCTTTTGAGAGCTGAAGCAGTTGCTTGGTAGACGCGCTACCAAAATTCAGAAGCTTATTTAAAGGCTGTAATTAATTTTATTTTATTTTTGTCTTGTCTTTTCTTTCCTTCCCTCCCCCCCCCCCCCCGCCCTCCCCCTTCTGCCCATAGGAGAATGTTTCCTCCATTTAAAGTGAGATGCACTGGACTGGATAAAAAGGCCAAGTACATTTTATTGATGGATATTGTGGCGGCTGATGATTGTAGGTACAAATTCCATAATTCCCGGTGGATGGTAGCCGGCAAGGCTGACCCTGAAATGCCAAAGAGAATGTACATCCACCCGGACAGCCCGGCCACCGGCGAACAATGGATGTCCAAAGTCGTCACCTTTCACAAGCTGAAGCTCACTAACAACATCTCTGACAAGCACGGATTTGTGAGTGTCTCTTACACCTTCCTTTGCCCCCCTTTTACCCTCCCTCGCCACCCGGCCGGAGCGGGGGGTCCCGGCGGGGGGGTCTGCCCGGAGCGCAGCGGCTGCTCGGCCGGGCTGGCCCCGCTCGCAGCTCCCGGCGGTCGAAATGCGGGGAAAACGGGGCATAAAGACCTCCCCGCGCACCCGGGGACGGGCATCTGTCCGGTTTATAGTAGTCCTTGATTTTTCCTCCTGCTGGGGTCAGGATTAAAGGCTGGAGTTTGCTCTGTAACCTCCCCGTGCCATGCAGCGTTAACTGTAGGGATACATTTCCAGCGCAGCGCAACTCGATATTTCTCAGAGCTGCGGTGACTTTATATATCTATATATATTTTTAATAAAGTCGATCACACTTTCTAAGCGTAGGAAAACGATATGCATATGTGTATAAAGGGCTTAAAGGCCTAAGTACGCAAACGTTTAAATCTATATTAATCTGGATAATGTAAAGCAAGCCGGAGTGAAAATAAACAGGGACCAAAAGCAGAGGTCAAGTTGCCCATTCATGTCTATCCACTCCTTTACATTTACCGGCTGTGCAGAGATAAAAACTTACCCTGAGAGTGAAATCAAACAAACCTGCTGATAAGTGCTCTGTCGATCCTGGCCATTTCTTTCTGTTCCTGGGAAAGCCTCCGCCTCGGAGCCGGGGCTTGCTGGTGGTGGCCGCGGCCGGAGGATCTCTAATGTGCCGAAGATTGCATTTGCTGCCTGTGATTTGATTAGACGATACATTTTTGCCTTTCGCAGAAGGCCTTAAGTGAATTGGGGCACGCAATTAGACCGAGCCGAGGCTCTCGTGGTGGTGTTGCAATTGTAGCTGCTGCTGCTGCTTTACTTGATTTTATTCTTTTTTTAACACTTTGAAATCAAAAGACGTTGCTGCCGGAGCCCAAACAGCTTCTCCCCCTCTCCGAGCAGAGCTCTGAGGGATTGCCCCCCTCTCTCCTCTCCTCCGAGAGGTCCAGCGAGAGCCTAACCCCGGCGAGCTGGAGCTGTCAGTACTTTTAGTTGGATGCTGCGAGGCGTGTGCGTGTGTTTGGAGTGTGCTTGGCGGGAGGAGTGAGGGGAGGAAGGAGAGGGAAGGCAAATTAGGAGGAGAAAGTGCCGATGGCCGGGGGAAATGCTGCTCCTGCTGACCGTCTTCTTTCCCTTCCTCCTGCCCTCTCTGCTGCCGGCCGCTGCTCCCTCCAGACCATTTTAAACTCCATGCACAAGTACCAGCCCCGGTTCCACATCGTCCGAGCCAACGATATCCTCAAGCTTCCTTACAGCACGTTCAGGACCTACGTTTTCCCGGAGACTGAATTCATCGCAGTGACCGCATACCAGAATGATAAGGTAAGGAGATTTAGAGAGGATTTGTTTTACGTGTTTTGGCTTTTAAGAGAACTTTTACTCTGCATTGTTCCCTTAAAACTCACCAAGCCCATCCCGCTCTTCTCTCTCTCTCCCTCCCTCATCTTTTCCCCCAAAACCTCCTCGATCCAACTTCGGGAAGGCGCTGGGGGAGGGGGTCGAGCACTCTCCTAATACCGACCTCGGGGAAGGCAATTAAAAGGAGGGAGGACTGGGGGTGGAGGGGGAGAATGTTTAGGGGGTTTCTACCGGTTTTTTTTCCTCGGTATCACTCCCCAGTATGAGGAAAGGGGTGGGGTGGGGTTTGCTGCTCTCGATGTGGATTTAATCTAAGACGCATCAGGAAAAAAGAATTAATAAAAAAGACTCGGCTCCGTGTGTCGAAAGACAGAGTGGGGAGAGCAGCGGGGCTGAGATTTTGTAATTCTTCCTGGCCTTTGTGCTGTTTTAGCTCCTTTAACAGCAATTGGCAATAAGGCTGGAGTGAACGTCTGGTTCCTATTATTATTATATTATGATATTTTTTTTTGCATCCTGCAGTGTTTTATTATTTTTTGTGGTGCAGAAATATGCTCTGGTCAGAGAGGGGTATCTCGCTTGAATTTAGCTGGAAGGGCTGAAAAAGCCCGTGTGAGAAAGTTCTGCAGCGCTGCAAACGCTGCCTTTCCATTGCTGCTGGTTTATTGTCGCTTGCGACGAAGGTGGTATATTTGGGAGAGTGGCAAATGGCGAATTTACGATAATTAAGTCAAGTGGAGGGAAGCGAAGGAGCCAAAAAAGGGGCTTTGATTTTTTTGCTGTCTGTGAATTACAACTTTGCGTTCATGTGCGTTGAGCGCAGAGGCTCTGGATGCGCAGCGCCCGCTCGCTGCAGCTCCCCTGTGCCCCTCTCTGCCCTCACATCCTTCCCCGTTAAAAATTCTGGGGTGAAAAGCGGGGGTCCGTACCCTTCTGCCCTCGCTTTCCAAAAAGCCACTTCCCCCTCGGGGCTCGGGCTATTTTCCTCTCTCTCTGCGGCCGGGCACTTGCAAGGAAACGGAAAGAAAATGAGTGCACAGAGCGTAGACTTTGCTTTGGGACTTAGCAGCAGGGCTGGTGGCCCCGGTCTATCAGCTGGGGGCGGCTTGGTTGAAGGACAGAAATGAGCATATTTGTGTGATTGCCATGAAATCGGCTGGGAAGCGGCGTGCGGAAGCGGCGGGGAGCCCTCGGCTCGGCGCGGGGGGAGCAGAAGGCACGGCCGGGAGCACCTGGATTAAAAGTCCCGCTGGTTTTAGCAGTGGGGTTTTCCTGCTCTTTCCTGGTCCCGTGTGTGCGGCGGGGGGGTGGCTCGGGAGCCAAGGCTGGTCCTGTCCGCACTCGGGCGCGGGCGGGGTTTCCTTTTCGGGGTCCTGCTCTGCTCCTGAACTGGGGGGTTGCTGTGCTTGCAGCCCGGTCCGAGACCGGGGATGGAGCGGGGGGGAGGCGGCATTCCCGTTCCCACTGCTCGCATCCCGTTCCAGTGAGGTGAACCCCGGCCAGGCTGGGAATTCGGCTCCGCGCGTCCTACGCGGGGCACCGGGCACTTGCGGAATGCCCCGCACCCCCCATCCCTCCCCACGGTTGTTCCCTGCCATAACCTGAACCCCGAAGAAACCCAAACCGAAAAACTTCCACACGCACCCCCCCAAAAAAGTGAACTGGCTCCTGGCACCCCTGGCGCCCCAACACACACGGAGCATAATGCGATTATATAAAGTATTTTATTATAGCGAGGGGGTGGGTATGATTCCTTTGCGGTTTAATTATGGTATTTAAAGAGTTTTAAGTACAGGCACAACTTGCATGGATCTCATTGCACGGCTCAATTAATTCCGATGTGGTGGCAGCAACACGGGGCTCTTTCATTGCCACCACGGGCCAGGTCACCGGCCAGCCCGGCGGGGGATTGGGGGCGAGCTGCCTCCAAACAGCTCGGGAAAACGCATGGATTCACCCAAAAACCAGGGACCTTTGCCCTCTGCCCTGTCCTGCTCCTGCCGGGATCCTGCCGGCGCTGGGGGAACTGGGAAGAGTGGGGTTTGCTGTTGTTTTTTAATACAAAAATGTCCTTATTCTGCCCCAACCCCCTGGCTATTTTTTTTTCCTCTCCATCCTATAGATCACACAATTAAAAATTGACAACAACCCCTTTGCCAAAGGTTTTCGGGACACCGGGAATGGAAGGAGGGAAAAGAGGTGAGTCTGGCTCGATTCTGTACAGGCGCCTCGTTTGGTTTTCATGTGTTAAGCTCAGAACACGAGCAGAGGTCAAAATCACCTTGCCTCGCCTCCAAACCACACTTCCCCCCGCCAAAATCCATAAGGATCTTGGCGTTAATAACGTCAAACGGATTGCATGGGAATTCTTTCCTGCTTTCCACGTTTAGTTTTCGCATCGCAGGGGATGACTGGCCAAAGGGAGTGCAGTACATTAAGCAAATATTAGCGGAGAAAAACCTTCCCTTACAAATTCGAGAGGGAATATTACAGTGTAGTTTGGATCTGGGACTGGAGAAGAGGGAGAAGTGAGGGCTGAGCACTGCTTGAATCTCCCCTGGTATTTTCCTGGGGACTGTATGGAAAAGACTAAAACGTGGAGGAGAAACATATAAATAAACTGTTTGGACAGAGGGATCTCATGAATATGGAAGTAATTAATGATAGAAGATTCTTTATTTTTCCAAGCAGCAGGACACAGTTTGTGCCCCAGGTAGGCAGGCAGAACTTGTTATAATGGGACTCAAGATTTTTATTTTTAATATAAGAAGAAAATATAAGGAGAAAAAGGAGAAAGGGACAATTTTTTCCTTTGATGGGGGATATGTCTGTTTTGTTGTGTTACAGGAGACAGGATATTTTAGCCATTTGCACAGGGGGTTAGATAATGAATAAATCGATCTGTTCCTCCTTTTTCAAGCAAACAACAAAATAAAAAGGTGGGGGGGAACGTCATGTAAACCAAAAGGCCTCTCTGCCTGCCCTGCCCTGAGCCCAGCACACACACAAACATGCACACGCCAGCTCCTCTTGTCCGTCAGTGTGAAAATAAAGCCCGCACTGGAGCCACAGGACGGAAATGATTTCTAATTTCTCTAAATATAAATAGATTTTTACTCCGGGTTAATTGTTGGTGAAAAGATTACATAAAGTGCCTAACAAAATAACCACTTCCTAGCAATCTTAGCAACCATTAAGATGGCTCATATCTCTGGAACATCCTTGCCTTTTAAAAGCTAATCTCCAGGGAATGCTTCCCTCTCCCCTCCGCCCCTTGTCTTTAATATCAGCCCTCGCTGAGGAGCTGCTCACGCTTCCAAGAAATCTCCTCTCATTAGCAGCCAAGCCCTGCCTGCCAGAAACGCGCTCTCCTCCTCGAGGGGACCGTGGCTCTTAATTCCCCTGTGCTACTCGTGCCCAAATGGGAACTGCAGGAGGGGCTGGGGAGGAGGAGGGGGGGTCCCGGGGGGCGCTGGGGGCCGCTCGCCCAGCGGGTTCTGTGCCCGCAGGAAGCAGCTGACCCTGCAGTCCATGCGGGTGTACGACGAGAGGCAGAAGAAGGAGAATCCCACCTCGGATGAGTCGTCCAATGAGCAGACGGCCTTCAAGTGCTTTGCCCAGTCCTCCTGTCCTGCCGTGCCTGCCGTGGGCACCTCCAGCCTCAAAGGTGAGAGCTGAGGCCCCTGGACTCCCCTGGGAGAGCCTGGGTGTCTGCTCTGTGTGGTGACAAATCCTGGCCTGTGCCACTGCCCTCTGGCACTGGCCTGTTTTCCTTCCTTCCTTCCCTCTTGCCTTCCTTCCTACCTCTTTCCTTCTTTTCTCATCTGTTTCTTCTCTCTTCTTTTCCTCTTTAGTTTTTCCTCCCTCTTTTTCCTTCTTTCCCTCACTCTTCTTCTTGTTTCCTTTCTTTTTCTCTTTCCCTCTCCTCCCTACTCCCCCCTCAGTCTCTCTCTCTGCCTTCCTCACTCTTCCTCTCCTTCTCCCTCTCCCCCCCGGCCTCCCTCTCCCCTTGCTGCACATTCATCCCTCCCCTCCTTGGTTCAGCAAGGAGCCAGCTCCAAGTCAAGGGAGCAAAGACAGACCACGGGGCAAAAGTTCAAAACTGGAGTCACTCCATTAATATTCCTCACTGAATCTGTTATTAGAGGAAGGATCTTTCCCCTGGATACAGTCCCGAACTTTGTTATAGAAAAGTCACCCTGGGTTTCTCCGTGCGGGGCTGGGAGCTGTCTGCAGCTCTCTCGTATGTATTAATCCATCCCGGGCCGGGGGGGGCAGGGGGAGGAGGAAACAACCTCTTTTTTGTAGTTGCTTTGCTCGTTTTTTTAAAGGCCTGCCGAGCTGAGGGGAGGGGAGCTGGGAGGGGACCCGAAAAGCAAACCAGAGCTTCGCACCTGGGGCGCTGAAATTAGGAGATGAAGTGCAGAGGAATCCAGCGAAGCCGTGCATGTGTTTGGGGAGAAGGGGGGCCCAGGGGGTGATGAAGACGGCTGCGGGGTATCTCTGTGTGCGTTTTCAAAGTTTGCCCGTTTAAAGGGATTAAAACTTTGGAAAACTTCGTAGGAGACACATCCCCAAGGCCCTTCAGCTCTGCCCCGAGGCTGCTGCTGTCCCGTTCCTCCTCTACCCCCCGCTGCAGCCGGGGAGGGAGGGGGGTCCCTGGGGGCTCCCGCAGCCCCGGAGAGCCCCGGGGCGCGGAGCCGCTGGCCCCGGGCCCGCCCGGCTGGGGGGTCGCTCCTCCGGGCCGCCGCTTTGTTTCGCAGCCAATTTTGCTGCGTTGTGTAAAACTCGGGCTGGCTTGGACGGGGCGGGAGGTGGGAGCTGGGGGCTGTAGTTATTTATATAATAATAAAAAAAAAGGGGAAGTATTTCCACACAAACCTCTGGCCGGCCAGGAAGCGTCTCTGCCCCCTCTCCCAGCCCGGTGGGGATTTCGAGATGTGCAGTGCCGGATCCCAGCCCCGGGCCCCCTTTGTCTTGCAGATCTCTGCCCCAGCGAGGGAGACAGCGATGCCGACAGCAAAGACGATCCCTTGCTAGAAGGCAACGAGTCGGGCAAAATCAGCACGACCACCGCCGCCACCCCAGCGCCGGCCAGCTCCGCTGCAACCGCGGGGGACGACCCCCGGGACAAGGGGGGCAGCCCCTCCAAAAGCCACTTCTTCCCTGGGGACTCGGCAGGGAGCCGGAGCCGAGAGAGGACTGAGAAAGCCCCTCCGGACTCCCGGCACAGCCCGGCTGCCATCTCTTCCAGCACCCGGGTGGGAAGCCTGAGCGGCGAGGAACTGAAAAGCCCCCTCAGGGATGGCCCCAAAGTAGATGAGAACCGACTGCTGGGGAAGGAGCCCTTCACTCCCCTGACGGTCCAAACCGACAGCACGGCCCACCTGAGCCAGGGACACTTGCAGAACCTCGGCTTCCCCCCTGCCCTGGCCGGCCAGCAGTTCTTCAACCCGCTGGGGAACGGGCACCCGCTGCTGCTGCACCCCGGCCAGTTCGCCATGGGGGGGGCCTTCTCCGGCATGGCCGCGGGCATGGGGCCCCTCCTCGCCACCGTCTCCGGGGCATCCGCCGGGGTCTCGGGACTGGACAACACGGTCATGGCCACGGCGGCGGCCCAGGGACTCTCGGGTGCATCGGCGGCTGCTTTGCCTTTCCATCTGCAGCAGCACGTCCTGGCTTCACAGGTACTGCGCTCCCCCCGCGCCGCCCCTCCGGGCCGGGGGGCTCCGACCCTGGGGACGGGGGGGCAGCGGGCACCTCCTTTGGCTTCCCGCGGTGTCCCCCCCACTGCCCCTGTCAGGGGCCGGTCGCAGGGCTTGGCGGAAAGCCGGAGGAGGGAAAGCTCTGGGCGGGGGGGTGGCCCAGCGTGATCTCCCTGAGCTCTCCCACCCTCCCCGCTGTCCTCCAGAGCCCTGCAGCCCCCGGCTGCCACCGGGGCAGGACCAGGGCGCAGCTCGGCGCTGTGGGGCGCGTCCCAGCCTGCGAAGCGGAGCCGCTGTCGGGGGGGGGGGGGATGTGCCCGGGGCTGCCCTGCGGAGCGGGGGTGGGGCTGGACCTGCGGGTGGAGGGCGCTTGGCCCAGCGCAAGAGAATCGCCCGGTGAGGGGAGAGCGGGGGAGAGACCCCACGGCCATTTGGGCCCAGCGGGAGGGAGGCCGTGCAGGGCAGAGCCCGGCCGGGGTGTGCCGCGTTGGGTCCGCGTGTTTGCGGCCTCGGCAGCGGGAGGACAGCTCTCCATCCCCTGCGGGCCGTCCCGCTGGCGGGCGCGGGGGAGTCCCCGGCGCGGGGGTGCCGCGCAGCATCCCCGCGGTGAGCGTGCGGGCCGGTAACCCTTTCCTCTCTCTGCTCCCCTCCCGCAGGGCCTGGCCATGTCTCCCTTCGGCAGCCTTTTCCCCTACCCCTACACCTACATGGCTGCGGCGGCCGCCGCCTCCAGCGCCGCCTCCAGCTCGGTGCACCGGCACCCGTTCCTGAGCGCCGTGCGGCCGCGGCTCCGCTACAGCCCCTACCCGCTGCCCGTGCCCCTCTCGGACGGCAGCAGCCTCCTCACCACCGCCCTGCCCGGCCTGGCCGCCGGCTCCGGCGAGGGCAAGGCGGGCGGGCTGAGCGCCAGCCCCGGCTCCGTGCCCCTGGACTCCGCCTCGGACCTCACCAGCCGCTCCTCCACGCTCTCGTCCGGCTCCGTGTCCCTGTCCCCCAAACTGGGCGCGGACAAGGAGGCGGCCACCAGCGAACTGCAAAACATCCAGCGCCTGGTCAGTGGGCTCGACCCCAAGCAGGACAGATCCCGCAGCGGCTCCCCGTAACCCCCCGGCCTCCGGGAGCTCATTTCAAATCAGTCTCGCAGTGCACTTTGTTTGAAAGAAACCACATCCTCCACCCCGCGAGTGTTTTGTTTTTTAGCCCCGTCCTTTATTTTGGTTTAATTTTTTCCTTTCCTCTTTTTATGGTTTTTTTTTCAATATAAAATCCCGCGGCGTTGTGCGCGTGCTTAGCAACAAAAAGGTATCTGGTGGAGCAGGGGGAAAGGGTCGGGGATGGGGGAGCGCTGGGTCGGAGGCTCCTCACAGGGAGCAGAACTGGCCGGATCGAGGCACCGGTGGGGTTTGTGGCATCCTCCTTTTATTTTTTTTAACAGTGTGAAAAAAAAAACCAAAACCAAAACACGCCGGAAAAAAAAGAAAAGAAAAAAAAAGAAAAAAAAAAAAGACCTAAAAGAAAAAATAAAACAAAAAAATCAAACAAACTTATGAATAAAAATTAAGTAAGAGAAGTGATTTTTTTTCTCTCCGAAAGAAAGTGTGTAAGTAACTCACATATTGGTTCTTCAACAGTTGTTTCCTGGGCGGGTTGTTAACCACAACCCCCTTAGTCGATATTAAGGGAAGCTGTGTGTTTAAAATATTATTGTGATGTCTGAGAGCCAGTTGGTGGCTTTTTTTTGCATGTTCCAGAGTAGTCTGCTTTTTTTTGGGGGGGGGGGGGGGGTGGTATTTTTTATTTCAGTGGGGTTTTGTTGTTTATTTTTAATGCTCGTTTTAAATCCCAGGGAAAAAATTATTAATAATAATAATAATAAAAACAAAAATAAGACCTTTGTCCCTCTACCTTAAACATCCTCCCTTGTAGCAACAAAAATAAGAAGTGTAGTTGGAAAGAAAAAAAAGTGAATTTATTTTATCTAAAAACCTCTGTAGCTCGACTGTAGGTTTATCACAGCTTTCCCTCTTTAATTGTATATGCAATAACAAGGTTTAAACATACTGAGAAGAAGAAAAGAGCGGACACTATTATTAAAACAAAGTATTTATGTAATTATTTGATAACTCTTGTAAATACGTGGAATATGAATACTCGAAATTAAACTTTAATTTATTGACATTGTACATATCTCTGTAAATACGACTGCAGCGGTCTTCTTTTTTTTTCCTTCTGTTTTTATTTTTAGTCGTTTTCATTTCAAGTTGGTAATGCCTTTAAGCATAGATCCCGACCCAGAGGAGAAATTCCCCCATTTGTGAGGGCTCAGTTTTTAAATCGGAGCTCAGCCCAGGAAAACCTCGTCCTTTTGCCGAGGAGCCGAATGCAAAAGGCAAAGCAGAAAGAAACCAAATTAATGAAAGACCTTAAAAAAATTCAAAGAGAGAAAAAGACAAAGCAGTGTGCCATGGTAGCTTTTAATCCTCGATTTCTTCAGTGTTCAAAATGTCAACCACAAAATTAAATACGTTAATGCACGACAACAGGCTTCTCCAGTGGCTTGAGAGAGAGAAAAAAGGTGAAGATTCTAGGATTTTCTTTACTTTCTATTATTTTTCCCCGTTTCCTTGGTGTGTCAGAAAACAACCCCACGATGGAGTTTTACTACTGTGCTTATTGTTGTCTTTGTTTGAGTGAGTGCATATTTTCTTGGGTTGAAAGTCAGGTGCTCAGAGCTGGTTCAAAGGAAAAAAAAATGAAGGTATATTTTGTGTTATATAAATGTTGAGAAGTTCTTGCTATTTTTTTTTTCTGTAATTTTTTTTTCCCTTTTAAAAGTCACTGAAGTTTCAATAAATTTTTATTGAAATGTCTTGGGCGTACTGTGAAATGCCTTCACCCCAACCCTCCCCAAGTGCCTGGGAGGATGGAGGGGTTGAAAGATATATATCCCTCTTCTGCCTTTCTCCTCCACCCCCTTTCCCGCTCCCAATATTAAGATATTTCTCCTGGAAGGAGCTAGTACGAACCAGTCGAGGTGGTGTCATTTGAATTGTTGGGGGGGAAGGACGAGTTTTAAGCGAGCTGTTTAATGTACCTTTTCCGTCTTTATCCCTCTCGCTTTTAAAGTCGATCCAGAGGCTGCTAAAGTCACCTCTTTTAATGGAGCAATATTAAGTGGCGTTTGAAAAGTTAATGAGAAAGGCTCAGCTATGCTTTTATCTGTCATAAATTAATAACGCAAAAGTGAAGAATTAGAGAATAGATCGGTTAAATTTTAATGCAGAGCCCTCCTTCAAAGTTTCCAGGTAAAGTGCTCAGGACTTGATGCTGTTGCGGGGCTCGTTTTCCTCTCCTGTCCGGCCAGAGGATTCGGCTTTCCCAGTTAGTTATCACCTGGAAATACATGATTTTTAAAAATTCATTTTTCGCCCTTTCGTTGGAATCGCCTCTTCTCGCCCTCAGGCTCGTGATCTATCGAGATGAAGCTGGCAAACGGCTGGACCGGGGGCAGACATCCAGGCTGCCGGCTGGACCAGTGGCCTGGGAGGTCACTGAGAGGAGAGCTGAGGAGAGCGCAGCCCCTGCTGTACCTCTGCCAGCCTATGAGCACATCCTTTAGCAGAACATATATATTTCTTGTTAATGAGATTTTTTTTCCCCTGTCCCTTCAACAGTTAGTGGCCCGTATATTGAAAAGTGATTCATCCTCCGCCAGTAATAAATATTATAAGGATGTACTTCCAGCCTGTATCCTGTTTTATGCTCTGCCTGCCCCTCGGCCCGCGGCCCCCGGTTCCTGCGCCGGCGAGATAAAGGGAGATCCAGGGGGTGAAAGTGGCCATAAAGTTTTTTTCCCCCCCCCGATTTTTAAATTTAAAAATCCACCCACGAACTTCAAACTTCGTGGGGATACGGGACCCTTTCCATTTCAGCTTGGGGATGGGGGTTCGGGTTGAATCCACGCTGTTTGAGCGGGGGAGAGGTTTGGGCTGAGCAGGATTTTTTCTCTCCCTCTTCCCCCACCCTCGGATGGCCCAAGGTGACGGCTGCTGGAAATGTCACTTGAGCTGATGCTCCCCTGAGCCGGCCTGGGCGAGGAGGGGCTTTTGGGGACAGAGGTGGCGGCGGGTCTGGCAAAAGAAACTTTTTTAAAAAATCCACCCGAAGAAGGAGGCAGCGACTGCGCAGCCAGCCCGAAGGCTGCAGCCCCACCAGCCGCTTTCCACACGGGTCCTCCACGCGGGTGGGAGCTGGAGCCGCTCCGGGAGAGGGAATCGGTCCCGAGGGGAGCAGGTCGGCGGGACAGAGCCCTGGCAGCTCCTGCGGGCGGTACGGCCATCCCTGCCCCGGGGAGCGACTTTCACCTCTGCTCTGAGCTCCGGCCTGAGCGGCAGCACAAAAACACCTTTTCATGACCCCCACGGTCCCTTCTCTCCCATCTCTTGGGCTTCGGGCATCATGCGGGGACCTCTGCTTTTTCCTTCTCTCAGCTGCTGGTCCCCCAAATCGCTCCGAGAGGAGGAGAGCCGCTATGATCTGTGTACGAGTGGGGAAAATTTCCTCCTTGGCGAGGAATTCGCTGCTGATGGTCAAGAGGAAAGCCACAGACACCCACCCCCAGACCCCCCTTGCCCATCTCGCTTTCCTGCCGGCCCAGGAGCCCGGTGGTCGCCCCGCAGGCCAGGCGGGCACCGGCAGCCCCGGGGCGCCGCAGCCCCCGAGCTCACGATTTATTCTTTTTAAGGCCGAGGGTGCAGCCTGATTGCTTTAAAGCCCCCTTTTGCACGGGCCTAACGCTGACCTCCCCCTCGCCATGCCCTTGCAAGAAATCGTGCACCGCAGGTGTAACTCTGACTTGCAAATGGCTTTATCTCCTGTGTATCTTATTTGTATATAGTAACGTTAATGAGTAACTCTTGTGGCGCTTGTGGATGGAGGTAAACAGCGAGCAATCTCTGTGGATTATCCTGTCTATTACTCACCTGGCGCCTGTCTTGATATCCTCAATGGTTTTATGGCTGATGCAGGCGACCCGGCGCTGGGTGGGGGTGGCCGGCGGCGGGGGGGCTCCGGCGGGGCTCCGGCGCCACCTCTCGGGCAGCCCGAGCAGCGCCCGGAGACCCCCGAAGGCACCCGAGGCCCGCGGGAGGGGGCACCGAACCCAGCGAGGGGGAACTCGGGGCGCGGTGGGGTGAGCCAGCATCCCGCACCCCGCACCCCGACCCCCGGCCGAGCTCCCCGCAGGCTCTGCTTGGAGCCGAGCTGGGTTTTACCCACGGGAGTTTTAGCCCCGAGTCCAAAGTCTCTGGGAAAGCGGGGCCGCGGCCGCCCCGCCGGAATGGAGGGGGAAGAACCACGGGACGCTCCCCGGAGCCGCAGCGCCCCGGGGGGCAGCGCGACATCGACACCCCGGCGGGGCGGGCACCCGGCGCCGCCGGCGCGCTCGGCCCACGCTCCGCTATTAGTTAATTATTGATTGATTACAAGTGAAAATTTATGACCCTCTCTCTTCCCCCCCCCCTCCCCGCAGCCTCCCGGCCCCTCGCACGCACACACGCTCCTGCCCTCTGCAAACACTCCGGGGGAGGCGGGAGGCGTGTTGTTGTTTTTGGCCTTGACAGCTTCCAGGAATATGAAATATTTAAGCCGTTCTCTCGATCTCCCGTACCCTGGACGCCCTTTTTTTTTTTTTCTTCCCTATTTTTTTTTCCTTCCCCCCTTTCATGTCCCGGCTCGGAGGCTCCCGCGGCGGCCGAGCCCCCTCCCCGCACACAGCCGGCGTGCGGGCTCGGAGCACGCCAGGCCTCGCAGATCAAAGGGACCTCTCCGGCCTCCGCACAAGCGAAGAGGAAAAAAAAAAGGAAAAAAAAAAGAGGTTGATTTCTTTAACGATTGTTCGTAAAAGTCTTGGAAGCAGGGACCATCCCGCCTCCTCCCTCGCCTCGGGCTGCGGGATTGCACCGGAAAACGATTTTGGGAAGGTAGAAAGAGGGTTTGGGAGAAGGGAAGAGAAAGGAAAAAGGGGGAAAAATTAAAAATACAGAGGAGTTGCTCGAAATTTAGCAGCCGCGTGTCTGCAGGAGCGCACACGCTGTCCCGGGTGGGAGCCCCAGCCGCAGCCCCCGGTGGGCAGCGGGGTCGGGGCCACTCTCGGCCGTGCGCTGCCCAGAATGGGGCGAACGCCAAGCCCCTGAGCGTGCCCGTGGGTGTGCGGGGGGCACTCTCCTAATTTCTGCCGGCAAGCCCGGGGCGAGGGGCGCTGCCAGAGGGTAACCAGAGCGCACTGCTCCACGCGCGGCCCTGGCCAGGGCTGAGAGACGGACGGACGGACGGAGGGATGGCTGGACGGACGCAGCGGTTGTTTGTTGTCTGGGAGGGTAAACGGGCTGATGAGGCGATTGCCTCGAGGCGCTGGCACGGCGGAGGCGAGCAGCAGCCGTGGCAGCGTGCGGGGACCGCCCCGCTGCCCCCCCCGGTCCCTGTCACCCGGCCGGGAGCGACAGCCGGCCGGGCGGATCCGCGCTGGAGGCGCCGGGACGGCGGGGTTGGAATCATCTGATGGGGAAACAGGGCGGGAGAAACCTCCCTCCTTCGGCACCTCCAGCCGCGCCTCGCTGAGAAACCCCCGGCCACGGGGGCACGGTGGCAACCCCGAGCCCGCATCCTCTTGCCCACGGTCCAGGCACATCCCGGGGGAGTAAAGAGACCCACGGCAGGACATTCCAGCCTGTGGAGCTGGGGGTTCGCATCGCCTTATCGCCCTGACCCGCCGACCTCTCCCGCAGCCCGCCCCGCCGCGCAACCGTCTCCCTTCGCACGTGAAGTTATTCGGTTGCGGGTGGGGACAGAAAAACAGCGGTTCCCAGGGAGCCAGCTCCGGAGGGTGATGCCCGCGGGTGCCTTGGGGTTTTCCTTTTCGGCATTTTTGTTTTGGTGTTTTGAATTTTTTTTCCAGCCAGCCCCAAACTTCCCACATGCTTCTCCCCAAACCCCGCATTATTAGGGAACAATTAAGGCGTGTAAAAACACGGCGAGGCGAAGTCCTTTAGCTGGAAGTGGCCGTTCAAGGAGCTATTGGAGCTTCTGGCCCCCTCCTCTCGCCCCGACGCGGGGGCTGCTGCGGGCAGGGTGAGCCCCGAGGCCGGGCCGGGGCTCCGGAGCTTCTGCGGGGCTCTGGAGCTGCGCTTTCCTCATCTGCCACCGCTCCTTCGTGGAAGCTCAACCCGCAGCTGCCTCGCACGCACCACCTTTGGGTTTTCCCTTTTCTAATCCGTCTGTTTTTCTTTCTTTCTTTGGTTTCTTGCTTTTTCATGATTGGATTATTCTAGACTAAATACTTATTATTATTATTATTATTATTATTATTATTATTATTATTATATTTTTAAACAGAGTTTAAAGATAAACTCTGACGAAACAGAGTTCGACCTTTAGCGCAGGCAACCGCGGCCATAATTCCTGCTGAATTTCACCTTGGTCTCACCGAACTCAGCTTTCCCTCACTCTCCCACATAAAGACCTTCCCGGAGAAGGCGTTGAAATAAAAACCAAACCAGCACCCAGCGGGCTGGGCTTTGCGGAGCCGATCCGACCGCACGGACACCCCGACCCTCTCCCCTCCCGGGGCAGCCCCTCTCTGCCTCCGGCTTCTCTCCTGCCCGAGGTCCTTTCAAGCTTTATTTCCTTTCAAACCGCCTAAGCTCCACGGACAAAATAAAGTTACCAAGGAAATAAGCTCGGGAGAAAAAGCCAGTGGCGCTTTTCCCCCCCGGAGCTGCTCCTGCCAGGGAAGGTACGAGCGGAGCGGCTCCGGGAAAGGGGGAGCCGGCCGAGGATGGGGACGCGGGGTCCGGCTTGGGGCATCCCATGGGCTGGACAGACGGGTCGGTGAAACAAGGAGGTTTTCTTGGGGCAGGAGGAGGCGGCAGGGAGGGAGCCGGAGGGATTTCTCCAAGCTTCCGTGCAGTCCCGTTTCAGGGTCCTCTGCAGGAAAGGGGTCCCCGCCGGCGCAGCCCCCCCGCCACCGCGCTGCCCGACCGCGCTCCCTTGGGAATGTGTCACCGCGATCTTCCGGCAGGATCCTGTCCCTTCTGCCGTGAAACTGCTCCCAGGCGCTCTCGCGTTTATTTTTCACAGGTTTCTAGAAAATGTATTTTTCCCGCTTTCCCTCGCTGTCCGTTCGTGGCCTTCCCCGTGGATTTTCGAGGGGCGCTTTTTAACTCCTCCGTTCTTCCGAGTCCTTTTTCAGCCGGTTTTCATTTCTCCCGTCTCCGATCTAAAAAGCAAGCAGAAAAACCCCCTCAAACCTTAAATACAAATACAAACCAGGTCAGGAGGCTCCCCCGCTTCTCTTGCTGGAGCGGGTGGGGGTAGGGGCTACCCCTAGGAAAAGTGAAAAGCTCGATTTAATGGGCGGTCATTGCTAAATCTCACCTTAGGGCCAAAACGACTCGCGACCCATTGCCCTCCTTACGATGTATTTATTTGTCTCAGTGGCACCAGCCGTCAGTCATTAGTGGGGGGGTTAACCCGAGAGCCGCCCCACGGTGGTGGCGGTGGTCTTGCGGCTTTTTTGGTTTGTTTTAAATATGATTTCTCAACAGGAGCCTTTCCAGAAGAGGAGGAAGAACCTGTCCCGGGAGGGCTCCTTGGCGAAACACGGGGGGAACACGTGTGGGAGCGCAGCGAGCCACGACCTCTCCGAAACCTGTTTTGGTCTGAGCAAGAGGGGTTTGGTTCGCACCCCGAAGGGTTCGCTCCCAGGAAAAGCGGCGCTTGGGCCAGCAGGGACATTATTCCATGGATAACAACGTTTTCCAACATTAGCAATAACGGAGGGGCAAACCCATCCAGGAGCCCGAGTTCAGCAGCAGCCGCCCGAGCCGTCGGGCAGCCAGGCGGGCATTGCCGACCCCGGGACCGGGAGTGCAGGCGGGCAGCAGCTCCGGACACCCGCCCCGCTGTGCTCACTGCACGCAGGTCTGTGGTTACGGCCACGCCAGGAGCTCCAGAGCCGCTCGGTAGCTGGATGTCACTTTATGTACAGCTGTCTCTGCATATGATATGTAGAAAGCGCTACGACGTTTTCTATACATTTCAAATATTTATACAGTTCAAGTACGTGTGTGCGTGTCGTTATGTAAAGTTGATGCAAAGAAATGTGGCTGTGAGCGCATTTTTTTCACTCCACAGGAGACGTGTGCGGTGTGGGGCACCGGGCACGGTGCGAGCTGTCCCCGCTGCCCGCACACATCCCCTCCGGCCCCGGCTTTCCCGGGTTTAGTCCCGCCTGGCCGAGCTCAGCCCGGCTGGGACCCGGAGGCTCTAACCGATGGATTTGGGATCTATGGCTCGATTAGTTTAGCGATACTTTCGCTATCGTGTATTTTGGGTAAATTCATCTCCGCCAACGGCAGCTCGCTGAGCGGTCCCAGGCTCCCCTGTCACCCCCGGGACAGCTTCGGGGTCCCTGACCATCGCCCTTCAAGGAGAGGGAAACGTGGGCGTCTCCCCGGTACTTGTGCTCGCACCCCTTTCGCAGCCGTCTCTGGTTTGTTCCCTCGGCCGAGTGTTTAACCGGGGTGGGGACGAGAGAGAAACCATGAATTTCATCCTCCCTTTTCCTCCAAATCGCCATCCCGCGGCTCCAAACTTCTGCTGTCAGGAGGATGGACCGACGGTGCCGGAGTGCTTGGCCTGGCGGGCTCCGGGCAGGGAGGGAGGAAGAGAGGGATGGACGGACGGACGGACGGACGGACGGATGGATGGATGGATGGATGGATGGATGGATGGATTGGGGACGGGGTCGGGGTGGGGAGGGGGGGCTCTCGTGCCACAGATCATTTCGTCCTGAAATCGGGAAATAACGAAATTCGGGAAGCATGAAACCCCGGCAGCAGGCGGGACCTGGGTGCCCGGTGCCAGCAGGAGGAGGACAGGGGGTTCCTCGCTGCTGGGGGTGTCCCCCGCGGCCCGGAGCGCTGAAGCCGCGGCCGCTCCCGGGGCCGTTCCCGCGGCCGGGGCCGTTCCCGGGAGCGGGACTGTTCTCTCCCGGGGCCCGCTGTCGCCGTCAGCCGCTCCTGGAGTGCCACCTGGTGGGAGCAGCCCGGCAGCACGGGCAGGGCTCGGCTCCAGGGGTCCCGCAGCCCCCCCGGGAAGCGTTTCCCCAAGGCTGGCAGGGGCAGCGGGGCAGCAGCGGGGTGAGGGGTGTCCTGGGGATCCCCAAGAGCCTGGGCACGAGAGTGAAGAGGATGCAAGCAGCAGGACCTAAAAGCAAAAATCCGAATTGGAAGTGTTTCCTCTTCAGAGCCAGAGAAAGAAGAGGCTCTCGTGGAGATCCTGCGAGCCCCCTCCCTCTGTTCACCTGTAACCGGGGAGGGGGCTGAGAGCAGGAGGGCAAGGCTGCCTCGAGCACTGACAGGATGGCTCCTGGGGCTTTCCACACACCCCAAATGAGAGCCCTCGTGCTGGGCACTCAGAGGGAAGCAGCTTTGGGCCCGGCATTTTTGCAGGAAAGCTCCCAGAGTGCTCCAGGGGTGTGTGTGTGCACTCCGAGAGCAGGCGGGGGTTTACAAACCGAGCTGAGCTGCCGCCCTCCTGGCCGTGCCATGGGCTGGGCTGGGGGGCAGAGGCCTCCTTGCTTTGTCTCCTGGGGTTTCTGCTGCCCTCCCTCATACCCACACGTCCTGAACTATTTTGCTGCCGAGGTTTTGTCTTTGCTCGCTGTCTGCTCACTCACAGACAGATCCAAGTGTGAGCAAGCACAAAGCCAGTGTGTTTATGTTTTGTTTCATAGCTTTATTCGGACTCCTCCGACTTGCCTTACCCTTTTTACTCTCTCTTACACACAAATTCTCCTTCATAAGCACTTTGTCTTATTATATCCTTATTATAGCTCTGATTTCTGCCTCCTGCCTCATTACAGACCCATTCTGCACCAGAAACTGCCATTTCACACGAAACCCTTCGCCCTGGGCCAGGGATTAACTGGCTTTGGGGAAACCGGGGGGCACGAAAATGTGAGAACAAGGATGTAAAAGCAGGAAGACATGCATCAAACTTCAGGGTAAACAATGGGAATGATATTGATTGCCTTTTAATGTGCAGTGGGCACACAATGGGGAAGAAAGCCTTCCCAGAGCAAAAAAATATAAGACGCCCTGCTTTAAAAGCTTGGAGCAGAGAGTGCAACTTTGGGATTAACTCAGAGCGGACCTTATCCCAGGGCTTCTGTAGGGAAGTGGCTTTCCAGGTCTAGCAGAGCTCCCAAATAAAGTGCTGTCCTACTTTCTGGCCGTGTCTAAAGAGTGATGAGAAATGCCCATTGTCTGTGCCCAGGCTGGTGCGTGCTCTCATTAAGGCTCTGAATTGTGTGTGTGCATGTCGGCGTCAGAGCTGTTTGGAAGGCAGGGACGGGCAGGGTTTTTGTGGGAGGTAATTCCTGGGTTCCAGCGGTCTGAGAAGTTTCTGAAGGAGTTTTGAACTCTGGGAGGCTCAGTGCTTCCAGGAGTGGTGGGAAGGGTGGGGTGGTGGTCCTGCAACACCAAATGTTTAAGGAAGCTGCGTGAGCAGAGCTGTGGGGGAACCCACCACGGCCAGGGCAGAGCCTTCGCTGGGAGCAGCAGGATTCATGGGACGTGTAGCCAAGTAACCCCACTTTGCTCCTCGGGTGTTGGGTTCTGATCCGAACTGACAGGGGTTAGGAGACCCGGAGAATGGCCCTCCCTGCCTTCCCTTAACGAGTTACCTCGAGTCCAAATCGCTTCATATTCAGCGAGGGTGGTGTAACAAGAAAAAGTGTCAGGAAACATGAAGGCACAGCTGTTCTTTCCACTTGGGTAGCTGCAATGGGTTTGAATAATGGATATTCTGTTCAACTCCTTCGAGGGGAACTTGGAGTCACCAGCTCCTTGCTAAGAGGAGACACGCTGATTTATCATTTATTTATTGGATTATAACCCTGTTTTACGGGTAATCAATCGCTGCTTTTTCGGCTTCCTCTTAAATCATATCAACCCGGTGCAATCAGGGGGTGAGGCCACTCCAAGCGCACCGAGGTTTCCACTGGAAAATGAATTTCCATTGGATTTGAAGGTGTTAATGTGGCAGCTGATGGGAGAAATAACAGGCAGGGGCTGATTTGGCCACGTCCTCTGGGGTTGGGGGAGCACCCTGGTGGCCCTGGGGACACACTGGTGGAGGGTGATGTTTCCTAAGCTGCTTTGCAGTTTGGGGACCCTGGTGTTTGCACTGAAATGAGCTGTGACAGAAACAACACCCACTTTGGGACTAAATCTTATTTCTCACAGAAAAATAGAGGGGGGACATGGTCTGTTAGACAAGAGCTTGAAGGTTGCCAGGTGTTCTTTGCACATCACTTGTACATCCCCCCAGATGCCTCCCCACCCTTGAGCAGGACCCAACATATCTCTGATGGTGGGTTCACACAAATTTTAGTGCCAGGACCCTGCACAGCAGCGTGGGCACCTCTGTGAGGGCCCTCAATGCCTGCCTGGAGTGGGGCTTCCCCCTCCTCCTGTGCCCAGGTGCAAGCGATCTCCATCAGGGGCAACGAGAGCCAGCTGTGGCCAACAGGGAGCTAATTAAGGTGTGAATTTGCTGCACGGAGGAAAGGGCCTTGAGTCTTTATAGGCTTGATTCAGGCCGAGGAAATGTTATTTCCAGAAGGCTGTGGCATCGAAGGAGCTGCGAGAGGCTGTTGGGAGAGGATCTGTGATGGGGAGCTCTGGAGTCCTTCTGGAGGTAGGAAACTGTGTGAGAAGCGAGGGGGACGTGGTGTAGGCACAGGAGGGAAATGGTTGCTGTGTGAATTCCTGGTTCCCCTCAAGAGCTGTGAGGGGGGTGTTTCCCTGGAGGGAGTTTTGCTGTGTTAGATGTGCCTTCCCTGTGACTCAAAAGGGCTCCAGGTCTTGGAACTTCTGGTTTGTGCTTCCTTGGGGACTGGTGGGGTGAGCGGAGACAGAAGCAATGTGATTTACATGGAGCTGAAGGGTGGGGGAGAAAGCAGCTGCTGTGTGCAAATCTGAAATCTGAGTGTGTGAAAAGGGCTCACAGAGGTTCCCTGTGGTGCTGCTTCTCCTCCCTGGTCCTTCAGCCGATGCCGGGCCTGCTGCCCTCCATCCACGGCTGCAACTTCCAGTTAGGCAGAGCATTGAATCTCAGGGGTCTGGGGTTTTCCATGGAGCCTGTGCAGATATTGAGCTGGTTTTGCTCTTTGCTGAGCCTTTTCCAGAGTCACTCTTGCTTGTCTGTGGGATTCAAGCTGGGCTAAGTGAGCCCAACCTGGTTTTGGGTCCCCACAGAGAGTGTGTGGGCAACCTGCACCTGAAAGCAGCTGGGAAACGGTTCGGGTTCTGTGTGGGGTCCTGTCCTAGCAGTGTCTGTGCTCTTTGGTTTTTGGAGTTCCTTGGCTGGAGAACAAAGGCGGTGTCCTGGGTTTGGGGAGGATGTTGAAACGCGGGGATGAGCGTGGCAAAGATTCTGCTCCAGAATCAGGAGCGTAGCTGGAAGGGAAGGAACCTGACAAACGGGTGAAATGCTGCCTCTGGCTGGCCTGGCAGCCTTTTATCATCCTGCATTCACCTGCCAGCCCGGCTGGGCCGTTCGACACCTGCTTTCTTATGTGAGAAGTCCCCAAACTCCCCACAGCGGTTTTTCTTTTTAAGGACCTCAGTCAGTGACGGCATCAATGTGTAATTTTCCACTCTTGGCAAGGCACACCCCAGTGAATCTGGGACAGCCATCTGCTGATAACGACTGCATGGAGCACCCTTGGGGCTCTGGGTGCTCCCGGAGAGGCACCGGCAGGAACCAGCACCCAGGAATAGGGTGGGAGCTGTGCTGGGAGCTTCTGGGTGAGCTCATGGTCCTGCTCGGTCTCAAATGGAGTAGAAATCAATGCTGGTTTTCAGAAACTATCCCCAAGAAATGTGATAATTTGGCTTTAAAACAACCTGTTATGCCTGCTGAAGGTTTAATGCTGGAAAAGAAAAATGCTGCAAGGGTGGGATGCCACTGCAACCTTCAAAGCTGCAGATCCTTCTTGTGCCTATTGTTACAAGAATGTGCTCTTCTTTGCCACAAGGCAATACCAGAGATTTGACTCTTGAGGAAATACTGATTTTCCAGGAAAATTACTGCACAGGATTCATTTTCCATTTGCTAGCAAGTGAGATGTTGGATGTAGGAGTGAACACCACAACCTTTTAGGCTGGGTTATGTTCCCAACAGTTTACAGCTTTGTAAGTTCCATGAAGTCTAGAAGCATAACAATATTTATTTATGGATATATCGTATCTAGGAGCCTCTTCTCCTTGCAGAAGACCATGAGGCAGGAGCTGCACAGCTGTTGCCAATCCACTGTAGAAGTGCTGCCCTCCCTATTTACTGGAGACCTATCAGGCCCAGCTGGTGAGGAGGGTGCTCATCGTCATCATGTCTCACAGCTGGGGGCTGAAGAACCGGTTACAGTTTTGCAGTGGGTAAATAGACACCAAAAAAAGACTCAGTGCCTCTGTCTTGGCACTGGGGGAGCAGAGCAAGGGTGGGGGAGTCAGGACACAGCCCTGGCTGGTTTTGGGCTCTCGGTCTCCTCTGCTCTGGCTGTGCCCAGAACAATGGTGGTGTTTCCCCGGTGAGCTCTGAAAGGAACTCTTTTCCAATCCCTGCTGCCATCTCTTCCTGCAGATGATGGGCAGGCCTGGCTGGAGGCCCCTGTGGCATCCTTGTGTCCAGGAGCAGGGCTGCCCTCATCCTCCCGATCCCTGTGCCACGTTGGTGACACATCTGTGAGGGCTCTGCTCCTGTGTGGAGTGAAATCATCTGAATTTCACTGATCTGATACCAGTGCAGCCTTGTCTAGATCAGGGAATGCTTTTCCTAGGCTTGGGTGGGATTCATAGGAATTGTTCATTTAATTTAAAACACTTTAGGCAAAAAGTTTTGCTTTGGTTTTTTTTGACACTGGGCTTAGTGCACGGCAACAGCTACATGCACATTATGTGAAATACAATTTGGAAAAATTCTAGGTGTAGAGGCACAGGTGTTCAGGTCCTTAACTTTAATGGAGATAAAAACCTCAACCCTTGTAGTTAATTCTGATTATTCTGACTTGGCTGTGAGGTGCCAGGCTTTGAGGCATGGATGGTATCCTCACAATTAACCAGCCTCTGCCTTAGTAAAAGCATCTTTTTGGATTAAAAAAAAATATCCATAAAGGTTTTAAATAGGGGGGGAAAGGGAGCGTGTGCTGCTCCTGGTCTGTCAGAGGAAGGGCTGGGCGAGGTGGCTGTGCTGGAGATGCTGCTTTGTGCTTGATGCAGAAGGGCTCAGATCAGGCTCTCAGAGCCCGGTTTGCATAAACCCCAGGTGAACGTGCGGGTGTTGTAGGAACTGTATGAAAATGTGCCGCTAGATGGCCCCAGGAAGAAGGCGGCTGGGGCTGCGGGGCCCGGGGCAGCGAGCGAGGGCAGCAGCCTCCAGCAGGCACCTGGGCCCCGCCGCACGCCCCGGGGCAGGGCTGGGAGGGCACGGTCCGACCGCCGAGACACCGCTGGTGGGAAAGAACAAGGGCAGCGCTCGGGCTCCCACACTGCCTTATCTTTCACAGCACCTTCTGCTGGGTCTTGTGCCGTGGGAGCGCGCTCCGGGGTGCACGCAGCTGTGCTGCCTCCTTGGAGGACCGGCGTGAGCTGCCCGTCCCAGCGTGATGCCCCCCGGGGCCGGCGTGGGCTCCCCGTCCCGGTGCCGCGCGCCCTGGGGCCGGCGTGGGCTCCCGGTCCCGGTGCTGTGCCCTGGCTTGGCACCCATCGGTGGAATGGGTGACAGCCCAGCAAACCTGGCACGCCCAGGTCACTCTAACCTGCAGAGGTTGTGTATCTGAGCGTCCTTATCAGGTTGGAGAATTAACCAGATTTCTTGGAGCCCCGGTAGCCCACGAATGTCCCCTTCCATCTACAACTGACCTGGCAGCCATACCCAAAGTCACATGTTGGGATAAATGACGGAATCAACCCTGTGCTGAGCAAACCCCTGGGGTCTGCTGGCTTGGGTGCTGGGATTTGGGCTCAGGGATTTGGGTGTGGGCTCTTCAGGGGACTGTCTTGTGTCTGGGATGCAGGTGCCTTTCCTTTCCCCCACTGTGCAAAGAAGCCTTAGCTTTAGAGGGGGACACAAAGTGTCAAAGGCCAGGTTGGATGGGGCCTGGAGCAGCCCATGGCAAGGGGGTTGGAACTAAGTGGTGTTTAAGGTCGTTTCCAACCCAAACCATCCTGCGGTTCCTTGTTCTGGTTACTGTCGCTACTTCAGCTGGATGTAGGATCACTGGTATTTAGGTCTGGGTACATAAAACTCCAGGTCCTCTGGAAGGAAAGGTGGTACCCCTGCTCAGTTCCAAGGGGCACATGGGGTAGGAGGGGACTGTAGGGCCTGCAGCGTGCTGGGGCTCGTACTGCAAACCTGAGCCTGTGGGAAGCAGCAGGGCTGAGAGGCTGTGGATGGTTCCAGCGCTTCTCTCTGGTGTGCTGATGAGCTCCTGTGGAGGATTTAATGAATGGAGCTTCTCTGATGGAGGAGATAGGAAAAATTGCTAACCTGGGGAGCTGAAAACCAGTGCTGGGCCTTGCCACAGCCTGAGCCTGGCCTGGTGGCCCTTCAGGAGGTGATGGCTGCTGTATGAGCCAGCCTGGGAGGGGAAGCACAGCCAGGGAAGGAGCTGGCTGGAGCTGCCACCAAGCCACAGCTTTCTGGGCTGTGCTGGCACAAATCTGCTCTGGAATGAGCTCTGGGAGGCTTTGCAGTGCTGCAGGCAGGGGTGAGCACTGCCAGGGAGAGCTGCAGGGCAGGCTCCCCTCGGGCTGCCCCGGCTGCTGCCCTGCCTCGCACCTTGCCGCCGGCCGGGGAAGTACCTGCTCTCCTGCAGACAGGGAGGCTGTGTCCCTCTTCTCTCTGATATGGAATTCTTGTGGGGCCCCAGGCGAGCAGCACTGCTCTTCCAAGCCGAGCTTTGCTCCTGAGGCAAACTGGGATGAGTCCAAGGGCTTGTCTGGTTTCCTTTCTAGGTTTCCTCCCCTGTTTAGTGGGATTAATAACACGTAAGGGTGTCAGAGTTAATTACTCATCAGGCTTCAAGCACTCTGAGAAAACCCTGTGCCATCCATTGTTTGAATTTACAAGGCGCTGCTGCCTCCTGGCTTTCAGAGCAGTGACTGAGGTCCCTTCTGGGACTTTGCTTTTTGAAGGACACACAAAAGCCCCTCTGTTGTGACTACTGATGCCAGCAGGGATTGGTGGGGCACAGGAGGGAATTACAGTGTTCTTAGGAGCAGTTTGATTCAGGAGCTGGTCAAAGAGGGAAGATGTGGCTCTTCCACAAGACCCCTGGATTTAAGGAACAAACCAACCTTCAGCTGAAAACCTTGGGACAAGCTGGAGTTCTGTGGCCATCGGCTGTCAGGACAGAGCTCAGGTCTTTCGAGTGTGAAGTGCAGGTTTCTATCCCTGTGTTTGAACTGACACAACTGAATTTACTCAGTTTGGGACATTCCATGCAGATTTGAGCCACAAATATCCCTTTTTTTTGGTCTTGGTAATAACCAGTGTGAGCTGAAATAACCCCTGCTAGGAAGTGTCCCTGGGTAGCCGTGGATAAATCCAGATAAGCGTGGCTCAGAAAGGGATGGACAAGGCTGACACACCTGACCTCTGTAGTCAGAAGCTTTTCCCTGAAAATCTTCATCTTGCCCCTCCTCATCCTTAAATATCAACACAGAGCTTTTTTTTCCCTCCCAGCCCTGTTTCTAGAAAGCATCCTGTAAAAATAGCTGTTCACTGAGTAGATTCCTTCTGACAGGTAAACTGAAACCTGCTATGAGCCCTTTTGGCTGGGGATTGAGCAAGGCTGGGATGTGCTGGACTTTGCTGTGTTTCTGTCAGGGAGGTTTAGTTCCAGCTGAAGCATGGCAAGGACCTGCTGAGTCAATCTGTCTCTGCTGCTGTGTGCGACGGGAAGGGCAGTGCCCTGCCTGACACCTGCTGATGAGCTCAGCCAGGATTGTTTTACCTGTGGGAGGAGGAATTTCTGGAAGGGGAAATGCAGAAGGGAGCAGGAATGACTCCTGAGCACTTGGAGTCAAGCTGAACCTGTTCTGTGGGGTGCAGGCCCCGCTGAGGCGCTTGAATGGTTGCTCCGATCGCTGGTTTTGTGGGAGCAGGGAACTGAACCTACAAACATATCCCTGAGGATTTTATTCCCAGACTTGCTGAGTTGATTAAGTGGCAGCAGTGGTAGGTTTGGATCCCTTGTGATCCAGGAGCTGTGGAGGATGTGTGCTAGGAATTCATCCAGCTGACTACAGGTGCATCTTGAGGCTTTTGGTGTCTTGAATTTCAGGCCTTTTAGCAATGTGGGGGATTTGGGAGCATCTGTGGTGCGTGATGGATGCAGGAGGGGGAAGTGGGGATTCAGTGGGCCCTTTGGAATGGAGAATAGTGTTGGATGGCTGTACCCGGAGGAACTTGGGGTCGTTGGAGCCTCAAATGGCTCCTTTTAGCCTGTGTCACTCCCAGCCTACAGGACCAGAGTGATGGGAACTGGTGTCCAGTGTCCAAATCTGTACCGCCATCTTCATGGAGCCATAGAATGGTTTAGGTTGGAAGGAATCTTAAAGCTCATCCCTTTCCATCCCCCTGCTGTGGACAGGGACACCTCCCACTGTCCCAGGCTGCTCCAAGCCCCGTCCAACCTGGCCTTGGGCACTGCCAGGGATCCAGGGGCAGCCACAGCTTCTCTGGGCACCCTGTGCCAGGGCCTCCCCACCCTCCCAGGGAACAATTCCTTCCTAATATCCGATCTAATGCTGCCCTCTGGCAGTGGGAAGCCATTCCCCCTTGTCCTGGCATTCCAGGCCCTTGTGAAAAGTCATGGAAGCCCTTGGAAATTCCACAGTAGGATGGAGAGGAAACTCTTGGGACGATAGAAATGAGAAGACCTTTAGATGCTGCCAGGCCCCTGCTCCACGGCTGTTTGTGCCTCATGTTGTGCTTTGGCTCACTGGGGTGGGGAGGTCTGGGGCAGGACAGGAACAGGCTGTGCTGGCCCCGTGCCGTGCCTGGGCTGGAGGAAGGAATGCTGCTCCCTGCCAGCAGCGCTGCCAGTGCCACGCTTCCCTCAGCAGAGCTGTTCCCATTCCCGCTGCTTCTGGAGCAGCTGTGGAGGAAAGCTGGTGCCTCCCAGCCCCTCTTCACCGAGGGAGTCTTGCCTGGTGGATCCCAACTGCAGGTCCCACCCATCCATTTGCAGATTGCTCAGGGTGGGATGAACCCAAGCTCCATGTACTGCATCCCTGTGCCCCCAAACTGCAGCCTGGGGTCAGGGCAGGGGGAAAATGGGCCTTGCCTGCCCCTTCTCCCCTGCAGTGGGTGCAGAAGGCTGGTCCACGAGCTGGCTGTAAATCAGAATGCACGAGGAAGGCAATGTTCTGCAAGTGAAACTTGCCCTCACCAAGCCCTGGGGGAGGGAGGAGAGCTCCGAGTGTCAAAGTGAGACGGAAGAGCACCAGAACGAGATTTAATTTCCTTCCCAATAATTTTCTCAAGCTGTATAAACTTTCCTTATTTAAAACAAATACTCCCTGAAAACACATTCTGTGTCAGTGGCCCTGTGAAAACACCCCCAGTCACACCCTGTGCCTGTCCCTTGCTTGCAGCCTCAGCCAAAAGCCAGCAGTTTTACATTTTGCTCTATTAACTTGAGCTGTAAATCTCCTTGTGCGAAGTCTCCCAGGCTGGGCAATGAATTTAAGTAAACAGGGTGTACAATAATAGACTTGTGTTAGGGCAGGTTTTTCAAGTGGCCTGTAACTTTTGGAGTAAGTTGGTCTAAATCTTGCCCTGTTATGGTGGGGAAGTGTGTGAGCTTGTCCAGAAGGTGGAGGAAGTCAGAGAAAAGGCCTGGCTGGTAACAATCTCTGGATCCAGAGAAGAGCAAAGAATTCAGGTGAATCTCTTACCTGGCCCATGGCAGAAGGGCTGGAACTGAAGGATCTTTAAGGACCCTTCCAACCCAAACTATTCTATTGATCTTATTATTCCATTATAGTTTTTGGCTCAAGTCTTACATAATTATTTTTTTCTCTCAGTGATGGCATCTGTGAGATGCTTATAAGGAGACTGAGGGGGTTTTTTCCTCCCCTTGACCTACAAAATCCTGAATGCCCACTCTAAAATCAGTTTTGTTTGGTCTGGTGACTAAAGGTTTCATTTCCTCTCAGAGTTATTCTCTGTGGGGAAGAGACAAGAGGAGTTCCTCCTGTAAGTGTGATGCAAACCAATATTCTGTTTCAGGTTTGTGGGCACCGTTGCTTTGAGACTGCTGAAATTCTGCCTGCTTGGTGTGCAGCTGTGCTGGATCTGTTTCTGTCTCATATTGCGAAGGAATCTGAAGGGATTCTGGGGATGTTGTGAGGTGTTCATGTTTCCTGCTGCTCTAGGAAATCTCGGCTGGAAATGCAGCCTACTTATCTCAGATTGTTGTTCAATCTTCAGCTAAAGCCAGGCTCAAGGTGAACATGATCTAGAAGGCTGCAGCTGAGGAAAGACTGATCCCACTTTGCAAAATAAGCAGTTTTCCTGCCTGATACTTCTGTAGTAATTCTTTTATTTTTCCCCATGAAGTTGCAGTTAAAATGCACATCTGGTCGGTGTCTTTGAGTCGTCTTGTAAAGGGAACTTGATCATTAGATAAAGAGGAAAGGAACTTCTGGCTGACAGGCAGCCCTTTCCTGAAAAAAATGGAAGTTGTAAGGAATAACTTGGCATAAAAGCCCATGATTGGGATTTCTTTTGACTTCCCTGGGTTTGGGGATGTCTGGTTATCCAACCTTTCCTCCAGCTGGCTCTTGTAAAACCACAGCAAAGTGGTTCTGACTTCTGCTGGGGAAAAAACAAGAAAACATCTCTAAGGCCATATCCAGAACTCAGTAAAACCAATGGAAAACCTCTGAGTCTGCGGGATATTGGATCATTTTCAAAGGGTGGAAAACAGCGGAGAAAGGTTGAGCCCAGCTCATGTTAGATCTAGAGGCCAAGGGAAATTCTCTGCTCCTGGGAATGGGAAAAAAGTCTTGGCAAAATCTGGATCTTGGTGCTGGAGGAAGTGATTGACCCAAAATGGAAAAGGTTTGGATTTATGGGATAGAAGGAGGATAAAGCCTTGTTTACCAGGGCACTTGAGCAGCTTCTGAACTGGGAATTTCCTCTTGGTCTCTTTATGAGATAAAAGGAGAGTGTCAGGGCTGCTGCTGGCACAGCCTCTGCTGTGATACCTCTGTTTCCCCTCTTTGAAACAACTGTTTGCACCCAAAATTCCTCCTTCTGCCAGCCAGGAGAGTGATCCTGCAACAAGGCTTAGCCCAGGTGTTTCTGTAGCCCCAAAAGATGTCGAGTCTCACTTCTGTGGGCCTCAGGGTCCTGCACCTGAGGTGTAACTGGCAGCAAAAGGACAAATTTACCCAGCTGAATGCTAAAGACTTTTTTAGATAAAACCAAGTGTTTGCTTTGGCTTTCAGAAGCTTGGAGATACCTTGGATGGAGAGCTGCCAGCTGGCTGCTCACCAGCCACTGACTCAGAATGTAAAAGTGTAGTGTGAGTCCCTGAATTTCCCCCCCACTTCTTGACAAACTTTATAACTGGCTTTTCTTTTTTTTTTTTTTTTTTTTTTGGAGAGGAGGAGGGAATTCTCATGGTTTTAAGCAAATCACAACTGACTCAGCCTAAGCCCGAGGGTAGAATGGCAAAGGCTTGATGGATTAAGTGTCCTGGAACAACTGGCTACACAGCTCTGTCTTGTTTTCTGGCTGTGAGGATCATCCTTTTGATCAGATCCTTTTCCCTGCCGCTTTCCGGGTTGTAAATCCAGATTAGTCATGGCAGGGTGGCAAACAATGAATATGGAACAAGAGGTTAAGCCCAGGGAGCGTGTGGTGGTCTCTGGGTGTGGGTTACACCCTGGTGGCCAGGTGGGGAAGCAGGGACACCTTGAGGCCACCTGCCCATGAATTTGGAGGGGCTGAGAACCTGAGATTCCCACAACAACCCAGATTTCTGTGATCTGTTCAGAGATGTGACTCTAACTGACCTGCTTGAGTGTCTGACTTCCAAGTCTTGCTGTAAGACTCAGACTTGTGCCCTAAATCCAGGGGTAGAAGCTGTGTTTTGGCCATTTACCGTCTCTCCTGTATATCTGACCTTCACAGCTCCTTGTCTGTGCTGCTTAGCTCATCCCTACCCTCAGGATTCCCTGGATAACTGGTCTTTGAGAGCATCAGTCAGCTCCTGCTCATCCCTTGGGTGCTGGTGATCCCTACTGGAAGCAAACTTCCTTGCTTCTCTGGCCATACAGGAAACCGGGGTGATGTTATAGAGCTCTGCAAAGGGGAGAAAACACTGAGGAACTTAAAATCACAGAATCCCCAAGGCTGGAAGACACCTTTAAGATCATCAAGTCCAACCATCAACCCAGCACTGCCACTGTCACCCCTTTTTAAGGATTTTGGGGACCCTGAGGAAGTGGGTTGAAGGGCAAAAGCTTAAAGTGCAACGGACAAGTGTCCTGATTCCCAGACAGTGTGCGGAGGCATGAGCACAGGAGCACCACAACCCTTGGCTTGTCCCTGACTGAAACCCCTCTGCAGCTGCCCCAGTCAGACCAACAGGCTTGTCTGGAAGGCCAGTTTGGGTTATACTTCCCCAAACAGCTCCTGCTGTGGCTTCAAAATGATGCCTGTCCAAAGGTGAAGGCTTTGTAAGAGATGAGGTGGCCATGCCCAAGTGCCTGCCATGTCCAAGCCTGAAAATGTTGTTTTAAAGCACTAAACTTGCATCACAATCAGTCTGTAGTGGGGGCCCAAAGGTGGAGCTAGCAAGGGCTGCTGTGAGAATTCGCAGATTTATTTGCAATAAACTGATTTGCGTGATTAAGGTGCCTTATGAACACAGCTGCTGCTTGGTGCACGGCTTCTGACAGCAGCACTGTTACACCAGGGGTGCAACTGGCCTTCCCCACATTGTTGCCAGTTGCAGGAATTCATCATCCACCTGTGCTCTGATTTACGTGTGTGTAAATCCCAGGTAACTGCATTAACATCAATAAAGCTGCTTGAATAGATCTCTATCTGAACTGCTGCTGAAGACTTCTCCTGTTGCTGTTGGCTATGCAGGTGCAGGGATGTGGTTGGCTTCAGCTGGGAAACACGATGCCATCCAAGTGTGTGTGTCTAGCATGCAAACAAGAAAATGCTGAGGTGAAACCACAATGCTCATTTAAAAGCAGGAGGGCAGATGCTGCCAGGCTTTCAAGAGAAGATTTCTCTTTGCCATCTTGGGATGTTTGAACAGGCGGAAATTTTCTGGAGAATGTTTCCCTTGGAGGGGGAGAAAATGTCCTGCTCCTTTGTGGTGGACAGATTGGTTCCAGACTGGTTTTGATGACAAAGCTGGGAAGAAAAATGAGTGGTTTTTATTTCTCATTTACCTCCTCCGCCGTCACCGCACCTCTACCTTCACCAACTGTATGAAGGACAGGGAACAGCAGCTTAGTTTTTTTTTGCAAATGTTTATTTTGAGGGCTTTTTAAACACAAATTTTGGAAATGGGAAACATGGAGCAATGTTGAGGGTGTGGGGTGGAGCAGTGCCACCTTGGACTGGTGTGTGGATTTTGGGTCAGTTGTCTTCTGGCAGCAGCAGAAATTAAAAGTCACCTGGAAAAAAATTTGTCCCAGAGAGATGAGAGAGTTAAGCCCTCAAACAATTTCTCCACTGAGCTGGTGGCTACAAACCCAAAGCATCTGGGGCTGGCAGCTCTTCTGAACCACTGGGGATGTTTGCAAAGACTCTCAGATAAATTATCCATACAATTTCTGAATCTCACTGACCTCTCTGTGACAGCTCCTGCTGAGGAGATTCTGGGATTCTTGGGGGCCATTTGGCAAATTCCTGGATAAAGGTGCAAACCAATATCAGTTTGGGTTGGGTTTTGAAGTGTGAAATCCAGCTTTACTGACTGGAATTTCTCCTGATTAGCTCCAAGAGAAGGATTGGAAACAGTGTTCAAGGCAGCTCATTTTCAGGAGCATGTGCTCATGTTCTGGAGGCTCTGGCACTGAGCTAACAGTTGATAGGTGCAGGGAAAGAGGATCACTGGCAGGTTCACTGTGTTTTGGGTTTTTTAACTTAAGATATTGGCTTTTGGAATGAGAGGGACATCTTATTGAAGAAAAAGACTTGTGGCATCCTGCTGTTTTCCATTGCTGGCCAGTGGAGGGATGTTGGCTGCATGCTCTCAGCTGGTGACAGTCCTGGCAGGAGGAAGGGGATGCCAGGCTCAGGCTCTGGGGACTCTGGGCACCATCTCTGCTGTGTCCTACAGTTCAACCCTTTGGCCAAATTCTCATTACGCTCAAACAGCTGAAAATGGTCAAAATTGGGGTGGGTAACCTGGCTCTGTTTTTTTTACCACTGCTTTGTCTTGTCCCTCTGAGCTGGAAGCAAACACAAGACAAAGGCAAGCACCTTAACCCCAAACCAAGCCATGGCCCTCCCTGTACCCTTCATCCCATAGAAAGCTGGAATACTGAACGGAATGAGCAGAGAATGTGCTTTTGGCTTGTAACCTTTGCAGCTGATGGGTCCTTTATAAGAAGAAGGGTCTGAAAATGCCTGTTTGGATCCGATCCTCATTCACCTTGCAGGGCCCCTGAAGCAGCTGGTGCAGGAGTTGCAGTTCAGGTGTCTCATGTGCCTATTTTCCATGAACAGGTTTCCCACCTGGGCTGTGTCTCCCATGGCAGGTCGTAGCTGGAGGTCTCCGTTGGGAATTCTGGCTGTTTTTCCCACAGGCTAATGCAAAGCACCACAGCGGATGGGAAGTGGGCAGGAATCTGTTGTACAGAGGAAAGCAGAGGCCTTGTCTGCATCTTACATTTGGAACAGCTTTTTGGAAATAATGCCTTTTGTCAATAATGCCTATTGATTATTTTTCTTTTCATTTGGGGGGAATGTGTTGCAGACAGCTTTCCCTGGGGACAGAGGTCGGAGTGGCTCTTGTAGAAAAGCCACCTGTACAGTGGTGTGGAGAAGGGGGCTATTAAAATGAAGAATTCCTTTCCAGCCTTAGTGCTCCCGTAGGTGTAGCCAGGTTTTCTAAAAATAGGCTCCTTACGCTGGCTGAAAATGGGCTGCCCCGGGCGTTTGACTCTGCAGCTCCCCTCCTCCTTTCCCTGCTTTTGAAGTTGAATGCTTATGGGTGTTTCTTAGCTTATCACAAACCCATCACAACTGGCAGTACTCCCCTGTTCCAGGGCTGAGGGTTTTCTTTCTCAGCCTCCACCCATGCATGTACCTCTCGGGAAAAGATCCCGTGAAATCCTCTGCTCCTCCGAGGGGAGCTTGTCACTCCTCCGTGCCTTAAAGATCGTGCTTAGCATTTCTTTCAGCGAGGACTTCCCACCTTCTGAAGGGCCTCAGACACTGGCTGTGCCCTTGATCTCGGCAGTTCCTGTGACAGACTCGTTCTTGTGGCCTTTGGTCTCTGCTTTGAGCCCTTAGGCTTGTCCTAAGGGGCTGGATGAGCTTGTGAAGGGGATGGCATTTCCAGGAGTCCTCCCGTTTTAAGTGTTTCCCTCCCAGAGATCACAGGGAGAAGAAAACGCGCTGTTGATACCTGCTGAGACGGAATCATGGAATTGTTTGGGTTGGAAGGGACCTCAAAGCTAATTTAGTTCCAGCTCCCTTGCCAAGGGACACCTTCTAGACTTCCGCCAGATTTAAGGGACATCTTCCACTATTTTTTATAGAGCTGCTGCACCCTCAGCAGCAAGAGCAGCTGGAGGTTTCTTGTACCGGCCTTGTTTTTTGTGGGGCGCATTAGGGGCCAGGTCTGGCTGAGGGGGGACAACCCCAGAAGAAAAGAACACTTAGAAAACGTGGCCATGTCCACAGCAGGGCCCCGGGGGCGCGAGGCGCTGACACAGCCGGTGTCGACACAGGAAAAGGGAGGCAGGACAGCTGTGGGACTCCAGGAGATCTGTGCAGAAACGTGTGGGCTGGGCGGGCGTGTGAGCGCTGCAGGAGGAACCACAGAGCGCTGGAGGCTGGGAAAACACAGCGGGAAAGCCGCGTGGGCCCTGCCGAGCCTGCCGGCTGTAGGCCATGGACGGCTCTAGCTCGAGCCCGGCTGCTGTTCTCACCCTGGGCCCGGCTGCTGCAGCGGGGCTTAGGGGGGCTGTGTTACAAACTGCGCTTTAAAGGGTGGAGGCAGCGGGTTTGTGCACGCCTGTGGCTTCCAGCTGGGGCCTGAGGGGTGTGCAGCCTCCAGCTGGTGCTGTGCGTGGCTCCGCGAGCTGAGGCCCGTGGGCTGACCGCGGCTGCAGTGAGCTGCTGGGAATGGCTCTGCTCTCCCCACTGCTCACCCACAGTCCTGGTCCCGGTCAGCAGCTCTGAGTCGGGCTCACGTGTGTGGTGAGCAGACAGAAAAGCACCCCAGGCAGGCAGCGGGATGGTGGTGCTGCCTTCGGAAGCGAGTCTGACTGAATAGGCCATGTGGATGAGGAGCTGCTCCTCCACCTGGTGCCCCAGCACAGATTAACCCTGTCAGAGATGCTGGAAAAAAGGTCCCTTCCCTGGAGAAGGGAATAGGGTTTCCCCATATCCCCCTAACCCAAGTGTGGCTGCCAGTCCCTGCGCACAAAGGTGCCCAAAGGACCCCCTATGAAGCCTTTCCAGCAGGTTTCTACCAAGAAAACTACTCATTTTAGGAAAAATTCTGTCAGATTTCTTCAAAAATCTCCCAGAGACCGGGATAGAGTAGAACATGTAGGGAAAGAGTTGCGGCAGAGTTAATGTGCAGGACATTTTCAGAGGGTTTCATTCCACGGGGCAATGGACATCCTTGCAGTGTCACAACAAATCCTACAGATATGTTTGAGAAAAAACTCAGCTAGAGGGTCTGTGCAGGTGGAGATGGACCCAAATCCTGCAAAATTCCAATGCTTTGTGACACCCATGCCGCTTCAGGTGTGTGTCCACGGATTGCAATGGTTTTGGATACCCATGCCAGACCCCACTGCAGTGTCTGCCCTGCAGGGTTTAAACCCCTTCACTGTTCAGGGGGTGGTGCTGGATGACTTTCCAGGGATGTCACCGCTGTTAGTTCTCGAGGAGACGGGAAAATTCACAAATGTGCTTGGAAACAGTTTGTCTTCCTAAGAGCTTTGCTCCCTGGGTCAGGCTCCCCGATAACATCAGTGTCTGTGCTCAGGGAGGGATGTGTTTTGGTGGCTGCTGCACTGCAAACAAGACAGATAAATAATAGCAATCCATGTAGAGAGAGGTAATTAAAGTGACAGCCCCACTGACAAATAGCTGAGTAAATGGATGGGGCGATTTGCTAATGAAATGAGGATAAACGGATATATGGACATGCAGGATGGGCAAAATGACAGAAATATGAATTTGGCGTATTCCCAACAGGCATTCTCGGGGCTGCCGTGTAGTGATTTAGTCAAACAAGGCTTTGTGTCCTAAATCATGAAGTTGTTGCAGATTGCAAAGACTTTTTTTTTCCCCTGTGGCTGAGTGTGGGACTGATCCAGAACTGGGGGAAGAGGGCAAATTCCTGCCTCTCCAAGCAGAAAGAGGCAAACCTGGACAATAACCCCAGTACTGGGCCGGTGACTGTGGGCTAAAGAGCAAAGTACCTTTGAGGCAAGGGGATATGCAAGCAATTTGAGGAAAAATCTAGGGAATTTCCTGTTCTTTAGTCCTCCGTTTAGTAATGGTGCAAGGTGCAGCAGCCTTTGGAAGTGTTAGAGTTGGGATGGAGTCAAAGGGAGGGGAAGAAGGTCTAGGACGTCCTAAAAGCCAAGTCATGCTCCCTGCAAGCCCCCAGATGATGCTGGAGTGGACAGAAAGTCCTAAAGGCTGAGGATTTAAGGCTGAGGATCTGATGTGCAGCAGCTTCTCTAACCCTGATAAAGCACAGCTTAAGTTGCTTTGCATCTGGGACCAGTGCAAGAATGGCTTAAGCTCACTTAGACAATGAGGAGTTTCAGATCTGTGGTTACACACAGCTTGGCTGATAAATAGCTGGTCTTGGTTCTTTTTTTCCCTCCCCTGTGCTATATGCTGGGAAATCCATGAATTTTTTGGCAATTTCAGTCAACTTTGGAGCATAATATGTATAGCCAGCTTGTGATACTATTGATCATCAACAAACACTTGGCAAAGATCAATATTAATGTATCAGCTGCTGTGTGTTTATCTTGTTCTGACAAGGTAAACCATCAGATGTTATTGAAAGTGTTATCCCTACCTCCGCAGCCTCTTAGCTCCCTACAGCAGTCTTGCACATGCAGCTATTTCTGGGGAAAAACCATGGAAAAATCGGAGTTGTTCCCCTTTTTAAGTGGAGCTTGGAGTGACTTCCCTGGCTTAATGGAACAGGCACCCAGTGCTAAGCAGCATTTCAACTTCATGTGCTCAGGGTGGGGAGAAATGCTCCTTTAATATGAAAATGATGTGATGCTTCTTTTCCAGAAATAGCGCACGGTGTGTGTTTGGAGGGTACTCGTTAATCTTCATTAAATTAGTGTCCTGGAAATTGGGGTGAACAGAGGTGCACAGGGGAGGGACTGGGAGGAGATGGGGCAGCTCTGGCTCTGGAGCACGTGTACCCTGCTGCTTTGTGCAGCTCAGAGCATTAAAAGTGCTGCTTGTTGGGACTTGAAGCTGGATTTTATGGAGGAGGCAGGAGAAGGAGGCAACAGAACTTCCCTGGAGGCAGCATTTCTGCTTAGAGCCTGCTTTGTTTTGGTGTGCTCTTCCTTCCTTGAGATTAATTAATTTGCAGTGGTGGGAAGCTTTTGAAGGCTGCACGATGCCACAAGCCGCATGTCCCTTTGTGTCCTGCAGGAAAGGCAGAGAAAACAAATCTGTCAGATTGCTCTGAAGATGGAGACCTGCCTTCCAGCCTGGGTGGCTGTTTCATTTCCAGAGAGGGAAAAATAGCAGGTGTAAAGCAGCTTTTTGATGCAGGGTGTTCAAACCATTGCTCCTGCATGGAGCTGGGGTGTATTTGCAGCCTGGTCTGGCTCCACAGTGCCAGGATTCCCTTCCCAGTGTTTGAGCCCAGCCCTGGCCATGGTTTCGCCTCAGTTACTCCGTGCTCTGGCCTGGTGTGTGAGCAGCAAGTACTGAATATTGCCTTTTGCAAAGAGTGAAGGAAAGCATCTTCTTCTGAGAAGTCTGTTTGCTTTGTCCCAGCTGCTTGGGCTGAGCAGAAATCAGGAATGAGGATTTCCCTGGGCCAGGAGCACCTTTGCTTCCACTCATCCTCTGTGGGATGCAGCCCCTGTTCTCGAGGGATGCCATCAGAGCAGAGCCACCCCTGCGAGGCTTTGCATTAATTGGCAAAAGCTTAGAAACACTTTTTGTCACCAATCAAAACTTTTCTCCACCAGTTTGGCTCTGCTGGTTCCCGTCTGGACCCAAATCTAAGAGTTCAACGTTCCAGGCAGGCTGGGTTGAAGGGACAAAGTAAGGTCATGGTTCATGATTTTTCAAGGATTTTGCAATATATCTTTCAGAAAAGAGAGTTGACAAAACCTGATTTTGTGTGCCTTGAAAATATTCCTCCCACACCCTCTCTGTTTATTGTGATTTTGTTCTCAAGATGCTTTAAAGCTTTTCTGCTTCATGATTCAAACACAGAAACAAGCGGATGCTATTTCTTGTCAATCTCAGTGTGTGCTATTATTTGTCTGGAAGTGGCAGGTAGAAAGCAAAGCTGAGCTGGGATTTTTCAGCCCACAGCTTGCATTGCTGGCACTGAAAGGTTGGATGTGTGTGGCTGGAAGAGTCGAAAACTCACTTTTCCCACAGTAGCTGGACCTCCTCAGGTTTGCTTTCTTCTCCTTGGTGCCTTTTCCAAATTCCTCTTTGTGCTGAGTAAAGGGAGGTTGTTGCCACAAGTAAGGCAAGGCTTGCTAACAAAGCCTAAGCTTGGAATTTAGGAGTCCAATCCTGGTGTAAGGTACAATGCCATAAACCACTCCAATTACAGAGTGAACTGGTGCGCACATGCTTCACCCTGAGCCCAGCTGGAGTCTGCCTGCTGAGCTGGCACAGCCTTTTATCCCAGACCACTGCGGGGAGCAGCAGAAAATCCGTGGGGTTTATTCAGTTTGACCATAAAGTGAGTACTAAGAAATTCAGGATGCAAATTTTGTGTTCAGCAGTTCAGTGCGCACCTGAGATGGATCTGATGCAAGCAGTCTGTCCTGGCTTCTTGCTCTTGTTAAACATCTTTCTCATGCTATTGCAGAATGGAGGGGGGTTTTTTTGTGCCAGGCATAATAAAAATATAACCTCTGCCCCAAATCCTGGTGCTTTCATGTCAGAGCACAGTAAATGTTTGTGGATTTTGATGCCCAAATGCGGGTATTTAACTCCTGTCAGCTGTGCTTTGAGGTGAGGGTGAAGTTGTTTGTCCCTTTTCCTGCTTACTCAAGCTTGTTTAGGTGTAACTTGTTCCTGTAAAAAGGAATTCCTCCCACTCTAAAACATTTTTTTGTAGAGAACAAATTATGTAGTATATGGAATTTCACCTCTCTGTTACAGATATAACACTCTCTGGTGGCTTACACTATTTTAAAGTCACTCTCAGCTGAATTAGGTGCATTTTACCTCTACATTGTGGGGCAAGTGTCTCTGGAGAGCTCACAGCCCTGGTTCATGGTGCAGAACTTGCCTGTTGTGGCAGACTCTTGTCCCTAAGAGGCATTGCAGGGCCATAAATGATAAACCCTCCTCTTCATTCATGGGGTTTCCCACCGTGTGGGAAGAGGAGGAAGGGCTGGGATGCAGGAGGGGGTGCAGAGGCCATGAGTTGCTGCCCACGGCTGAGTGCAGTGGGCAGCTGACTGGTAACTACGGGAGAGAATGGGAATGCTCTGGTGGTTCCTGTCAAATTCCTTGTCCTGTCCCAGGCAGTGCTAAAGGGCTGCTGCCTTCACGGCACAGGCTGGTTTTGAGTCCTCAGCCACATCAGCTGCTGGGAGGCTTTAGGGCTGCTTCCAAAACACTGGGATCAGAGGGAAAATGGGATCAGGAGTGCAAATGACTGAGGGAGTCAGCAGCAAATTTAGTGTCTTGTTGCATTTTCCTCTGAGCTAAAGCAATTAGCTCAAATACGGAGCCTTGGCTGAGCTTTAATTCCCTTTAAGGTGTGTTTTGAAGGCTTTTTGCAAACCCAGGGCTCAGGTGGCATCCCAGCCTTCCTCCAGGCTTATGGAGTCTTCCATGCTTGGAGTTTGAAAGGAGCTCCTTCTGGGAGTTAAAATATCCCGGCAGTGCTGGCACTGGAGCTCACCTGGGAGCTGTGGCTGTGCTCCCTGTCAGTGGCAGCTTGTTCCTGGTTTATTGTCTGAAACTGGGGTGGGGAACTGCTGTGGAATTGTCAAGGCTCGGCAAAAATCAATAGTTTTATTCTCCCTTCAGCAGAGCCTCCTCTGCACCTCTCTTTAAGGCTGGTTTCATGTCAGAGTGCAGATCCTCAGCACGCTCCGCTGGCTCTGAAAGGCCTTCCGTGGTGGGCAGCGTGTCTGGTGTGAGCTGATGTGGTTTTCAAGTGCTCCCTGCTGCTTCCCTGGGCTCCAGGGGAAGGAAAGGAGCTTAGCTGGTCATGTTCCACTTATCCCCAGCTGCTGAAACATCCTTTTCCAGGTGATGAAGAAACACTGTTAAGACTTGAGGCCTTGCTCTTTGCCAAGGATACTGTGTTCATTTATCTTCCCTTCAAATGTTTTTGTGTTTAATCTCTCAGTTCATCTTCACAACACCCATCACTGTGAAAAACAACACCCAGTTCTAGATTCAGCAGTGGAAAACAGGAGTGCTCTGCACCAAAGTGACTTCTCTAAACTGGGATTTATTGCTGCTCTTCTGCAAATCAATCATGAATCATAAAATAAAAGCTTTGCGCAGACCCAGTGCTCCCATGGAAATTCTGGGAGTGCTCTCCTGAGCTCCACCTCATTTGTAGTGCTCTTGGTTCTTTTGATATTTGCTGGCACTCTAAGAGGCCTGGCAAGCTCACAGGAATTGACAGAAGAGTCTTTAAGGAAATCTGGACCCAGGTGATGTCTTCAGCCTTGTGGGGCAAAACGCAAAGGAGAAATCTCTGTGCTGGGACAGAACTGGTTGTACTGTTCCTGCTTTGAAGATATCTGCAAGATGTGGGAGAGGATCCATGGCCTGGGAACTCCAGCCACAGTGTGAGGAGCTGAGTGGAACAGCTCATGACGAGATGCTGGAAGTGAAGCTCCCTCTGTGTTGGGGAGAAATTCAGCTGTCACTGAGCAGCTCCTCACACTGGGCTCGGGGTTCAGCCCATTGCTCTGGAAACCTTAAATCATATTTGAGGTGGCAACAGTGCTAAATCCCATTAAATGTCACCTCCTGTCAGGTAGTGGCCTCATTTGTGGGAGGAGGGAAAGCTCCCCCAGCCCGCTCACCTTGGTGGGAAGCAGAGCCTCGCTCTGCCTTTGTTTCCTCCTGCGCGGAGCACTCGCAGCTCATTTAGAAGGGATCAGGAGATATAATTAGTGTTTATGAACCACTTGGGGATTGTGTAAAACAAATCATAAGAAAGGGGAGCTCTGCCAGAGTGCTGACAATATTTACACAACATCTGAAGGCTGCCTGTGTTGGACTTTATCGTAGGGAAATACGTGCAGGTGCCAGAACTTAAGCAACTGTTAAATGCATCCTTCTGGCTCAGCGCTGCCATCCATGAATCCTGTGGGAACACTCAGTCCTTGAAGCTCAGACAAAATGTTCCTGCTGGTTATCATCCAAAGCTTTCCGAAGGGGGAGACCACCTCTCTGCTGCTTGTCTGGAAGAGGGATGATGGATCCTCAGGGACGCCAAAGTATTTGAGGATTGTGAAAGCGGTTTGAATTCACAGAGCTCTCCTTGCCTTGTTCTCAGTTTTCTGTTCTTGGCTTTCCCTCCTCCTGCACTGAGGAGTGGTGGGGTGGGGAGGGTTTAAACCTTCCCCTGGAACAAATTCCAGTGGCTTCCTTTCACAGTGTCCTTCTCATTTTAGGTGGTTCCTCCTGCTCTCCAGGAGGAGGCTGCATCTTCCAAGTGTTTAAAGTCTAAACACTGCAGGTTATTTCTGCCTTCCTCTGAAACCTGGGATTGGAAGGCTGCTCAGGGATACCACCAGCATCTTGGAGATAATTCCTGCCCATCAGGATGAGCCCTTGGCTTCAGCATCCTCAGGGCACAGCGGGACCCCTGGTGCCCCAGCCCTGAGTTGTGCCCAGTGTGGGGTGAGGCACATCCCAGGCTCTTGCAGAAGGAGGGTTTATGGACTCATCCCCACCTGAGCTTCCTGGCTTTGAACATCCTATTCCACCCTGACGTTCCACAGGACCCAGCTGGTGCCTTTTGCAGCTGATAGGCCTTATCCCCTTGGAGGACTTTTCCCTTTAGATGGAGGCCGATATTGCGGCATCACCTTTGGCACCAGCAAGATGCTTTTTCAGGAAGGGTGGGCGATGGCATTTTAGGATCCTTGGGGGAGATGCAGCCAGGGTCAATGTGCTGCTTGTTCTTGTGCCTGAGCTGCCCAGAATTCCATCCTTTTTCACTACTCCTGTGCTCGGTGCTGCTTGCCATGATCTGATAGTCAGCTGTCTGCTCCAGATATCAGCTGGTTGTTTATCAGTGATTTCCTCCACCCAGTTGCGTGTTCAGGGTGACTTTCAGATGAGTGCTGGCTGTCAGCCAGCCAAGCATGGAATATCCCTGCCTTTTAATAGCATTTGTGGGATCAGGTCAGATCCTTTTTGGCCCTAGCATGCTCTTGTGCGAACACCAGCAGGCCAGCAGCAAAATGTCTTTCAAAAAACCATTTCCCAAATGAAAAACAAGAAGTCCCTCTGCCCCTGAAAGGTGGAGTTTTGAGACTTGTCAAAGGCCACAGGGGATGTTGGGAAGGAGGAAAAGGGCTGGTGCTTGCAAATTCCTCTGCTTTTTGGGCTCACTCCTAGGATTTAAACATAGGAATATGGTTTAGTTTAGCTGGAGGAGATTTATGGCTTTTGGAGGAGATAGACCTGAAACCCCTTTTGAATTTCAAGCAAACAAATGCTGAGCACATTTTATTATCTTTTAATTGAACAGTGTCCTGTGTCTCCCATAGACTGCAGGTAAGCACCTGGAATACTGAGGTACTTTTGGGTTACAGTGATCACGAGGGATGTGGAATGAAATAAATTCATTCCTTCTGTGCATTTTGGTATATTCCTTAAGAATGAGGAAGCCCTGCCTTCCTGGAATTTCAAATGCTTTTGGATGTTTGATCAGATCCCATGCGAGACCAAGTGGTGTGTTTTGGCTCTGCATTCAGGGTTTTTTAGTTTTTTGAAGTTATTAGAGAAGCACAAAGTCCTGGCAAGAAGTGGATTTCTTTACATCCTGCCTAATGCTGAAACTCCTGTCTGGGTTTCCAGATTTTAGTGGAAACAAGACTAATGTCTGTTTTTAACAAAAATAGGAGTTGGACTAAGGTACTTTCTGCTCTTCTGTGGATGGGAGGGAGGGAATTGAGAGGGAAAGCGAGTGAGGCTCAGCAGCATTTCTAATCTAAACCCATGGTCTGATGATTGTCTTAATTTCAATTAGTGAAAACATCCTCTGGGAGGCTGAGGCCAGCTGCAGGTGCTCCAGGGAGTTCAGAGCCTCCTTCTCTCTGCAAGCTGGAATGAATCTGCTGGAAGCACCAGTCTGATGGATTGTGCTGGGCATGTAATGGCAATGCAGGCTTGCAGTGGGAATTACTGAGAGATGGTGCTTAAATGGACTCGAGCAATCTTTCACCAGATCCCTGAGTGACAGCTCAGGTCTGTTTTTGATGTGCAGGGAATGCAGCAAGGTTTAAACAGAGCAGACCGAGGAATGTTTATTGTTTTAGTAGTCAGGATTTGCTGTTAAAATGGTGTTGGCTTAAAATTTGTTGCCTTTAACTTGCCTGGAAGCTCATTTACTTCAGTGGGAACGATGGACAGAGATGGGGAAGTCCCCCCAAACCCCGTGGAGCTCGGGGAGGCTGCAGCTCCATGCCAGCATTTAACAATTTCCCTCAGAAAGGGATTCAGTTTGGGCCTTCCATGCACTGGATGAATGTTTTAGTCACTATCCAGGATACAACAACGATTCCAGAAGGTTCAGTGTGGGGAAGGCCTGGCTCACCAGGATAAACTGGGATTTCAGGCCAGGACCTCGGAGCACATCTGTGTTTCTCTGTAGAAGCCCAGTGGGTCTGGGCTGCTCATTCAGAAGCTGTTCTGCTTCTGAAAACGCTCCTGGGAATGTTTTCAGCTGCATCAGGGAGTGCATCATGAGCTGCTCTGTCAGCTCAGGAGTTCTTTGGATGGCACCTTTAGGTTTGACTGTCCAGCTTTTACCCCAGCATCTCTTCCCCCAAAAAACTGGGACAGTGCTGCTCGTCTTGACTAAAAAAAAAATCAGTAAAAACTTTGATTGTGAGGTTTTAGGCTCTGGATTAGTCTCTTCAGCTGAACTCCCACGACTCCCTGTCAGTAGCTGCTTCAGGGGCTCATAACTGGGTAGAATTTGTGACAGTTCAGCAATTCTTGTATTGTTAATTTGTCAGACACAAGGGTTTCTTGATTTCTGGTCTTCTACTGCTCTCCCCATCCCTCCTCCCCTTGAAGAGGGGGAAAATCCCAAACCAAGATAATATAATCCCACATCTTTACAGCAGAAATGTCACCTGAGATGCTGAATGTGGCTTGGGGGTATCCCTTGGACACTGTGGGTGTCAGTTCTTGCAACACCTTTGCAACACAGCAAGTTCAGTGGCAGTTCTCATCTAGAAATGGGGGTATAGATGGGTGTGAGTGATCACACTGCAGTTGTGTCAGCTTAGAAGTGGATTTCATTCCGTATGAAAGCCTGCGAAATACTAAGACAGAGTTTCTGAGCTGGTCTTCCTTGGAGAAAAAGGTGGGAGGGCTTCACAGTTCTACAAGAATTGAGGGTTTGGTTTCTCCACTGACATCTGTTGCCTTTACATTCTCTGCTTCTGTCTTCTCTGTGATGTTTTCTCTGAAGAGGCTGTAGCAGTTTTCACACCTTGGCCTGATAATCTGCTGGTGCTTTATTTAATAACCCTTTGGCTTCAACTGAATTAAACCCTCATGGATGAAGAATTGGATGAAACCTTCACTGAAGGTGCCTCTTCCTGTGGCAGGGGCTTGCAGCTGGAGAGTTTTTAAGGTCCCTTCCAAGCCAAACCATTCCATGATTATTCTCTATCCCAAAAGCCTGGCATCTGCCACTGCTCAGGCAGGTGCTGCCCTCTGCTCTGCCAGGATAATTGCATTTCAACAATCCCTACACACCCTGAAATCCCTTAATACACTTCACAGCTTTGCTGTGCTTAGCACACCTGAGTGTCTGTGTCTGTAACAATCTCCTCACCTCTACCATGCTCATTATTATTTATGAGGCTCATGGCAGGGCTGTATTGGTATTTTCTAGGTGTTACCCAAGCTCTGAGCCCTGCAGGCCACGTTCTGATCTCCTGACTTAGAGCAAGGAATCTTTGTCCCACAGAAAGAGAGAGAATTAATTGCGAAATGAGCTCTGCTTGATGAGATCAGTGATTTACTGTTCTGTTTGGAAACAACCTGGGCTGAAAGCATTTTAAAAATAAGGTTGGCTTCAGGAGTTGGGCTACATGGCACAGATAATTTGAATCCATGAGCTAATCACTGGTTAATTTTCAGATACACATCCAGACTGCTGTTATTAAGATGGAGTGGAGGTAGCAACACTCCCGGTGCTCTCAGGACTTGTTGCTATAGTTTTGTGACAAGGTTGATTAGGCACCATAGGAATTTCTAGGTGGTTTGAAGAAAAATCAGAGCTGGTTACTTTTAGAGATGCTTCCAAACTGCCCCTCCGGAGGTGAAAGAGTTGGGTTGCAGTCCAGGAGACCTCCAAGTTCACAGAGGCAGAGGTATCTCTTCACTAATTTATAGTAAGTGAGCTGTGAAAATTGTGAGGGAGCTGGAGAAATGAAGCTGTGAAGCTTCTGTGATGTCAGTATTTAAAACCAAAAAAAAAAAAAGACTCACCCAGGATATCACAAATGGGGAGAGTGTCTCTGTCCAGAGAGAAGCTTCTTTCTTGTGGCTATGCTCTGTTGCTCGTATTTGTCTTATCCACAGACATGTTTTGTCCCTGTCAGTGGATTTATCTTTTCCTGCTGGCTTAGCAAATGCTGCTGTGGGGCTGCAGCCTCCCCCTAAGCTTTCTGGGCCCTCCAGATGAAGGCAGAGGTTGCAGCAGAGCTGCTGCAGGCAGTGGGGTGGAGGCCTGGCCCGGGCGCACTAAAAGCTGGGTGTGAGCTCTGACAGGTGACTCCTCACCAGGAGCCTGCCCTGCTCAGGGGCTCTTAATTGATTCCTCTCCCTCCCCGAAATGAAGATGGTTGCATTAAGAGAGCAGTTGGCTCTGCCACTTGACCCAGAGGAGTGTTTCCATTAAGTTGCAGGATCTGTATCCCTGGAGAAGCAGATGGTTCCTGCCTCCTCCAGTGCCTGATCCAGAGAACAAAGAGCTGAGACAAATGCAAGGGGCTGAGCCAGGTGTGTGCTGCTCTCCACGGGGCTTTGCCTCTGTAGAAGAAGCAGAGAAACACTCAAGGAGCTCTAAGGAATAGCTGTACCCACACAAGACATTTTATTTCTTACCTGACTTCATTGGGAGCTTTTTTCCTCGCATTTCTGTCTCAAGGCTCAGTGCTGCTGGGGAAAGACCAGATGCTCCCTGTTTATACACGCTTTACTGAAGTGTTTCCTTTTGTTTGGAGTATCCTCTTTGAAGCTAGAAATGAAAATAGCTTTGATTGCTGCCTCTTAGCTAATTTTGAAGCAGTGTGCTTAGGGGAAGCTGTCCAAAGTTTAATCAGTGGGTCCTGTATCTCTGTCTGGAGAGCTGCAGGAGATGGGAATGTGCTGCAAGAGCAGCTGTGGGTGTGAGGATGGGGGAAATGTGCTTTTTTGAGTATTCTCTGGTAGAGTATCATTTTGGGAACACCCTGCCAAAGTAGGGTGTTCAACCATCTCTGAGTCTGAATAAGAAACTTTTTAGACCTTTGAGAGTTGAATTTTCTCAAGTGACTTGACAGTAGAGCCTTGAGATGAATTGTGATACTTGTTCCCAAGCCACCTCTTCAAATGGAGCCTGTCCCTGTGTTTGTACCTATGCTGTGCAGCCAGGGGGATCTGTCCCCCTTTTTGTGGGGAGTACACCTGGAGTCTGACACTGGTGGTGTTTCCTCCAGCTGCAGCAATCCTGGGGACCCCTGGTCTGCTCAGCAGCCCAAGCCTTGAGTCACAGAATGGGGTGGGGAGAACAGAGGAGTAATGAAAATGTGTAATTAAAGCAGAGATGTTCAAAGGAGCTGGGTGTGAGAATCCAGCTGCAGTGTCCTGCTCCTTATGCTGTGTCCATGGCCACTCCGATTCCCTCTTCCCTGGATGCAGTTTATCCCTGGGACTGGCTTTTGTCACCACCGTGTGTTCAGTCTGCAGGGATGGCACAGATGCCCCCAGGGCAGCTGGAATGGAAAGAAGCCCAGGGAGTGCTGGTGTCCCTGGCAGCAGGTCTGGTCCCAAGGCTCTTGCTTAAAGCCTCTCTCTTTCAGTATAAATTCCCTTTTGGGAGCTCTGCTTTCACAGGACTCCGACTCCAAACTGGTTTAAGGCGATTGCTTTTCATCTGTCACCTGGGAATTCTGTGCTGGCAGGGCAGATGGGAGGGCTGTGGGTGAGATCGAGCTTGGCACGCCTGCCTGGGGCCCTGTGCTGCCTGCAAGGAAGTGTCTGCTCCCTCCCAGCTTTGGGAGGAGGGAGAGGAAAACCCCTTGGCCTGTCTGTGCCAGCTGCAGGTCTGGCAAACTGCTGGGAGCTGTCAGAGCTGTGCTCTGTGCGGTGCCAGGGCTCATCTGCCCCTTGTTCTCCTTCATTCCAGCCTCAGCAGGCAGCTGAAAGATGTTCCTCCTCCTCCTCCCCAAAGGTCTTCACCAGCTGGCTGGCAGCAGGGCTTCACAAACAGCACGGTTTTACCTCAAAAGCGATCCCAGGTCGTTGGGGCTGGGCATTGGCAGGTTTGAAATCCGGATGGAATTCAGTATGACAGTCCCTGTCCTGAAGGGTTCGGTCTTTTCTCCCCCTCTGGAGAGTCTGGTGGCACAACGGGGACTCGGCTGAGGTCACGGAGCTGGTTCTGTGGCAGAGGAGGGGAACCTGTGCGGGGCCCAGCGGGTGGCGAGCGCTGGGAGACGGGGTTGCAAATAAAGCCTCTCCTTCCTCCTGCCCCCGGCATTTCCCGGGCAGGTCAGTGGCTTCCAGCAGTGCCTGGGAGCACCTCGCCTCCTCCCTGCTGGTTTTGCATGGCTGGAAAAGGCTCAGGGAATGTGGCAGTGACAAGCAGGGCTGTTTGAAGCCAGGTTTCCCTGGGCACGTCCTCTCACTCCACCTCCGACCTTCGCCGAGGCAGAACTTGGGAACAAAGCGCATTTTCTGCCCTTTGCAGGGCTCTGCCTCGCACAAGAACAAGCTTGCAGAAACCCATGTTCCTGGCAGGGGCTGGGAAGTGGGTGGGACAGCACTAACAGCCTCAGAAAGGAACTTTCACTCTGTCCTGCGCTGCCTCGGGCAGGGATTTGGATCTGAGGAATAGATCCTTCATCAAAGTTTGGAAGAAATGCATAAAACAGGGAGATCTGGGGAGCAGTGAGAGTGTAGCCTTAGGCTCAGCTCTGTGCATGGGTGCTGTACAACTGGTGTTACAGGTCTGGCTCTGCAGAGCTCTTGTTCTTGCTCCTGCTCCTCCTGGCTGGAATTTCTGCCGGCTGCAAACGGGCTCATGGCAGGGAGTGTTTTCCTCTTGTCGCTCAAGCAAACCTGTGCTTGGAGCTTGGGCTTGTGTGGATCTCCAGAGCTGGGTGAGGGGTGAAGAGCCTGGGTTTTCCACACACACACGGGTTCTGAGTCTTGTCCTGCATTCGGGTCAGGTGACCAAGGTCATTGACCAAGCCTAACAGGGAGTTACGCATTTCAGGGAAAATGTGGAGGATTTGGGGATGCCAAGGGGTTGCCAGCTGGCAGAAGAAAGACAAGGATGTGGTTCTTTCCCTTTTCTTGCTTAGAGTCAGGAGTACAGGAGAAGGAAGCTAAAAATAATCCTTAAAACAGCCAAATCCCAGAGATTCGCTCCTTTCTCCAGTCTTACAGGAGCGGAGCATGAGATGACAGGCACAAACCCAAACTCTAATCCTTCATCCCTGCTTTCCCTCGTGCAGAATTTTGCCATTCAGCAGGACACGAAGCAAAGCTGAGCTGTTCCACGCTGCAGGGAAAGATGTCAGAAAAGTGCTACAATAGAATCAAATTCACCCTGACCCTTTCTAGAGGAGCCAAGACTGGGGGCAACCTAAAGGAACTGAAGTTTTTTGCCTCTCCTGAGTTTCCTTGGGGTCTTTGGACAGGAAAGCAGCTTTGCCTGGGGTGGCTCCCGTTCTCTTCCCCCATTTTTAGTCCCTTGGCATGAATGTGGATTATTTCAAAGAGTAAATTGCAGTTGTCATGAATGCAGATGATATTTGGGAATACAACACTTGAGCTGCAGAGAGAAGTTTTGATCCGTATTTGCAGGGAAAAGTCATGTCCAGGAGAGATGGCCTGGGGTGGTTTTCAGCGTGGGAACTCCTGCTGGGTGAGGACAGGGGTCTGCTGTTTCTGCGGATAAATCTCGACTCAAACACTTCCAACAGAATGGGATTAAGTTTGGATTTAATCTGTTCTCTTAACATTTAGTCTGGAGTTACTCTGCCATGAATCTGGAGGAACAAAGGGATCATTTAAGTTCATTGGGGATCACATAATGCTGATATTACTGGAATTAAATAGAAATTCAGAGGCAGGGTATCTTTTCAGGCCTGCCTGCTGTGGAAAATAGAGCACGTCATCAAAGCAGGCTGAAAGAACAGGCGAAATCATGCATGTGAAACCCCTGGGAAAAGGACCAGGTTGTGCTGTAGGTCAGCACTCAAGGTGTTTAAAACTGAGCAACCCACACTCAGATCTTTATTTGAACGTGGTACAATGGTGAAGGAATCTCTGGGTCTTAGAAAATGTCCTTGTGCAGTAAAGCAGATCCTGAGAGTCCTTCCTGCCATCCTTCTGCCCAGAGAAAACCCTTTTTCCATTATTATTTCATCTCCCTGCATGTAGAAGCTGTGCATCTGACCGAGCTGTCAGACCTGGCAGGCCTGGGGGAGACTTTCACCCCTGGGTCCCTTCCAGCCTCTCCCTTCAGCCAAGGCAACACCTGGCTGCGCTCACAGAACCTCCTGTGCTTGTGGTCCTCAGCCACTGACCTCCTTGGAGAGCCCATGGCGTGCAGAGGGAAAGGTGGGAATCCTGTGAAGGCACATTCCCAGCCTCCAGCATCATCCCAGCTCCCCTCCCTCGTGGAGAGCTGGTGCTCCTACAGACGTGGTCCCTGTTGTGGCACTGTTTGAGGCTGAAGGGACACAGGCTGGGAGGATGGCTTGGAACGGGTTGGCTCACTTTTCCTGCCGTGAGGAACCTGCTTTGTGCCTGGTGTGCGGTACAGAATGAAATTATTGCTGCTCAGGAAGGGATTAATAAGGTTTGGATCCTTGCTGGCTCTGTCAGAAAGCAGGTGGAAAAGAGACTTTAATGCGAGATTTAACGAGGTGCCAAACGTCACTGCTGCAGGAGGTGAGGCCCCAAGCTGGTCTGAAAAGAGATGAGTCTGCTCAGAGAGGAGAAATGGTGCAGATAAAGGTCCGGGACAGAATCCAGGCCGTTACCTCGCCGTCCCGAAGCAAGATCCGGCTCCTGCCAGCATCCCTGGTGGCCATGGCCGGTGTCCCCTCCGGACCGCGCATCCCCGCGGCTGCAGCGGGAGCGGCGGCCACGAGAGGGCACTGGAAGGATGCGGATTTCGGGGCGATGTCGCGGCTGCTCTCAAACCATCCCAGGGCTGGAGTCACCAGGAAAAAGAGCTGCTTCTGCTCTCCATTTTAATCATAAATCAGCGCACTGGAGCTTGAAGCAAGGCCAGAATGGCGCACCCCCAGCATCACTGCTTTATGCTGATTTTCTTTCCTAGCAGGAGACTTTCTCCTCCTGCAGCTTTCACAGGTCTGTTGAATTTTGCTCATCTTCCTCCAGTCCTGTTAAGAGTCCCAGGTCTTCCAGGGAACGATCTGGTTTCTGTATCCTGAGTTCCGGACACACGCCCTGAGCTAAGCCAAAAGGGATACACACGGGAGTTAACTTCAAATCTGAATTTTGTGTATTTTGTCCTGGCTGAGAGGTCACAATTTCTGTCTGGTTTCCCTGAATTTCTTTCGAGCAGGGGATACTTGGTTTCCTGGTCCCAAAGGGTGGCAGCGAGAGGTTTCCCTAAGAATTAGTTACTGTCTTGCCTGTGGAGGAAGGTGCTGCAGGAACATCTCCTCCTTCAGCTGAGGGTCAGAGGAAATTCAGAAACACTTGGAAGTTAAAATGCTCATTTCACCCTTTCGCTTTGACCTTGTACTTATACTGACTCAGTTTGGTTCCGATTTTTGGGCTGCACATTAAAGCAAATAATTCTATCTTGGAATATCTCGGAATTTCCATTCTGTAAAATATCTCAAGATCTCGACTTTTATTTTTTCCTTTCAACCCGAAATCAGGAGGAAATGAAATCAACACCCTGGCATCTCTTTTGGAGAGAGAATCCTGTTTTCTGATCTCTTCCTGACTCTGGCTTTCTGATGTTGCGGGTGTGCTGAGCTGGGATGATGGCTTGGCTGGGCTGGAATGCGTTCCTAGGAAGTCTCTCACTTCATCCTCCGCCTGACATTTCGTGCTGAGGCCAAGGCAAACGTCGATGCAGTTTTTGAACACTGATCCACGCTTTGAGATCGGCAGATGGGAAGTCTCAAGAAATATTATATCTGGCAGAAGATTTCTGTCTTGGAATGAGAGCCCCTGAGCCGGGGGTGGAGCAGGGACGTTGATGAGGATTTGCAGGTAGAGAGAGACAACGTTTCTGACCTTCAAGTATGAAGTGTGTTGAGAGCTGCACTAAACTGTGCAGCCCTTCAGGCAAAACACGAGCTGGGACGGTGCTAAACAGCACAGCCCGGAGCCGTGGGGGTGCAGAGCCTAAATCCCTGCCCGGTGCCGGCAGTTCTGCTCCTTCCCCTGCTGATGGCAGTGCTCTGACTCCTAATCCCGCTGTGCGGAGGGACCTCGACGCACTCAGGGGCTCAGATACGGCCCAGGAGGAACCTTTTAAAGAGGAGAAATGATCTGCGTGGATTTTCATAGTCAGTGGATTTCCAGGAGAGCTCGAGGCCGGGGTGGGCAGAGTGCTGGCAGGCTGAGCTTTGGAAGTGGCTGCTCCAAGCCCTGTGCTCAAAAGTTCTCCCCTTCCTCACTTTTCCACCCAAACGGAGGGTTTGTCTCCGGCTGCAGGCTGGCACACAGGTCTGGCATCTGGCCTGGAGATTTCCCTTGGTGACCAGTGTGATCCTCAGAATTTTCAGGAGAAACTCCTGGAGATCAGCCACCAGCAGGGCAGCAGTAGGTGCTCCAGGGAAGGCAATCCCTGCAGGACGTGCTCTTCCTAGGTGGATGCCACGGGACAGAAATTACTTCTGGCCGTCCCCTTATTCAGCTTTAAATGCACTGAGTTTATTCCAGCAAAAACCCAGCACTCAGGCTGGAGAAGTTCCCTCAAGCTGCTCAGTTTGTTTAAAACTGAAAGTACAAGTAACCTCTGGAGAGATCTTTTATTTTTTTTTTTTCCAAAGCATGGGTCTTCAGTTCCAAGCCTGAAATGTCTCCCTCCTTATATTGTCATTTATCAAATAGTGTAACATTAAAGCAATGCCCACCTCTGGTAATAAACCAAGAAATGGGAGTTTTGCTTGCAAAATAAGATGAAGCTTTGATAATTTAATAATAACAATAAAAAATAGGGGTTTTTTTCCAGTTGGCACTTCCTGCAAAGTGGCAAATAAGCAACTGAAGAAAAGACAGAGCCTGCCCTGAGCTGTGAGGTTTAAATCAAAACATGCACACTTTAAAAAAAATATATATATCTCAGGGTTTTAGAGGCCCTGAGAAGGAGGAAGAGCAATTCATCTGCCGTGAGTTTAGGGTGGTGGCTTGGGTTGTTCAAAGAGGCAGCACGGCTGTGGGAATACTCCCCTGGAGAACGAAGATTTTCCCTCATCAAAGCGGGAACCTGCAAACGTGCACTGCATAAAGGGGGAAATTCCAGGCATTCTTGGGGAAATTGCAACTTCCCCACTGCAGCGCTGAGCCCGTGCAATGCTTGTAGACCATCCTGGGAGTCTGTGTCCTGGGCTGGAAGGAGCTGCAGCAGCGAGATAGGGGCTCACAATACTCCTGTGTGAGGAGGGAAGGAGGAATTTGCTGTTCCTCATGGACTGGACATTTCTTCCCAGCACAGTATTTCAGTCATCCTGACAACCACAGCCCCAGCTGGCCATCAATTATTCATAGAGACCCCCCCACCACTGGGAGCTGTGCGTATGAGAAGCAGCAGTGTTTGAGCTGTTAATTGGATGGGTAAGTTCCCCTCTCCTGAGGGCCGAGATGAACTTCCCACTGACCCCAAAAATGGTTTCTGGAGGCTGGAACGGAGCCCATGGCGCTCAGGGCAGGTGGCTTTGCCCAGCTTTTGCTGCACTTTGCAAAGCTGGTGGGCTGGGGTGGCTTCCAGGCTTGTCAGGGGAATTTGGTGAGAAAAGGAAGGATGGGATGCCAGCCTTGCAGAAATCAGCAGGATCTCATTCCCATGGGATCACCCACCCCGAGGCTGTGGTGCAGAACTGAGCTGCTGCTTCCCAGAATGACCTTTTGATCCTCCACTTTGGGCAAAGGGGAGGTTTTTGTCAAAGCACTCTTGGGCAGCTCCTGCCTTCTCTTGGCTCGGCTTCAGGACATTGCTGCCTCCTTGGCTTGTCCCTGTAGCCACCTCCATCATCCTGACTGCTGGCACAGCTACAATGAAACCCAAAATTATCTCCTACTTTCCCCTGAAACTACCCAGTGGGGCCCAGCTTGCTGGAAGCGGACGAAGAGCCCCTGGAGGAGGGAGCTGTATCCGTGGAGCTGTGGGAATGGGTAGGAAAGGAGACAATCAGGCTCAAATGTCCAGAGCAGATGCCCAGTGATGCTGGAGCTGGGTTTGTAGGATTTGGAGCAGGTCAGGGCTGTGTTTTATCTGTTATCAGCTATTTTATCTCCCTTTGGGAAGGGAGGGAAACCTTCCAGGCGGATTGTCTTTGTCTTGGGACATTCTTGGTCGTGTGGTACTAAAAGTGTTCCTTCCTCTGTGCAGTCCCTGATTCGGGAGCCTTATTCCCACTCATGCTGAGTATTCCCCAAAATCTGTCAAACCAATGGGATTAAACCAGTGGCAGCTGTCAGGCAAACCCTAATGTAGAGCTGATCCATGTCCTCCACTTTCCCTGTGGCCTCCCTGCTCCTTTTAGGGCTCCTTTTCTTACTCTGGTGCTTGAGGGTCTCCAAAACTCAGTGTCTGGAACCGGAGAGTGGCTCACAGGCTCCGAGAGATGAGCAATGTCCCTCTTTGTCTGCTCACTGCAAAAATATTCCCCTGCCTTCCTCGCCTTCATCTGTCCAGTAGCTTTAAGTGGCTTTCCAAATGTGTTTATCTGGAATTCTTTACATTTTTACCCTCCATCCCGTGCCTGGGAAGCGACTGGGCCCTTGGATGCTGGAATCAGTGCTTAATGTACGTCTGGTGTGCGGAGTTATCTAGAGGAGATGATCCTGCTGAAGGAAGAAGAGCCCAGGAATCAGTGCCCCCGGCGAAAATGCAGGTGATAAACGCACCCTGGGAGCGCATTCCTGCTCCCTGCATCCCGGCATCGCTCACGAATCCCTCCTAGGAAAAGGAGAGGGAAGCAGGGAGCTGTAAATTACAGCCTGGCTTAATTGGCTGGCTCAGGTACAGGAGGCCGGGCTGGGAATACACAAACTGTCTTTATGTAAAAGAAGTGGTTCTTAGCAGGGGCTGCAGTGAAATGGGGGTTTCAACCAGTCGGTGTCTTGTGGTTGGATCCTCTGGTGTCTGAGAAGGTGCAAACTCCAACTGAAGCTTTTCCTGCCGTCGGGGCGTTCTTAATATTCCTCCCTCCCCTGTGGATTCTCCAGTGTCCAATAATATTCCTAATAAGCTGCAACGTGAGCTCAACAATTTCTTTCAGTGTGGGGCATTAATAGGTCTCAGGGCACGGGAGAGGGCCCTATTTTCATAAGACTTGTAGGAACTGTAAGACCTCTGCCCCCTCCACCGAGCTGGGCTGGAATTGGCCAACAAATTTGGAAGTTATTGGAGACGGGGGAGATGAGTATATTTGTTTTATTTATATTTTATATATGTATCCCACGTGCAGACTGACGGCAGAAACCTCATTTCTTAAGAGACCGAGCTGAAACCTTATGTTTTGCCTCTCTATTGTAATAAACCGTGTCTCCTTTTATTTACCCACCTGTAGGATTTGACGATTTCCCCCTTTCCCCCGGTCCTCAATTTCCCCATATCCTGTTCCCGAAAGGGCGGGGGCCCTTCCCACGGGATGGTTTCAGGCTGTTCCCCAGGAGCTCTGCCCCAAGGATGCGGATCTCTAGGTGCACGTGTGTTGTGTTGCGTTATTTGCTCAGCAGCAGGAGGGAAAAGGATACAGAGAGAGAGAGAGAGAGCCTGCTCCGGCCTTCCCCAAAAGCACTTCGGATTTGTGGGGTTGCTTTTGAATCTGTCAGAGGCACCTCTATCCCCACAGGGAAAAAAACCCTTTAACAATGCAAAAATAGGAGCAGCAGGAGAGTTTTCAATACCTTTAGCCCAGGAGGCCACTTTTGCTGACTTGGAAAGGATCTTGCTTTTGGGGACCGATGCTTTTGGTGACACCTGAAAACCCATCCCTGCTGTCCCAGGACGTGAACCCCCTGAGCCACTCTGCTTCCAGTGCTGCCCAGTACGTGTGCACGCACAAATTATCCCCTCGCGCACGCAGCGCTGTGTCCGTGTTTTCCTCTCCCGGCATTCCAGCCCGCTCGGGCTGACCTTGTCTCTCTCAGTGATTTAGGTTTTAGAGAAGGAATGGGTAAGGATTTGCTTTGACATTTAAAGGCAATCCAGGTAATTGATAGCACTGGCAGCGTCCATCTCTCCCCCCATATATCTGCACAACAGTATCTATTTTTGACGTAGCTGACACGCCATTTCCTTTGGCAGCCCAGGGGCGGCTCATCTTTAAATTAAACTCGTCTCCGACCCCTCCAATCTGCGAGCTGTGCCGAGGCAGACACGGGTGGGGTATTTCATCTGGAGACTGTGCAGGCATATTTGAGCAGGGTGATGTATTATCAAAAGGGCTCTGCGTTACTGCGAGCTGGAACCAAAACAAGCTCTAAAGTATTAACTAATGACATGGGAAGTCCCTTAGGTATCTAATCACCTTTAATGTTCAGATTTAGAAGACAACTTTAAAGGAAGAAAAAGAGATTAGCGGGTCAGGTCAGAGCACCCCTTCCCCCCTCCCTCCGCCCCCAAAATACAATTGGCTTTTTAAAGTCAAAACCAGATTCATATTTCACCTCATCAGTAAATACACCATTAAAAGTCCAGCCTTGGAGCTTGCATCTTGGAGCAAAGCTTTGCTCAGCTTTGGAGGGGTTTGAACCTTTGGCTTGTATCAAAAGCAGTGATGGGCTTGGGGGTCTGGAAAATGAAAAAAAAAAAACCCTTTGTGAGGTTTGAGGTGAAGTTTGGTGCTGCCTGGCTGTAGGAATAGGAAGCCCCTGCACCGTTCCAGCCGTAGATTCCCAGGTTTTCATGCTTGGTCTCAAAACTGTGTCGCTCTAATCCCTGTTTTCCTTGTGCCAGAGCTCCCTACCTGGCCAGAGGTGCTGCAGGACATTCCTGTCTCCTCTAGGAAGTCTGTGTGGAGGGAAGGAAACACTGCTTTGGCCTCCCAAGACTCAGGCCAGCATGTGGCTTGCAGAACTGGCTCTGTGGACTGAAAAAAAACCAAAACCCCAGACCTCGTAAGAAAAGGAAAGCTGTTGTCAGTAAATTCACTTTCCTGCATGGATGTGGACCCAGCTGTGTTCCTGTGACTTCGGGCAAAGGCTTCCAACCCCGGGCTGTGCCCAGTTCTGCCTCCCACGCCAGTCCCTCTCTCCAGCTTTGAGGGAGGGGGGTGAAATTTGTTTTCACTCGGGGATGTAGCTGTTCATGGCAGGAGAAGCTCTGCCTTCCAGTGCTGCCTCCCCAGCTTCAGATCGGGATTTCCGAGGAAGGTGAACAAGTTTTGGCATCCCAAGTCCTGCTGAACTTTGCAATGTGGATTTCTGTGCTGTTCTGAGACCTTCTGGCAGCAGCACACGAGACCTCAGCGTCAGCCGCATGCCTCAGCGACTTTGGATGCAAATGTAAAATTTGCAGCGATTAAAGTGACTTCCAACCCTGGATTTCACTGATTTTTTTTTCCTCTAGTTGTGCTTTGGCATCTATGCTACAGATTTGGGCTTTCTGGAAAATTTTCCTTCATTCCTTACTTTTTTAAGGGTGCCCTGCAATCCTGAGCCCTCCAGTATTTCCCCCAAATCAATGAAACCTGGAGATGCTCAGCATCCCTCTGAGTCAGGTTCAAACTAAAATACTGAATTAATGTAAAATCTGATTTCTTTCCCTTTTCCTCATTCTTTGATGCTCTTTAGAAACTGCTTAGGTACAAACCAAATAATTTGCTCACATCCTTTTATGGTTTCCATGCAGAAAAAGTTTACTTAATTAGCTTAAACTGTTATTCCTTTCTTTTGAGAGTGTAAGACTTGATACTTCTGAAACACAGTGAAGAGAGTAAGTAAAATTGGGAGCTGACCAATTCCAGGGCAAGTGTGATGGAGAGAAATCAGATCTGGTGCCTTTCACTCTTTATTTAAAATTTTAAAAAAGCCACACAATCACCCTCAACAAAAGCTGTGGAATTGTATCCAAGGTTCTGCATCCATCCAGGAATTGTGATGACGACAGGAGTCACCAGAGCTCTGCTCTCATCTCATCTGTTAGGACGTCACCTCTCCAGACATATTTATAATTTTGCAGTTTGTGGTTCCCAATCATTTATTCCTGTTAGATAAACACACGGCCGGGGGCTTCGGTGACATCATGGTAAACTGAGGGAGTGAAGGCTGAGGGCTTTGGGCTTGTGTGGCTTTGTCTGGCAGCTTTCCCCACGCTTGTGTGGTCACCCCTGTTGGATGATTCCAGTGGGAGATCGTCCTGGAACAAAGAGGGAAGTGTTGGTGTTCCCTTCTCCCTTTTTCCCACCAGACTGGCAGTGCTGTTACGGTACCAGCTGGTGGTCAGCGCACCCAAAGGGACTCCTTATAAAGAGCTGGAGATGCTTCTTGGGACAGGAATTGAGGATTTTGGCAGTCAGCAGCCAAACTCAGAAGAGGAAGTGGGACAATGGTGCTGTTTCAGGGTTTTGGGGTTTTTTTAAATGCCTTGTGCCCTTGTGTATCTGGCACAGAGATTGAAAGGACATTTTTATTTTCATCTGTAAAACAGGCAGCTTGAATCAAGTATTTAAATGGGTAAGAATAGGTGACAATCTCTTTGTAGGTACATATCTACACAGACCAAGCTATGACAGCTCTGGCAGGGGGCTGGGGGATTATGTGTGAGAAATGAGCCCTGCAAGGGGGACTGCACCCCTGAGCCGATCCATTGGTGCCCTGTGCTCCGTCCTTCCCTTGAGAGGAGCAGCTGGAACGAGGCACTGAAAGCTGGCTGGCACAGCTGCTGCTGCTGCCTTCACGCCCTGCTGGAGCTCAGCCCTTTTCAGGCTTCACTTTGGATTATCCGAGCCCAAACTGTAATGGGGGATGACTGGAGAGGCAGAGAGGTGGCGGTGCCCACCGCTGTGGGCAAAAGCGCTGGGTCTGATCCGCTGCCAAAGTGGGGATCCCATGGAGAGGGCAGGAGCAGAGGGATGCCAAGGCAGGAGAGGCTCTGAGGGCAGTCTCCAGGCAGCTTCCCAGGGCACACCAGTTGTTTCTGTTCTTTGAGCTTGATGCTGCTTGGAGGTCTTGGAGTCCCAGCTCTGCCCTTGCCTTGCCAAACTGACCCCAAGGAATGTGGGCTGTTCTGGTGTGAAGGCACCGATCTCCCCTGGGCCCTTCTGTTATCCTGGCTATGTCTAGCAAGGATTTTTCTCCTGCAGAAGTTGGAAAAACTGGGAAAAACTGGTGGCTCCATCATGTTGTGTTAGCATCACTCCTGGAGCTCCTGGAGATCTGATGTCTGCATCTCTCCTGCCTCTGCCCCAGCCCCAGGGATGCTGGCGTTCATCTCCTGAGAGCGCTGTGAAAACCAAGCTGCTCATGGTACAAGTATTCTTAGCATTCCAAGAAGGACAAATATTTTCTGCCTCTCCATGCCAAAAACAACAGGGGTGGTCGAGGGCTGTTTTCTCCTGCCACCTCCTCGCTCTAGGGCAAGGCTCTGGTTCTAAATGGGGCCTTAATGTTTGTTCTGCCTTTGGATGCTGAATGGAGGCGTGCAAATCTGTGGGGAAGATTGCATTGGTTGTGCCATCAGTGCCAAGACGGGAAAAGCCAGCCCTTTTCGTTCCTAATTTCCCCAGAAAAGATGCCCAGCTGCTGGTTTTCCTGCCAGCGGTTGGGTGGGATGGATTCAGAAGAGGCTGCATCTGGGTCCAGAGGAACCAGTGCCGAACCAGTGCCAAACCAGTGCCAGCAGTGCCAGCAGTGCACGTGCAGCAGAGAGAGCACTGCAAGCTGAGCACGAGGCAGCAGTGGAGATGGATGAGACTCTGGGAGAACGCTGTGAGGTTCAGATAAAATCTGCAGTTCTCGGGGCAGGGTCTCGGTGTGGTGGTGTTGAGGCTAAATGGAGTTTACCCTCTTGGGACGTGAGTGACGTGTTGTTTATCCATTTCTCATCTACACCAGGCCATGGAAATAATTTCTTTTAATATCCCATCTTGACATGGGGAGGGAGGGGGGATCACCCCACTGGGGGCTCAGGAGCAGGTGCATGGGGGGCTTGGGAATGCTGCCATTCCCTGTGGTGTTGGAGGGGGCTCTGGGCTTGCTGGGAAGCCTGGAGAAGGGGGGCCTTTAACCCAAAACTGATCCAAGGCTGCGCTGCTAAGGGGATGTCTGATCCCCCCTGAGTTATGTTGTGCACTGTGCAGAGAGCACCCTCACTTGTGTTCTCTCTCTCCTGGCATCTTCTCTCATAATCATTCATTCTCTCTATAAACAGATTTCCCAGTAATGGTTTTCATTTTCTTTGAAGTGTCCCATTCATTCTGCTGCTCTGCCCATTCATGTGCTCAGGGTTCCTTGAAAGGAAGACAGACACAAACATCCAAAGTGCTTGAAATATGCTGCTGGGGGAGGGGGCAGGCAGAGGCACTTCTTTTAAAATATATCTATTTCAGGAGACTTTTTAATACTTTTTACTTTTTCATCTTTTTTTTTTTCCCCACCTAAATAATTATCTTTTTGATTATTGTGTTGCTTTTCCCCCCACACCGATCGCGGTGCAGCCTGGTTTTTAAATTCCACCCCCTGCAATGTGTTCCTGCTGCTTTAAAGTATTAATAAATTGAAAGCATGTTCTGGAGGCTGTTTTAATCCAGCCCCAAAGTGAAGCAGGTGCTGAAGTGCTTTGCTGGGGGGGTGCATTGCTGAGCTGGGGCCTTCCAGGCCAAGACATGACTGTCAGCAGGGCTCAGTGGCCGGGCTCACAGCAGTACAAAGGAATATTTGGCCCTGAAAACCAGGAATTGTGCTCCTCTGTGAGTGCAGTGGGGCTATAAGGAAGGGCTGCTCTTCTTTAGGGCCAGTGTAAACCCCAGGTGATGGTTGTTTGTCATCCCTGCAACGCCTGACCTGCACCAGGATCCCTTCCCGCTGCAGGAACAGCCCAGCTCTGAGGGTGAATCAGTGCAAATGCTGCTCTGTTTTGCCCCAGTGTCCTTTGTCACACTCCTGCGGTGTCTGAACTTCTTGGGGCTTCCTCAGGGACAGGGATCCTCCACCCCTGGGTGAAAAGGGACTTTGCTCTAACCCCCGGTGCCACCAAACCTATTTCCTTTCAATGACAAGGCATGGCTCGCAATTGGCTCTGATTCCATCCTCAAAGCCTTGTCCTGGCGTGAGAGGAGGAGACCTCAGGATTCTGATCCTTTCCTAGGGAGGCTGAGTTCAGGTTTAGGGCAGAGAAGAACCCTCACTCTCTGTGAAATGTCGCTCTTGAGTCCCAACCCTGGGACCTTTGCAAAACCGAGTGCCCCAAGTGAGTTCTCATCTGTGCTGCTTTCTCTTGACACTTCTGCCCACGCATCCAAGGCTGCACACGGCATTTTTGGGCTGTATTTGTGGCCAGCCTGGGGTTTTTCTTAATTATTACGTCATGGTGGACCGGGGGTTTGGTGTATGGGAGCGAGAATGGGTTTGCTGTTTCCCCACCAGATTTTTGCGTTGGGTTGGTTTTTATTAGGACATGTTTGCCTTTAGTTTCAGATTTATAGGTAGCTCTGTTCTCTGAGGCTCCAATAGGTTTCTTGAATCCAGAGCCTCACAGGAATGGAGAATTATGATTCCAACATCATGCCTAGTAGCAATAATAATAATAATAATAATAAAGAACTGGAGGCTCATATTTGTGTGAGAGGCAAGCCCAGGTTCTCTTTCAAGAGGCTGAAGCTCCGCGTGGCTCTGGACCAGGCAGGACCCTGTTTCAGGTGGAAGGTTTGTGCCCACTTGACGGAGAGGGGTGGGGTCTGGAGCAGATTTGGGTGAGGAACAGAACTGGGGGAAGGAGGGAGGAACAAACCAGCCCCTAGCATACCACAAATGTGTTTTATATTGTAATATCAAACATTGGCTTCTTCTGTGTTTTCTGTTAAAACAAGTCATAAAAGGACTACTTAAAGGGGACTCCATTCCTATATTTTATATATACCCACAGAGAACATGTGGAGCGCAGATAATGGTGACCAACCTTCCCCCCCACCGCCTCCTTCATCTCCTCCATCTAATAAGAAAAAGAGCAGAGCTGGTGTTAACACAGGAGGGGTTGTTAATCTATTCGGAAACGGATTTTCGGGGCCGGCCATACTATTTTTAATTTTTTTGGCGGGCTTGAGGGGGAAAGGGAAGGGATGGGATGCTCACCTCGCTGCTCGGGCCGGAGGGAGGAGGGCAGGAGCGATGCCCGGGGAGCGGCGCGGGGCAGCCGGGGCTCAGCCCCTCGGGGAGCCGCTGGAGGGGCTCTGCGGAGGGCGGGAGGGGTGGGCAGTTGGGGTGGGATGTAATTGATGGCAGGGAAGAGCTGTCACAATAGCAGGATAGGAAACCGGCTATCCGGGACAGGGCCAGCTTTTAAAAGCCCCTAATCTGCCAGTCTATGTATTAAAGGGCTGATTTGAGGGGAGGACACGGGGGGAGGGGGGTTAAAGAGGAGGCCTGACTCCTGTTAGCTCCTTCTAATGAGGCAGTTGAATAGCATTTAAAAGGGCTCCTGGCCTGGCATGAAATCTCACAAAGGAACCTCCTTATTTTAATGCACGCAACTGACTCTGCTTTACAAACACTTTTATAGTGTCCAGACACTTACAAATCGACCTTCGGTGATTCTCGAGTTAATATGAAGTCTTGGGAAACATTAATGCGCTATTAAAAAAAAAAAAAAAAAAAAAAAGAAAGTTTCTCAATAGATCTTTCTAGTCTTACAAACACTCTCAGAGTTCTTGAGTACTCGGCTCGGGGTATAAAAACGTAAAGTCGTTTAGGGCTATTAATGGGGGGAGGGAGTCGATCCTGCATTCCTTGCCCGAGTTTCTCATTTAAGCTATTAACTTCCCGCTTATAGTTGTTTGGTTTGTTGGTGTTTTTTCTTTTTTTACCCGAGTAAAAAGCAACGGATTTTGGCTTCGAGCAAACATATTTAAAACCTCGAAGAAGGGCTTGTGTGTCGGCAAGTTTATCTTCCCCCGCCAGCACCCCCCTTGATATGTCAGTCGGTTTAATAAAAAATCCCGTTACCACTCCCGACAGACCTCCGCTCTCTAATTACCGAACAATGAGGGGGAAGAATTTTAGGGGTCCCATCCTGCCAAGCGAAAAACTGGAGGGGATGGGAAGGGCGAGATCGGGCGCTGTCTGCAAGGAGCTTGGAAAATACCTCTTTCCTTAAAAAAAACCCCAAAAATTAAAACAAATCCGTGCAGCAGAAGGGAAAGGGTTTAATTTGGCAAGCGAGATTAATGAGGGATGGAGAAAGCGCGGGGAAAATCGGGGTGGAATAGCTGGACACGGCAGGAAATGTGCGTGTCTGGGGTATGTGCAGCTCGTGCTGATCCTGGGAGCGAGATGCTGGAGTTCGGGAGCGCGGATTCCCAGCGGGTTTGTCCCACAGACATGGAAAGGGAACGAGGAAAAAGACAGACTAAGAAAGGAGCGTTGTGATGAGGAATGGGGCGAGATTTTGGGGATGGGTTTTGGAGGGGGGAGTCGCTTTCCGCGACCCGCGGCTCCCCGGCAAACAGCGCCGTTTCTAACAGTAAAACTCGTTTCTCAGAGAGGAAATTTCGGATTTTTCCCTTTTTTACCGCCCGGCTGAGCTGGGGAGAGCAGCGACGGGAGCGCGGCTGAGGGGCGGGCGGTCCCCGCAGCCACCCCGGCGGTGCGGGCAGCGACTGCCGGCCGGGAGGGGGGGAAAAAACCAATCCAACCCCAAACCACCCCACTCTCATGGCCCAAATTATCTCCTCTTAGCGCTGCCTTTCGATAAGGCCAGACAGAGGCGGCCGGGCCGGGGGGGGCGCGGACCCCCGCGCTCCTCTTTTGTCTGGTTTTCCCCCATCTCCCGGCTCTCGGTCGGTTTTTCTTTCTTTCTTTCTTTCTTTCTTTCTTTCTTTCTTTCTTTCTTTCTTTCTTTCTTTCTTTCTTTCTTTCTTTCTTTCCTTCTTTTTTTTTCTTCAGCGAACAAAGAACCGATTTAAAGGCGGCTCCGGGCACGGCGCTGGGTGTGCGCAAAGCCCGCTCCGCGCAGGCTGAGCGCGGAGGCTCCGCTCCAGCGCAGCGCCGAGAGGGGAGCCCCGAGCAGCCGGGAAAATAAACAACGCTCTGTTTTATCTCTTTGCTTTCCCCCTCGTCGGTGAAATTCGCGGGAGGGGGAGCGGATCTGAGCATGCGAACAGCTGCTTAAAATCTAACATAGACAAATAGACATCTTGTATAACATTAAGTTTTAGTAGGCAACTCATTCATTTTGAAGTGCGCTTGCGAATAGTTTGGCAAAGAGCTTTTCTCCCTTTTTCCTGTTCCTGGAAAGGAGCTGGAGAGTTTGCTGAGCTGAACTGGGATTTGGGAAGGAACAGGGCGCTCTGCCCGTGGAGGCTTCCCAGCCCTCGGGTCGGTCACCTCAGCGCTCCGGGCTGGGGCTGCGTCCCTTTCACCCAAGCGAAAAACCAACAGGAACAACCCCCCGACAAAATTAAACGTAGGAGGCCGTGAGGATAAACGGAATAGTTATTATTTGGGTAATTAGTGCTTCTGCAAAGAACTTTAGAGACTCTTAACTCTTACAGCGTTCGAAGTGCCAAGTTTTGGGACATCCCCTTCTTTAGGCTCGTGCGATATTAAACCAAAAAAGCCTGGCACGGGATATCTTGAGTTTGTAAATTCCTCAGGAAAAGTGGATTCCGCCATGGGAAGCTGCCGGGGATGGAGCAGGGCGCTCCTGCCTCGACAGGATGGACACACGGACTGTGCCGTGTCCCTGTCAAGGAAAGGATAATAATAATAATAATAATTACTATTATTATTATTTTATAGGAATATAAGTACTTTATAGGAGCCAAGAGCACAGAGGCCAAAAGCAAACCTGTGTCCAGCCAGCCGTGGGGAGAGCGGCTCCAAATGAGAGGGTTGGACTTCAGGGCGAATAAAAATGAAATGAGCAAAATAACTAGAAAATAAAGAAGTTATTCTTGGTGTGCGCCTGGGTGCTGTCACCCACCGAGCGTGCCGGGGTCTCTCCTCTCCAGAGCCGCCGTCCTCCCCCAAATCCCTCCCTGGAGCAGAGTCTTTAGGGCTGGATACGGGGGGAAGAGGGGGAAACTGCCGCTGTTTGTGAGCTCGTAGGGATAACAGGCCCCTCTGCCACACCACTGCCCTCACCGTTTATTTGCACGGTCAAAAATTCCCCCGGTTACCTAATTTTTTTGTTTAATTCGTTATGTATATTTACATTTTTTTTTTCTCGTTCGTACCAAGGCGAGCTGGTGAATTACTCGATGGAAAACAGTCTGGGTGCCAGGATAAAGTTTTCTGCCGGATTAGGGGTTTGTTTGTTGGGGTTTTTTTATCGCAGAATCCGATTTCTCGAGCTGCCCATGCGGCGGCAGCGAGTGAATTCCCCACTGGGTTTTACCGCTTGGGAAAGATGCGGTCCGGGGCCAATATACGGCTGGGTTTAGGCAGCGGTCCTGCGAGGGTTTTTTTTCTTTATAATAATAATTAAAACCCCTAAACTACCACGCGCACACAAACGAACAAAAATAACCCCTTATCTGACCCATTTAGGAGAGGGAAAATGCAGAAAGAAACCTGCAGCGTGATTAGAAAATGCATTTTTGGAGCAAGAAGGGAAAACAGAGCGGCGAGAGCTCTGGGGAAAGTACCAAAGCCCGCTGTCTGAATGTTAAAATTCCCTCGCAGGGACACAGGAATGCAGAGGGAGCGGAGCTGCGGCCGCGGTTCCGCGGGCCGAGAGCAGCCGGGCCGGGAGCCGGAGGTGATTTATTGTGTGTTTGTTTGAAAGCGTTCCCCCCAAACAGAAACAAACCATTGATCTCCCTGAAAGGCGCAAAGCCCCGGCCCTGCGGCGCTCGCTCCGCGGATACTGCGCGGGGATGGGCTGGCATGGGCTGGGATGTTCCGTCCCGCTGCTCGGAGCCAGGGAACAGCAGCTTTTCCGCCCGAACCCTCGGCTCGGCGGGGGAGGAACGCTCCTCTCGCCTTAACCCCCGGCTTCATTTCGCCGCTTAAGGAAGCGAGCGAGCCCGCCCGAGCACGGAAGGTGCTGCCGGGTCTGTTATCCCTCAATTATAACTTCATTAATATCTCCTGCTCACGGCCAGCAGCGCCTCCGCGGAGCAGGAGCCGGCCCTGCCTGCGCGCCGGGCGGCGGAGGCAAAGCGCGCAGCTTAGTGCCAGGTATCACCCTTATTGTTATTCTTATTATTCTGATGATTATTTTTATTGCGTCCGCCGTGTCTGCTCCTCTCGGCGCATCCCGGATCCCTCTCTGGCGCTGGGAAGCGCCCCAAGCCCGAGGTGTTAACGAGGGGGGGACTAAAGGGCTGCGGAGCGGGGCGCGGAGGGGCGCGGGGCGGCCCCGGCAGTGCTCGGAGGAAACGCCTTGGGTTTCTTTACGGGCTCATTTTCTCCGAGGAGGATTTTACTGCACGCGTAAAGAATTTTGAAAAGCAGCGGTAAATATTTTCTCTTCTGGCAAGTTATTTATTGGCACGAAGAGAGGATTTTTTTTTCTCTCTCTCCCCCTCTTTATAAAGCTACATGTGGTGACCATATAGGATCAGAAATAACGTGGCCTTTCTGGGTTTGAAGAACTGCTAATGTCATTAAAGGTCTTCCTAACACGCCAGCTAGGAGTTCAAAAAGCCTCGCCTTTTATCCTGAGCATATATTTGGTTGTTTATAAAGTGCAGACTTCCTTGTGCTTCAAGTGCATCGGGAGGATTTCTTAAAACTCCGTCGATGGATCTGTTTTCAACTATATTCCTCTCTGGAAATTGGAAATCGGGCTGTTTAACTGGTGTCTTTCACACTTCTTTGCTGGCTGCTATTTTTATACATTCGACCGCAGATGAGCTTTTCCCGCACACAGAAGCAAACAAAGAACTCTCCCCTTTGCCTCGTGTTGCAGAAAATATCTGCGCCGGCCACTAATTGTCCATTAGCGCTAATAAGTGGCTAAAACAATAGGAGGAGATAACCCGAGCAACCTGTCTTCTTTATTTTAATTTGACTTACTGAAGTCGGGAAGGTTTTGACGCAGACCCGACTAGACGTGTCCAGGGAATCTGTGTACTAAACTTTTGGACTGTTGATTTTGAGGGTCACTTATCTAAGCTAAGTTCAAAGTGTCACCTGCTTTAATCCCTTTTCTGTCATGCTCGGGGAGACTCCACACAGCCCGGTTCGTTTCTCAGAGCGCCTGGAAAAATCTCTCTGTCTCGATTATTTTTTTTTCTCCTCGTTTTCCCCTCACAAATACATTTAAGAATTTCTCCCCTCCATTCTAGACTCTTAGGGAAAACTCATTTGAATTCAATTATTAATATTTTCCGGGCATGCTCTTTCAGTGTGCCATTTGTAATATATTAGGATGAATTATATGTTGGGTTGAAAAAAAAATAAAGGAAGGGGGGGAAAACGGCAAAAAAAAGGAGAAAAATCCGGAGAAAAAAGGCCTATTCTGTTAAATAGAAACAAGATGTTCAAATATAGAATACATGAATTTGAAATCTGGTGTTTTCCACTCTCGGATGCTGGTGGCGTTAAAAAAAAAATCCATTTTGCTGCTTCTGCAATTTAAATCTTTAGGTAGAAACATAAATTATCCACCGGGATATTATTTTTAATTAAAATTCTCTTTCCTGAAGGAGTTGTTTTTAACCGCTCCTCGGTTTTCCTGAAGATTTTTCTTTTTCCCTCGGATTTCACATTTTCATTAATCGAGGGATTCTTAAGACGTGTCTTGCAGCGGGGTTGGTGTTTTTGAGACTTTGACAGAAAACAGCCCGCTTGTTTTGTTTTGGTTTGGGTGAATGGTTTTGGGGAAAACGCATAGTTTTGAAACAACTCAGAGGGAGTGGAAACCTCGGAGCTCCTCAGACATGTCAGTGAGCGGCGTTCACACACACACACACACAAATCCCGTGTTTTTTCAACGAGCTCTTGAATGTCGAGCTCCTCACTGAGGCTTTGGAGGGGCAAACCTAAATTTATGCCTCTGCAGGCAGTTTGAGGCTCCTAAATAGAAACGGAGAAGTGCTGGACCCTCACAAATCGGGGTGAAGACAAGGAGGACAGCTCTGCCTCACCGCCCCTAAAACCGAGTCCCTTTTTCTCTCGCTGCCTGCATGTGACTTGAGCCACTCGGGCTGAGCTCAGCTGCCTTTATCATCTCCTCCCAGAGAGGAGCTGGAGGATCAAGGAAAAGCTCCTCTGTATCCAGCAAAGGCAGGGACTTGGAGCGCTTGGTGGAGCTCCGAACGGCTTGGGAGGGGCAGGGCAGCACACCTGCTTCGTGGTGGATGTGGAGAAGGGCTGAGAGCAGCCACCTCCGCCACCCAGCCCAGCGCTCCCGGGCAACCCAGCCCCAGTTCCCGGCCTCCAGAAGGGCTCCTGGAGCATCCACACCACAAAACACCTCCCACTGCCTGGGAACAAATATTCAGGGGCTGGTAGAAGAGGGCAAGTGATGGAGGAGCCCAGGACCGCGGGGGCTTGGCAGGGGACTTAAAGGGTTCGTGTTGTTGTAAATCTCAGGCTCGGCCATTTTGAGCACCCCCAGGTTTTCCTGCATTTTGGCTTGGTGTTTTGTCTGTCAGACGGGTCTCCTCCTGACACTTCAGGCTAAAGAGGTGACAGCACCCAAAATGTAGTAAAAATAGAGAAGAACTAAGGAAAATCACGGGGGTTTTGTATCCTGGGAAATTCTTTTAGAAAGGGAAAGGGATTATTTTGGTTAATTGAAGCTTGTGAATATCAAAGTAACGTCATCTTTTCTCATGGGGGGGCTCTCTGGGAACACTGGGGCCCTGCTCCAGCAGCTGCAGCTCTGCTGCCCTGTCCATGCTGCTCTCTGTCCGGCGTCCCAGCAGATCGGGAAGGCGGATGGGCACTGAGGGTGGGGACAGGATTACTGGGGCAGGTACATCTGCTGCTCTGTCTTAGTGGTTTCATTGACTTTTTTCCTCTTTCCTGTAATTTTGGAATCAGTCATTCTGCTATCAGCTTGCTCTAGAGATGGATGAGTAACACCAGTGAGATAAAAGAGTCAAGCCTCCCTTTCCTGTGATTTGGCTGCTTTTTGTTAACAGTGCTGAGTGCCATTATTTCCCACAAGAGACATCTGGAAAATCATCGATGTGTGGTGGAGAAAGTGGCTCTTCTCTGCTCCGTGCTCCCCTTTGATCCAACATGGAGCACAATTCACTGCCTCTTGAGATCAATAGCTGCCATCCCGGGGTATTTTTCACTCTCCTATGCTGTGGCTGATTTGAACCACTTTTAGAAAATATGAATGTTAGCTGCTTTTTGTCTCAGATCGTGTTTATTTATGGATTTGTGACAGCAAGGCCGATGCCAGGAGGAGAATGGCATGGACCAGCTGGATATCACGAGTACAAGCAGCCGAGTTGTTCCTCTGAGCTGGGTTGGCTTCACCTTTGTAACAGCACACGGCTGGAGATTTGCAAAAGTCTGGGTGGCCGTGGCTGGGCTGTGCAGCCTCCCAGCAGCCACAGCACAGATCTCCAGAGCCAACAGCATCAGCTGCTGGAGCTTGAGTTGAAGCTTCCTACCTGGAGTAGGGACGGGTTCAGAGCTCTTTGGGCTGGGGGTAGAAAAGGGGAGACCAGAGTGGGGAGGGTTTTGTGTGCTCGAGTTCAGCAGGAGCAGGAAGCTGTGCTCTGGTCTTTATAACCAGGAGGGGCCACCCTGTGACCTGTGGGCTGTGAGCAGCGCTCTGGTGCTCGGGATGTGGCTCCTGACGCAGGGATTCGTTGTGGTGAGGGCTGAGGCTACCCCTGGCTGGGGCTGGGCATGAGTCAGGGCTGAAGGGGCTGGCATCAGACCCAGCCTGCATCCTTGGGATCTCAATCCCTGTGTCACTCATGCCCAGAGGCTTCCCCACCCCTGTTTTTTGATTCCTCAGTGAAAAGACATCTGGGTGGGTGGGAGTGAAGCTTTTCCTCAGGAAAGCAGCTCTCAGGTACGTGAGAAGTCCTGGCAGTACCGAGCAGCAGCTCCTGACCTGTGTTTTCACTGAATGGCTCAGCTGCACGGACTCTGAGACGTTTGCCTGCTCTCCAGCACTAAATCCTGTAGAACTCGACCTGAAAGGTCCTGCTAATATGGGCAGGATCAAGCACAGGCCTACAAAGAGCAAGGGAGGTCATTATTTTCACAGGAACTGCGAGTTGGACCCTAAATCTTCAGAAGAGAGCGGTGCCTAGGAACCAGCTGTCTCATATATCTGCAGTGCTGGACTGGTAGCAGGGAGGGGAGAATAAAAATGTGCTTTGCAGTATAATATTGCTTTGTGCCTCCAAAAAAGGCTTCTAATTTTATGTTTTAAAGGCAAACATTGCAGCTAATTGAAGAGCAGAGAGGGAAAAATGGATCTCCTTTTCTAAGTGCCAATAAGACTGGGTTCTGGGCCAGTGGTTCTGTGAGAGGTCTCCATTTACTACCTGTCCTAAACCTCAGGTATTTTAGAAGGAAAATGCCTGCCATATATTAAAGAGAAAAGTCATGAAATGGATGTCAAAAAAAAAAAAAAAGGAGGACAGAGAAAACCCATATGACTGAATTTATGGCTTGCTTAGGAAGAACAAGGTAGCACTGAGGAAACACGAACGGGAACAAGGGGGCATCCATGCAGCAGAAAAGGCATTTACCACTCGCTGCCTTCCCAGTGCTGACCTCGGAAGAGGTCCACCAGGATGGCAGTGTCACTGTCCCAGGCCCTCCTCCTGCCTTTTCCCTCAGCCCCCCTCGCTTGGAGAGAATAACCCTCCTCCTCCTCCTGCTCCTTTTCCCTGGGAGTTGGATTAGGCCCCGTGCCCAGAGAGTCGCTGGGATTTTACGGCTCTGTTGAATGCACCCATTTGCCTCTGGAGGAAACCGCTCGAGCAGCCCTGAGGCAGCAGGAGAGTCAAGGCTTTGTGGGCATCCAGGCAGGAGCCAAACCAAATGAGCAGGAGGCAAAGGGAAATGCTCTCGGGGACAGCGGACTCGGAGCAGGGTTTGGCTTTGGGTGGGAGGACGCAGGAGGAGAGAAACGTGGAATTTCAGCCATCACCTCGACGGGAGCAGAGTGTCCAGAGTGTGTGGTGTCACACCAGCTGTCAGGGTGGTGACACACCTGTGGGCAGCTTAGATCTGTCCATGGCAAGAGCTGTCCTCTTCCTCAGGGTCCTGTGCTTCCAGAGGTCTGGGGAGAGCTCGGAGCAGGAGGGCTCCCTCTAAATCCAGGAGTGGGACTAAGGTGGGCGGGAGACAGGCAAAGAGCTTGGTAGTGCTGGGAGCTCCTGCTAAACTTTAGGCTTTCCTTTGGATATCCAACTTGAATGAAAGATCTGGAAATCCCGTCCTAGAGAGCATCTGTCCTTCCCGACCCATTTCCTTCTGGACTCCAAGTTCAGCTGTGAGGTGCTGTGGCCCTTCCACGGGATCAGCCTCAGGGATGGCTGGGCCGTGCCACGGGCTGGTGGCTCCCCAGCTCTGCTCACAGAACTCCCAGAACCCCCAGCAAATGCTGTGTGGTGCTGCTGTTCCTCGCGCCCACCCCCCTACATCCCACCAGGCAAATGCCCACAGGCTTCGGGTGCTTTGAAGGAAGGACGTCAGAGAGCCCCGGGGCGGAGCAGCGACTCCCGTCCCACGCTCTGAGCAGCAGCAGTCGGATGGAACTCGGTTTGTTGTTTTTTCTTAGCTTTGTGCCTGGTTTGGTGTCCCAGCTCAGCTCTGGTGCCAGCCCCTGTGGAGAGGGGTGGGCTGATCCCTGCCTCTGCTCGCTCCATCTCCACAGCTGCTGATTCCTCGGGTACCCCTGGCACCGGGCCTGGCAGGGTCTGGCTGCAGGGTGAGCAGGTTCAGAGCTGAGGGTGGATTAACCGCATAAAAACATGGCAAAGAAACTGGATTTTCTGTCCGATCAGGTGCCAAGCTGGCCACTTTATGGCTGGATCCCACATGGCTCTGCTCCTTTCTCTGCCTTGGAGTGGCTTTGGTATGATCAAGACAAGGGAGGTGGCTTCCAAACCTTTCTTTGTTGCCAAAGGACCGTGGAGGGGAAAATGGGAAGCAATATCAGCAAGAATCCTGCTCTGAACTTGGGATAGACAAAGAGTTTGGGAGGAAGCAGATTTGTTTTCTGCTCTGCTACTGATGTGCCCTGTGGTTTGGGCACTTCACCTTGTCTTCCTGTGCCTGCCTTGTCCCATCCTCTTGCCACAGGAACTCCGGAGAGACAGGGCCGGCCTCTCCCTGTGTGTTTGTGGGATGCTTCACACGGTGGTGTCTGTCACGGGGTGGCCTCTGGACTCTATCACAGCCCCACTACTATTAATAATCCAGAGGATTAGAAAGATAAGGCAGTTACAGCAAGACTCGGGCTTGTCAGTGCTGTCCACTGACTTGTGGTATCTCCTAGGTGGGGGAACTGCTCTGCTCTGTTTATTTACAGTCCATAACTTTGCAAATGGCCCAATAGAGGCTCAGGTTTTACTTCTTTGCAAACCCCTCAGCGTAGGAGACATCTGTGCTGACAGAATTATCTTTTTTCTTCTTTTTTTTTTCTTTTTTTCCCCTTTGCCTACAGTGGTGCCTTCAAGGAGAGCTGGGCTTTAATTGGAGGCTCAGATGGATCCCTCCCCCTCGGCCTGGGGGAAGATGCCTGACGAGCAGCATGGAGGTAAAATACGGGCAGATTGGATCCGTGTATCTCAGCTAGGAAGCACAGGATGCCATATATTTAATGTATATTTCATCCCCAAGACCCAGAGTTATTTTATTTATCTCTCTGTGAAGCGTGATAAAATCCTGCCTTCTTCCACGGGCGTTGTTCCAGCAAAAGGCAGCGGCCGCTCTGGGTCGGGGCCGCACAGCCGCAGGTCCCAGCCGGGCTCGGCGGGGCCGGGATTCCCGGTTATCCCGTGCCGCTGGGGCTCCGCATTCGGCGGGGCCGGGATTCCCGGTTATCCCGTGCCGCTGGGGCTCCGGGCTCGGCGGGACCGGGATTCCCGGTTATCCCGTGCCGCTGGGGCTCCGCGCTCCCGCAGCTCCACGCTGATGCTGGCAGCGCTGCCTAGGCGGGCTGAGGACTCCCCGGGGTCACGGCAAGGTGAAAGTTGTTTATTCCGTGCTGGAGGATCTAATCGAAGCTGGAGCACGGGGACAACCCCTCGCTGACTGATCTCCCTCTAGGGGCACTTTTCCTTTTTCTGATGCCATGCTAAGTGGATTTTGTCTCCTGGCTGATACAAGAAGGGGTTTTTTTCCCCCCCTCTGTGAACAGTCGTGGTGTTCCTTTTGCAGAGGGGAAAAACGAGGCTCAGAAAAGGGTTTTGAGAGCCAGCCTGTCCCTGAGGCTGAGCAGCCGATGTCCCTGTGCCCCACCTGGGTGTGAAACCAAGGCACAGCCCAGGGATGATGCTCACACAGGCACGGATAAATTCCTGGTCCTTCCTCCTGCCCAGGCAGAGCTTCCCAGCCATGAGGTTTGAGTGAAATCAAGCAGAGAGTTGCTGTCCTCAAAAATCCAAGGATTTATGAGCGCATCCAGTTCCTTCCAGCCGTGGGACCTGACTTAGCCCGACCCAGCAGCCAAATTGTAACTCAGCCACACATCTCTCTCTTCTCTTCCCTGCTCTGGGATTTTACAGGGGGGATTTAGGAGGGATGCTGTGTGTGTGCAAAGAAGGGATGAGGTGCACGGAACGAGTTTTACGGTGTGACAACGATCCCCTGGGATCGGCACAGCCACACCGAGCATTTTCAGTGCTGCAGGAATTTCCAGCCACCCCGGAGAGGCTGGGTTTCTTGTGCCATGGGAAAGGAGAGGAGAAGGAGCTGGCAAGGAATCTACCAGGGCTTGCCTTGCTGCTGGCATGGAGGGACAGCTCCTTGGCTGTGTGGCTGCCGAGGCACCTGCTGGCTTGTGTGTCAGCCCTCTGCAGTGGCTCGATGCTGATGTTTCTGCATTTTTTCCCCACTCTTTGCCATCAGTCCAAGAGCAATCCCTGCCCCAGTGGTGAGATCTCAGCTCCCAGTGGCTCTGTTGTGCCATGTAAACTGTCCTTATTCCCTGTTCCTGCAGAGCAGCTTTGCCCTGTGGTCCCTCCCTGGCTGCTCTCAGCACGGGCAGGGGTGGAGCAGCCCTTCCACAGAGTGACCCCCTCTGCCACAGCAGGCCTCAAAAGGGGGTTTGGAAAGGACAAACGAGCGGTGAAACTGAAGAAATGTGTGTCAAACTCGTTCTCGAGCGGGATTTTCTGGTGTCTAGTCCTGAGCTCTCTGGCTGTGTGCGCAGCTTTCCTGGTGATGCCCATCTGTGGGTTCTCTGAAGTCCACGGCTCGCTGAGGACACTGATTTTTCCTGTTCCATGTGGCACAGGAACTCTGTTTCTGGAAGTGACAGCAGGCTGCTAAACGTGGTGGAAATGGAATCAGACCCCCCAGAACTGAGAATGGAGACAAATCAGTTTCTGGAGGCAGGTACAGGCGTGCAGGACTCATCCCCTTTCCTTAGGGAAGCAGGCTGAGCACTTATTCTACACCAAGCTGGCATCTTTGGGAATGACCCCAAATTTCTGACCTGTACACTGTACTGTACTGAGCACATCCCTAAGTGAAGGTGATTTTCACCTACAAAATAGATTCCAGAAGGGTTTATTTAGTTCCTTACTCCCCAGGTTTGCTCCAGCGTGGACCCTTTCACCACAGCTTTGGATGTGGAGCAGTGCCCAGGCCATGCCGGCTCCGGGCTGTTCCTGCTGCCTTGAGGTGCTGCTGGGGTCTCTGGAGGGTGGCAGTGGGGCTCTGGGCAATTTCTGGACCCAGATTTTAGGGGTCTTGTGGACGTTCTTTATTGGCATCACCGCAGACTGGGCTCTTCTTCACCCCAGTGTCTCCAGGCTCTCTTTTCTTTCTCCTCACCGTCTCCAGGCTCTTGCTGCTGTAATAATAAATAATTCCAGGGATTCCCCGGTGTGGTACAGACTTGCTGGCACCCAGGCTGACCCTCCCTGCTGCTGACTGGCAGGTGACCCCCCCAGAAGGCAGGTACCGTGTCTGGGAGAGCTCGTCCCCGCGCTGGGAGCCAGGTGCAGGACTCCTGTGACAAGGGCACTGTGTACGTGAGAGGGGAGGCGTCGGGGTTTTCACACTGGGGTTTGGGAATGTTCCCCCCACCCTGTTCCTCCTGAGTAGCTGGTCGGAAGTGTTTATCAAGGGCTGGAAAGGAAACCTGTGTGTACAATACCCCGGACCAGAAAGCCAGAAAAATCTCCCCGAAACCACAGGGGCAGCCTGGCAGATTTGCAGCATTAATTTGCTGGTGGCTTAAACAAATAGAGGCCTATTTGCACTCCTGCCTCCTCCTCTGCCACCCCACACTCCAGAGAGCAGCCAGGACAGGATTCCCAGGGCTCTGCCCAGGTCTGGTGTCCCTGGATAGTCCTTCAGGCGGGTGCTGTGATGTAGCAATGAATCCTGCTGGCATCCCCCTCCCTCTGCGGGGAAAGGGGGCTCAGGAGTCTCCTCATCAAGCTGCTGAGTTAATTGTCCCCATCCACGCTCTGAGCCTGCGGTGGATGGAGGGAAACGCCGCTTAACTCTGACCCCACTTCCTTTCTGGTGACGTTAATTCGCCTGACCCTGTGTTTGCTGCTCTCCCGTTCCTCGCAGCTGACAGGGAGTGAGGGAGGCGGGCAGGAGGCTCGGGAGAGGCAGAGAACTCCCTGATCCCGCTGTCCTGCTGCTTGCTGAGCCCGCAGGAAATCAGTGCTGGGCTCCAGAGCCGGAGCAGCGACTCATGGATCCATGCTGAGGGATACCTCGTTCAGAATCTCATTTCAAAATGAGGAATTCTGATCCTGGATCCTGTGTGGGGATGCTGTGTCTCCTGAGAATTCAAATTTGAGCCTCGCCTCTGGGTCTGACGTGGGCAGACATGCTGCTGTCGGATAGTCAGGAGCAGCTTAGTATTTAACTCAAATTTATGTTAATGCTTCCAAAAACCTCCTCACTGAGGGTCATTCTGCCTCTTTAGGCAACGTGGTCCTTCATGTTTCCTTGGACCTCGCTTTTCCATCTTCTCTCTCTGCTTGTGTGGTCTGAAGATGAGCATGAGAAGAGGCTCAGATATTTAAATGTGTGATGTGAGGGGAGGAAGGGTTCGGGGCAGTGGCCAGCCCTGAGCTGGGACAGGAAGGGTCTGTGGTGGTCAAAACTCCTGCTCCTTGTCTTGAGTCTGCCTTTGGGAAGGGATGCTGTGGCTTTGTCAAGTCTGTCTCTCCAATTGCGATGTTTGCCCTTGGAAAAGCAGCAGGGTTTGTGGACACAGCTCCCTGGGAGCGGATGGATGTTCCACACCGTGGGATGCTGCGGGACTGGATTGCTCCTGAGGGAGCTGGGGCGCAGAGCAGCATTCCCACTGCTTCCAAAGGCAAGAGTTGACAGCCTGGGATATCTTGGAAGGCTCCTCTGTGTGGGTCAGCACCGGCCTCTGTGGAAAGGTGACTTTGGTGCCTGGGTGCCTCCTCCAGGCTGTCTTTACAGGAATTACAGGTCTGCGCCCAGATTGTGTTAGCAGCCCGCTGTAACCTCCCTGAAAGCCCCCCAAAAATGGGGTTTTGCCCCAAGGAGAAAAATGTGGGCTTTGGAGCAGAAAAGAGGAGCATCTTTGTTCTCCTTTTGTCTTTAAGTTCTTTTCTCATCTCTCTAAGAGCAGCCCTTCCCTCCCTGGAAGGTGCTGTCACTGCGCTCGCCTCTCCAGTGCCGAATCCCCACACTGCGGTAAAGCTCAGTCGGGTTTTCCGAAGGGCTGGAAGTGGTGTCAGGGCCATCTGCTCTCCAGGTCATTATAAGAATTTGCAGGGTAAAGCTTTGCCATGTGTTCCCTGCAGATTACACACACCTTTGGCTGTGCTCTTGTTGTTAGCTGCTCATTATTGGGGGGCTTGAAAAGCTTGCCTTATAAATGCCCTGGATCCCAACCACACGTGTTGTATCGGTGCTTTTATAATGACTCATTTGGAATTATTTAGCCAGGGAACCTTGGAGTTTTTTCCCTTTCAATGTGTCCTTATAAGATGCCCAACTTCTACAGTTAGTCTATGAATGTACCCACACTATTAGATCCACTTGTTTATAATAGCAACCAAATGTCTTCAAATATTCAAGCCTCCTTTTATTTTTTACAGCACTGGCAATAAGCCTTTACATGTTAACTCTTGGCCTCTCTGGGTAACCTCTTATTTAAAAGCAACTTAATTGACTTTACCAGGCCTGGGCTATTTTTCATTTCTTCCTAGAGGACTCATTACTGGAGATGGATGTTTATAAACTGGATCTGGATCCTTCTCCTTCTTTCTCTCTCTCTCTCACACACACACACAAAACCAACCTATTTTACCCCTTCCTGCCTGTTTACATTAGCAGGCCATAATCATATTCATGGCTTCACAGAATTTGGCCAAGATTTTTGTAGTGGTGACCCAGTGTAAAGAGAAAAAAGCAAATAGGTGAACAGCAAGTGCTGAAAGAAAAGAGAAAACGCTGAAATACTCAGGGTTTTAGGGATTTGTGTCTAAATGAAACAGGCAGGAGTAGAACAGAGGTTTGATTCTTTGGAGCAGGTAGGTTTGTGATGTCAAACAGGTGTAATGCAGAGGTAGACTGGGCCCAGAGTTGGGCTTTTAATTCCTTCTTTCCCTTTGGAAGTAGTGGTATCATAATTATTTGGGGAAAAGGGTGACAATTTGGGTCAAGCTTCAATCCTTAGCACAACAGATCCTCAAAAAATACGCCAAATAACCTGCGAAAGCTTAAGGCGCGAGGATTTTATCTGTGTAAAGCTGCTAAGAAGGGGACACACTTAAATCCACAGCCTTGGGGTATTTAATGCATCAAACCCTCAGCCCAGCCCGCCGTGAGAGCTTTCCTGGTGCCGTTGGATCCACTCTGGTTTCCATCAGTGGAACATCTGGTGCTTTGTGGTTGTGTCCCTGGCTCGGTTTAAATCCACAGACCTGTTCTGGCAGAGGGGCTCCCAAACCCTCCGCGTTTGTTCGGTGTCCGAGCTTTCCGTGTAACCGCTGGGAAAACCCACACTGCTCCTCTGCACCTCCCTCTGTGCCTCCTGGAATTCCTAAGGGATGTGAGGGAGGTAGAAACACCTATTAGGCCACATTCTTCATCCTCTTTTTGCCCTATTTCCACTTTACACCTGACCAGTTAGGGTTTTGTTTTTTCGTCATTTTGAGTCTCTTCTCAGCAGGGAGTTGCAGCACCTCCCACCCTTCTCAGGCCAGCAGAATTTGTGGGGAGGATCTTCCTGCTTATTTTTTAATTTGCCCTCTTTCCATTGTGTCTTCTCCTCTTTCCTGGGCCAGGTTCTGGTTCACCCAGCAGGCCTCCACCAGCTGTCACTGCTCTGGACAATGACCCAAGGGATCCAGTTGTGGGATCCCAGATTTTTGATGAGGTGCTTTTCCTCTGCCTGCAGCCCCTCACAGACCCCTCAAGGCTGATGTTATTGTCAGAGCTCCACCAGCTGCTCCTGGAAGAGCTGAGAGGGAAATGTGGGCAGTCGAGCTCCAAGATTATCAGATTTATCATATCTACTGTGGTCTGGTGTCCCCTGCATCACTTCCCAAACTCGGAGTGATCCAGATCCATTTGATGACACCTGCCAGAAGCTCAAGGAACCCCAAAACATGTGGGGACTTCCCTGCACTGGCTGTTGAATCCTGCCCTCACAATTAAGGGTCTCTCCTACCCCTTTCAGCACAAGCAGCTCTTTTTGTTGTTTTCCAGTGTTCCTCTGGGGTTTTTTGGCGCTGCTCAGCCACAGGGTGCACGTCCCCATATCCCCGCTCCGTGTGTGAGCAGGGCTCCCGCTGTGGTCCCTGCCCTCCTGCCACCCCTCCCTGCAAACTGCAGCCTCACCTTCTGCCCCATCTCTCTCTGGGACTTATAATTTATTTTTACTGGATTGTGGATAAAACCACAATTAAAGAATCTGGGTTTTGAATAATCCTCCAGCCACCTTTCACCGAATTTCATCATCACAAGTAATTTTGGGCTCTTTCTCTGTCCTTTCTTCCTGCTTTTCTCTGTCATTTTCCCTTCCCTTTTTAATCTTCTTGCCTTTCATGTGTTCCCTTGACTGGGTAGCATCTGCCAATTTTATTAATGGGCTGTGTAATCCATTTACAGGGTCATTAATGAAAATATTAAATAAGGCCAGACCTAACAAAAGACCCTTGGAGTACTCTGCAAGATACCTCCCACAAGTGTAACACTTGGCTTGGTGCCTTCCTGGCAGGTCTGAATCCACAAAGCAACGTTCTTATTATTGTTATTATTATTGTTATTATTATTGGCACGAGGTGACAACCAGAAATCCCAGCCAAAGGCGGGTTTTTGTGGCCATAGGCATGGTGCACACATGCTCTGGTTATTTATGAGAAAACAGCAGAGTGGCTCTGCGATGGAGGGGCTGGTTTGGTCCAAGAGCTGCGCGAAGAAGAGGCAGTCCCAGGGTGGTGGCAGTGTGAAAAGAGGAACCTAAATGAAGGATGGGGAGGGTGACAGCGGGATCAAGGGCACTGCCAAAGGTTTGCCCTCTGACAGGAATCACATGTCTCCATCTGCTTGATTTTGCCTTTTTAAAGCGTGTCAGCGCTGGCTGCTTCATCACCAGCCCCAAATTACCCTTTCTGCAAAGCAGCAAACCCCCGAGTCTTGAGGGGCATGGAAAGAAAGAAAATACAGAAACCGTTCTGTGTCTGCTCACTGAGTGCCTGGTAGGGGACGTGAGCAGAGGGGAATCAGGCTGATTTTTAAGAATCCCAAGTAGATCTCAAAGAAGGGGATGATGAGGTGGGCCCCGAGCTCAGTGGGTGGTGGCACAAAGCCGCAGCAACCTGGACAGAGAGCAGAGGGGGAACAGAGCAAAATGCCCTGTGAAAGAGATTCTGGTGGGTGCTTTTCTGCAAGAAAATGTGAATTTCCAGAGCTGCTTACAGCCCTGGAATCCCAATCTCCCAGTCAAAATCCCGCTGTTCAGGCTTTTAAGATCTCGAGTTAATTGAGATCAATGCCTGGATATGTGAAGTGTTTGTATCAGATGTTTAAAGAAGTATTTGCGTGCACACATCCGGACGTTTGCTGACAATTATTTTCACGTCAGCACATTTACCAACGCTCCCGGATGCTGCAGGTTTAAGGCCTTCAGTTGCATTTTGGGAAACCTATCCCGGCGCACGTGGATAAGATATTTTTATATATTCTCCTTTCCAGGTGCGTTTTGCACAATGTCTGTGTGTACACCAGGACCCCTCCGTGACTTTCTGGGGCAAACAAAGTCTTTTTTGTTACTTTGCAGCTCAGTTGGAGCAGCTTTCAGGACTTCCCAGTGCTCTTTGCAGACCCTGAAGTCCAGGCAAAAAAACAAACAGAAAGGGTTCGGGGTTGGGCCGGGGGGGGAGAAGGAGAGGTTTCTGTGGAAAAGAAGAAATTTCTGACCACGCTACTTTTATTGGCCTGGAGGAACCCTAGAGATTAACAACCCCCAGCTCCCCCCCTTCCCTGCCACCCACCCCCCTGCAACCCCGAGACCTTAAACAATCCGGTAGAAGGTGTGACTTCAAACTTGGTGGTAGGGATAAAGAGAAAGCAAGCCGGAATGTAAGCACTTGTGTGATGTGATTATTCCCAGAAATGCCTCGACATCTCCCCGCTGGCCCGGCCCGGCTGCCAGCGGGGCCGGGGAGCTCGGAGTGAGGTGCTGACCGCGACTGCCGCGACTCTGTGATACCTTATCGGGCCAGGCAGTGTCCCCTCGTAGTTACAAGCGGAAATAGGGCCGGGAGCCAGCCGAGCCCTCCGCCGGGGCCCTCGGCATCCATGAGACCTCTGCCGAGCCCCCCGCCAAGGTAACGGGGCTGCCCGCGCCCCGGCCGGCCCTGCCGGGCACCGCGGCTCTGCTGGGGCCGGTGCCGGGGCAATGCGGGGCTGCCCGGGGCCGGGCACGGCCCGACGAGCGTGGGGCGGCCCCGGCGGGGCGGATCCTACAGCGGGGGGGCGCTGGGGCCCGCCCGTGGGTGCGGGGAGGTTTTGGGGGCTCAGCCGTGGGTGCGGGGAATTTGGGGTGCGTGGCTGGGAGTGTCTGACCGCTGCTTCTGGACTCGCTGTCCATCCCACCAGAGGGGTTTGGGGGGAGATTTCGGGGTAGGTTTGGGTGCCAGGTTTTGGGTGCGAATGTGCCTAAAGATGCTCTGGTAGAACTCGCCATGTCACTTCTTAAATGCTTGATTATTAATTTATTCACCTGAAGCGATACCCGGTTTGCCAGCTCCAATCCCATATGTCAGGAGAGAAAAACAATACGCCTATTCTCTCTCATCTATAGATTTTTTTCATTATTTAAATAATTTCATTTACAGGGGAGGTGGAAGCGAGAGAGGGCTAATGCAGAACAGGTGTTTTGATTTCACGTTCCTCTTTGAAAAGCAAATCTTGCCATTTGGAGCCCCTATTCACCCTTGGTTGGTGAAGAAATTAATAATAGGGATTGTTTAGGAATTCATCAAAGAAAACCCCATCCCCTTTCCCTGCCTCGCCTTCCCTGAGCCGTCGGTGAGATCCAGCACCCCCTGATTGGAGATGGCACAAAGCTTTGGCGTTTGATTTTTTTTTTTATTTTCCAGATTGTTATGAATTTATTTATTTATTTATTTAGGTTGGTTTTGTTTTCTAATGCGCTGTTTGGCGCTGAGAGTTGGGAACTTGGCACGGAATGAGAGGGGCTGGCTCTTCCCTGCCGTGGGCTGCGAGGGATGGGGCGAGCAGGGAGATCCAGCCCGGGTGCGGGGGGCGGCTTTCCCGCCCCATTCCCTCCGGGAGCAGCGATGGGAGCACACGTGGGTTTGGAGAGCTGCCCGCGGCCCTTCCGGGGATCTGCCCCGCATCTCCAGCGCTGCTCGTGCCCCAGAAGTAGCTCTATATAAATATATAAATATATAAATATATAAATGTATAAAATTTTCTTTGCTATTTCTGCTTCTCTCCTACCCCGTAAATAATAAAAAACCACAGAACCGCGTAAACCATGGCCCGGGGGCTCCGTGCATCCACCGGGGGACACAAAATGTGTCTGGATCTTGTGAGAGTGGCAGAGGGGAGTGGGGTCCCAGGAACAACTCGGGGACACGGGGATGAACGAAATATTTGGGTTGTCGTTTTCTTCTTTTTTTCCATTTTATTAAATATTATCCATCGTGAAAAAAAAATGTATTTCCATGATTTTCCCGTTGCCCCCAGAGCTCCGAGGCTGCTCCCCGCTCGTGTCCCCAGATTCCCGAACACGAACAGCAGTGGTAGGAATGGGGTAAATCGTTACGCTGGGGGAAAACAACCTTTGCTCTGGGGTGATTTGGGGTAAAACGGGGACTGGAGAATTCAGGTCGAGTTTGTGAAGCGAGGGGAACAAGTGCCCCGCCGGTTTTGGGGGGGCTGGTTTTACGACGGGCTTTTAAATAAGCCTGAAACAGGAGTAACTTCTGGCTTACGTTCGTCAGTGTGACGATAAAATGAATTCAGGAACCTAAATGATGCTCGCGCCTTAACTCAACCAAATTAACCAAATATTTGGCAGTTCAAGAGCCCCGTTCTGCTCTCGGTTTCAGGGCTTGGGCTGCTGCTGTGGGAAAGCCGTGGGTAAACGCCTCTCTCCGAAATTCGATTTCTCCTGCCTGCTCCCGCTGTAGGTGCTTGTGCCCAAGCGAATTCCTGCCTGCCGCTGCTGCCTGCTCCAAGAAAATAGATTTTCCTGGAGCGCAGGACAATTTTCTCCGTCCTTCTCTTTGCGAGGCTGCTCCGTCCTGCAGAAACCCCTGCTCATTTCCCCAGATAATCTTAATATTCGCCACGAAGCCGAAGGAATGAGCTGGCCCGTTCCTGCTTTGGCTTTAGAGGTTGTTTCAAAGCTTTGATTTGAGCTCAGGGTGGTTGGAGGGCGCTGCCCGCACCCCCTTTTGGGAAGCCAAGGGGAAAATCAGAAACGAAACATCTTCACTCCGAGGTGGAGAAAGCCCTGCGAAAACTCTCCAGACACTCAGTCCCGCCCGGGAGCTCTCCCTGGCCAAAGGTTTGTCCCAGCAAGTGCAGTGCGAGAGAGATTCGTGACTTAAATTAGGTAGAGAGGAAAACAGAAATGTTTTCTGTGCGGGAAACGGGGAATTCGCCTCCCTTTCTAAAGGAGAGGAAAACAGAAAAAGTTGTGGGTTTGGGGTCTTTTTTTTTTCTCTTGTCATTCCTCTCACGAGCGGCTCTAATTTGGTGGCGATCGCTGGATTTTAATCCCGAGCCTAACGGGAGCCGGGCTTTGCCCAGGGCCAGGCAGCTCCTTCCCCGCACAACCCTCGTCTTCCGAGATCAGGGATGCCTCGCTCATATTCCCTACAAACCGCTCTATTCCCCCCAAAAAAACCCCAAACTTTCAGTGATTCTGTCTAATTCCCCCCAAAATATCTCGTTAAAACCAACCCAGCCCCACCGTTAAACCTGGATTTACGGGGAGTCGCTTCAGACGCAGTTTGGGGCGATTTGTTCCTTTCCCCCCCCCCCCCATCTTTTCAGAGTAAATCTTTTTCTCTCCCGTCAGAACCCTCCTGAATTTCTCCCCCCTCCCGCTTTTGGTGTAATTTAAATCCGCCCTCCAGCCCGAACAATAGGAGCCGTAAACCCAGACTCTAAGAAAGTTGTCGGCGGGGACGGAGGAACCGCAAACACATTTTTTCCCCCAACCATACAATGTGGAAACCCTTAAAGGGCGCTATCTGCAGACATCTTGCAATCACTGGTCTTCCTTGTCATCTGAAGGAGAAAGGGGAAAATATATTAAGTGAAGACACACTTTAAAATTACTTATACATTTTAAACATGCTGGCAGAGGGAACTGCCTGATAAACTCTTGCCCAGATTTCCTTTTTCTCGGGGAAATTATTTCAAGTTGTTACACAAATATCTCCCGCCTCTCTCCTTTCCCCTCGCTCCTTCCCCGGGTTTCATTCGAACGAAAACAAGTTCCTGCAGCCCCAAAACCCAGCTCGGGCGTGGGGCAGGGCAGGGCCGCTCCTGCAGCCCCGTGTGGGTGCGAACACCCACCTCAGCTGGGGTTAGAAAAGGGGAAAAAACCGAGAATAATGATTTAAATTGGTTAACATGCTCAATAACAAGCCGGCACCGCTCCTGGTGTTGCAGCCAGGTGGGAGCTGAGCTGTGCTTGCTTTCCCCTGAGCCAAAACCCCCCAAAAGCAGTCGGGACAGCGAATTATTTCTGTGCTAACGCCTTTGCGATCGCGGCTCGCTGTGCCTGCCCCGGGCCGCAGCCAAGCGCACGCTGCCGCCTGTAAAGCCGCCAGCTCCGAAGGCGGAGGTTTGGCCCTGGAATAAACCGTGCGACTTTCCCACCGTGCGGCCGCGCTCCTTGGCTTTGGAAACGGCGTTGATCCGGACGGGAGAGCGCTGTGAAAAGGAAGCGAGGCTCTGGCAATTTATTTTTTCTTCTTTTCTTTGTTTTTAAATTTTTCTTTTCGTTTCTCTGGGGTAACATTGAAATTTTTTTTTTTTTTGCTTTCTCTCTTTTTAATAAACATGGGGAAAGACCCGGAATTCGGTAGGGGATGCGCTGCCTGGTCAGGGATATCCCTTGGTGGGGAGAGGAAAATGGGGCAGCCGGGGGATGGAGGAAGGATCCGGCCCCGACCCGGGGGAGCTGCGGGGGTGGGGGTGACCCAAAGGAAGGACGGGCTGGTCACACGTCCGGGGAACGGAGGGGCTGCGTGGATGAAGATTTGGGTCTGCTCCGGGTCTAAACCCACGAGGCAGGATCGGGTCCTTCTTCTCCAGCGGGATCTCCAACCTCCCTCTTCCCCCCCCGCCCCGCGCTTCCAGCATCTTCAAACAGCGTCCGTCGCACAACCTGAGGGTAACGGGGCGGGGGGGGATGGGCCTTTCTTCTTTTTTTTCCCCCTTAAGTCTCTTTCAAGCTGAATTTATGTTTGTGTGATGAAATGCCCCTCTGTGTTTAACATTCCCAATGATCATTTGTTTCCTTAGCTCCATTACTGCTTTATGAGAGCGCCTTTCGCCCGGGCATGTTTAATCATAACCGCTTACGCAATATTTTCTTTGGGATAGATTCACTCAGCCTTATTACATATCAATTATTTCCTTACAACTTCGTCCCACACCAGCTGCTTTGTTATCTGGGCCTGCCACCCCTTCACCCCCCCGGCGTGTGGTGGGAAGGGAGGGAGACGTTTGTTTTTCCTGGGATAAAATACTGCTAATAATAATGCAGATTGAGTGGAAGGAGCAGGGGGAAGCGGGGGGAGAAGCCGGGCCGGGGATGCTCCGCGGGGCTGCGTGTCCCCGTCCCAGGCAGGACCGCTGCGGGTCGGGGTCCCCGGGGTTCCCCACCCCAGGGCCTCCCTCCCCGCGGAGGGACTCCCCGTTTCTCCACGCTTTTGCGCCTCATTTTGGAGCTGCTCCGCTGTGTTTGCGCCTCCCAGGCTTGGTGCTGGCTCAGAGCAGAGATTTCTGCTTCACAGTCCCCGGCGGAGCTCTCCCCACCCAGCCTCCCGCCGGCTCCTCCGGCAGCCACCCATCTGGAAAGGACATTTCCAATCGATTCGAGCCCCTCCCGCCCGGGCTTGAGTTCGAAATCATTTCAGTGCAAGTTTTATCGGCATTTTACGTCGTAAACACGCTGCCAGATTTGGCTTCTCCCTTGCTCCTCTTTGCGGTGCCGGTTTCCCTGGGCTGCCCCGGGATGGGCTCCGCTCGCCGCGCCCCAGGGCGCTGCACGGGGACCGCCCGGGCGCTCCGGCCCCCCGGCGGGGTGGGGGGAGCTTTTCTCCTCGTCCGGCTGGCAAAGACAGGAGGGAACAATCCCTGGCTGGCAGGGAGAGCCGGGCCCGTGAGATCCCGCGGTGCTTCCTTCTCACCTTCTGCTTTTTACCCTTCCAGCCCCAGGACTCGGGTGACAGAGTTTCATTTCCCGTTTGGGGAACGCGGCACAGCGCAAATTTCTTTTCCTTTTTTGCCTTTTTATTTCACTTTTTTTCCCTTCTTTTATTAATTTTTATTCTCCCTGATGCCGAAGAACCCGAGATCCTTTGGTGAAATCGTGTCTTTATAGGGGAAATATATATATCAATTTATGTGGGCTGTAAAGCTGCGCTGGGGAAGGGAGAGTGACCTGCTGCCGTCCCGGGTCCTGCGTGATGGTGACTCGCTGTGACAGGGACTCTGAACGGGGACACCCAGGTTTGGAGGGTGTCAGGAGTCCCGGCAAGACACACTTGGGAATTGGGGGGGTTAACGCTGAATTGCCTGGCTCTGGCGAGCTGCTCTCTCCATCATCTTTACGCGCACACACGGATATGTGAACAGATGACTTGGCACCGGCGAAAAACACTTAAAATAATGCCTCTGCCTCTGGCCAGGCCTGTGTAAATATCTCACTCTCCCACATGCCCGCCTGGCTTTTCCTGATGCTGCGTTACTTGATCACAAATACATAATTTGCACGAGTGTGTGTATACACAGAGCCGCTTTGATCTCGGCGCAGAAATGCCCCCCCTCGTCTGCGCAGGGGCTGCAGCCCCGAGAACAAAAGCGGAGAATAAAAATGCTCAAATAACACATTTTCAAATGGGAAGCGTGTGTCGGCTTCCTTGAGTGGTTCTGGCACTTGGAAAGGGGTGGGGGGGGGGGGGGAAGAGACTTTATTGAACATATAAATTTAAACTTAGTTACCGCTAACAGTTGCCTTATAAAAGGGGTCCATATAACCCACATCCATTTTTTTCCTGGAGTCCTCAGGCGCGTTTCCCGGCGCAGCCGATCTCTTGGCAGCGCCAGGCTGCGAGGAGCGGGGCTGGCTGCGGGCTTTCGCAGGGGGAGATGTTTATTTTGCAGTCATTGTTGGCTCCCTCCCCTGGATTATTTTACTGCTGCAGATTTAAGCCCTTCTACTTATTTCTTGATTCTCTGGCAGCGCTCTCTGCGAGCTGCTCCCAGCTCTGCGCTTTCTCCCTTCGCTGCGTCTCGGGGTGGTGAAATTACAGGGTACGAGGGAAATGTGTAAATTATAGGGTTTATTAAAATGTAGGCGAGCGTGGCTCTCTAGGCGAAACAGATGCAGGATGGCTCAAAGTCAGGCAGCCTGACAAACTGCAGAGCAGCGGGGCAGGGGAATCATTAGAGGGACATTTCCCGCAGGGAGGGAGGAAGCGGCCCCGGGGTGCCGGGGGGAGGGTCTCCCTCCAGGAGCCCCCTAAAACCAGGACAGATTCCCCCGGGAAACAGCGAGGAGGTTGATCCCAGCAAGCTGGATGAGGCCTCTGAGTGTTCAGCTCCTGAATGCCTCATCTCGTCTCTCCCAGTCCCGGGAAGTCCGAGGGGCTTCCCCCCTTCCCTCCCCACCCAGCCACAGAGCCGGCCTCGGAGGAGATGATTTATTTAGGCTAAAGCGTAATTCTCAGTTTATAGTTTGGCTTCTGCAATATTAACCTCAACTGCTTTTATGTGAATCTCAGGTATGATGAAGGGACTTTCTGCGGCAGGAGAGAGCTCTCAGAAGGACCTTGAGGTTTGGGCACTGAAACTCCCTTTTCCCTCTTTCCCTCGCTACAGGGAAGAGCAAACTGGCAAGAAACAGGGCTGGGTTGTGGATACAGAGTGGGGAGTGGAGAAAAAAGCCCTGGATGAGATGGTTTGGTGCTGCCCTGGCTCACAGCCTGCAGCAGCGGCTCATCCTGGGACATGGAGGTGGATAAAGCAGGCTGAGATCACACCGGGAGGGTGAGGGATCATGGCAGGAGCCTGTCCAGCTTTCCCTGAGGTCAGGTGGAGGATGGATGTCTCCTCCTCGGCAGGGCAGAGTCCTGCATCTCTCAGGAGCTGTTGTCACGCTGCCAGAGGCAGGACCAATATCCAGCGGTCCCTTCTCCTGCCGTCGTGGGACCTGCCGGGAAGAGACCCCGTGAAGGGAATCCTGGGGGTGTTCTCCCACCGCTCTTGTTTCCACACGCCGTGCAGCTGACGAAGCCTTTATTTATCGGTGCGTTTTCTGTTTGCTTTGGAGGGTGTCGGAGCAGCCTGAAGCAGTCAGGGAGGTTAACAAAGGAAAGCTCTATTTACTGATCCCCTCGCAGCCTCCATCGAGGTAGCTACAACACCGTCATAAAAGGAGCAATTAGGAGGGTACTGAAGTATCTATTCGACTCTTGTCTTCACGAGATTGATTTGGGGATCTCAGCCAGCCTGGTTGTTTCAGCGCAGTGTGCCCGTCAGCCTCTCCTGCTCCTCGGGCTGTGAAATGGGGAGGAAGGCTGCCCACACCTCCATCCCCTGTAAAATCAAGCCTTTCTTGGTTTTACAGCGCTGGTTATCAGTCCTGGCTCTCAATTTATGTCCTGCAAACTCATCCAGAAGCTCAGCTGTCATTTTTCCTCCCTCCCTCCCTTTTTTTGGATTTGTTTTTTTGTTTGTTTCTAGGCACTACACTAATTTAAGAGGAACACATGGAGTAGGAAATGGTCCTCAGGCAGCTTTGGAAGCAGCCCTCTGTGAGTGGAAGCTGAGACAGGTCTGGGTAGGAGAGACTGGGAGAGCAGCTGGATTTTACATAAGGATGTGGAAGAGCTCAGACTGAATAGTGGGAACGGGGAAAGAGGCCGTGTCAGCAGGGAACAGGAGGAGAAACCTCCATTCCTCCTCTAGGGAGGTCCTTGCTTGGACAGATGCAGGAATTGGTGAGCGGTTTCTTCTCTCATTCAGTGAAGTTTCATAGCTGAAATGCCTTTGAAAGACAAGCAGATTTGCAAATAAAGGACTGTCAAAATCAGCTCTTCAGTTCAGCCTTCCCTCCTCTTGGAAAGAGGGATGGGAGTCAAAAGAGGCTGGTTGCTGAATGGAAAAGTGCCTGATGTGATGTGGGGAGAGCTTATGCACTCAGCAGTTGTGTTCTCAGTGCAAAGAGGGGGCTTTTGTGATGCTCGATATTTCAGCAAAAGCTGAAGAGGAAATGAAGCAAACCCGTCTGTGTTTCCAGAGGGAATTCTGCAGTGTGCAGGCTGGAAATATCTCCGTCTTTTCCCTTGGACTCCGTGGCTATTTTTATGTTACCTTGGATCATGATCCTGGGTTCTTGGATTGCTTTTTCTGGGGTGCTATTCTTTCTAAAAATAGAAAGAAAATTCTATTCCTAGCAGTATTTTCTTTCTATTTTTGACCGTTGGCTTCTGATTTTTAGTGATGGGGGGGCGTTTTTTGAGCAAGTGAGGTCCCATTTTCTCCTTTGCTGAGGGGAAGGAGACCTTTGCATAAATGCCTGTACTTTGCCTCTGTGCTTATCTCAACCACACATAACTCTCCCAGCGCTCCACTGATTTGTGAGCCCCTCATTCCTCGGTGGGGAGGACCAGGTCCATGTGTTTGGAAACACCAGGACAGCTGGGCAGGCAGGAGCTATCAAGTGTGAGGGTGATTAACTGGATGGAGGCCTCCAGGCTGGAGCAGCACGAGTGCAGGGCTGTGAGGATGGAAGAAGACAAGTGTCAAGAGCTGGCTCTCAGCTGTGCGTGGAGCTCGTGTTATTCCATGATCTAATGCCCGGTCACCCCTGGCGCTCGGCTCCCATGTCCCCCAGCTCATGAACTAAACACAGCAAAGGTGCCAGCTGAAGTCTCCAGTTAAAATTGTCCTGTGAGAGCCTTAACTGCACTCGTGCTGGGAATCTTCCTGACTGATGGGAAGGGTGCAAAAGGCAGGTTGTGTGCGGGAGGCAGCGATAAAGCAGGATTTGTCCAGAGGGAGGGAGATCCTGCCTTGCTACCGAGCAGCTCTGAGCTGCTGCTGCTGAACTCAAGTACCTTGGACTGTTGCCTGTGCTCTCTGCTTCCCTGGGCTGCTCCTTCTGCTGCAGAAGGATCCATCAGGCTCTGGCTATTTCCGCTCCTGGCCTATCCACGTCACGCTCCAGAAGAAGAAAAAGGTCCCGTAACTCACGGATGGTTTCTCTCGTCTGTCACCTGCCTTTGAAGCTGCTGCATTGTGATCAGCGTTTGCTTTTGCTGCGATGGTCGGTGGGTTCAGGGTGTCCCAGCCCCAGATCTGTTGCCACAACAGATTTTTGCTTCCATGGTTCCTGCCTGGTTGAGGTGGGCCTGGAGGGATGTGAGATTTGCCGTCCCAGAGCAAAACCAGTGCGGCCACTGACACAAACTGGGCACCAGTGTGAGCGCTGTGTTTACACACCAGTGTGGGTATTCACCACATATTTTATCCCTAAAAATGCCTTGGGCTGTTGCAGTGATCCTGATCTCTGTGGAGATGAGCGATGCATCTCTCCCCTGTCTGCTGCTGTGCCTCCAGTTCCTCTCGCAGCCACTTGGGACCCGACATCCATTTCAGACCCAAAGACAGAAAAGACTGAAGGATTTTATTGTGTGATACATGAAGGACGGATTGAGAATTCCCAGCCAAGGATCAGCAGAGGTGAAAATGAAGCAAAACTGAAGCAGAGGAGGGATTGATACTGGTGGGATATCAGTGACAGTGGAACTGGCTTTTCCATCTGAAAGGAAGAGCAAGGATGTGGGAAGGGAAGAGGTCTACGAGCCCACTGTGGGAGAGCAGAGGCTGAAAGGAGGCCCCAGCATGAATTCTTCCCTTCCCACTAACTTGGAGCGTTTTCTCTATCCTGTACAGAACGTGATACTCTCTCAGGAGTGACCCTGCTGACCTCCCGCCTCCTGATAGGATGGCGAGTAAGTGAGTGCAAAATAAATGGCACCAAATAGACCTTTTCAAAGAGAAGGAGGGAAATAAATCAGGTTATTCTGGTGCGGCATTGACAGCATGTCAAAACAACTCCCCAAAGCGTGAAACTTGGCTGGGGAATGGTAATTCCACTGCCGTGATCCTCACATGCCAGATGTATGGCTTATCATCGTGTCTGTCTGCCTGTCTACCTGGCTGCCTACCTGCTGTTCCTGCAGCATCCAGGCTGGGAGCACACTGAGCTGTTTCTGAGCTCCTCTCCCATTCTGGAGCAGAAAGCGGGGTCTGAATGGGCAAGGATTGCTCAGGGAGGAAAGTCTGTTAGAATGTAATAGCTGGGGACTCAGTGTGGCAAAATCACCTGCTGGGCAATGCCGTTTTAGGCAGGAGGAGGGTGGATACATTTTATTTCTCTTTTATTTACAGAAGCCCTGTGGTCTTGCTGGGACCCATCAGGCAGGTGGGTGATAGCAAACCCTGATGGGTGCTGCACACTCAGCCTGGTGAATTATTGTATAATCCAGACTTGGATTATCCAGACCACCTTCCCAGCTTTCCAGAGAGCAGTGACAAACAGATCTAGAGCTCGTCCTACCAAAAAAACCCCCACGTTGCTTTGTGTTCTGTTGAGACCAAGCCTTCACCACGCACACAGAAAATCACTGCTCGCCAGTTCCACCAGGAAACTGGGACACGAAATCCAAACGTGAGGAGCCCCTCGCAGGGCTCTCGGCACTGATCTGTGCTGGTCAGGAAGAGCTGATGAACGAGGTGTAAGACACCAGGCCAGAGGGCTCCACTCCCTCTCCTCTGTGGTTCTCCGGACACACATCCCTGGATTTGCTGTGCACAGGAGCCTTTGAGAGGGAAGGCAGTTGTGGATTTCATGCCTGTGAGCTTCACGGTGACCCCAGCAGGAGCAGAATAAAGAAGGCTTAGAAATGCTGCTGAAGTTAGTTAGTCTATTGGAACATTCCTGGAGATTTCTGTAAGTCCAGAAAAACTGCAGAAAATTATCCTCCCCAGGAATTTCCAGGGCTAAAGGCTGAGCTCACTTCCAGTAGTGCAGCTGCTGTAAATTTCTACTAATTAGCAGAAGGCTGAGTAATTTGGGGAGTAGTTAATGTTTTGGCATTTGTGTGCTTGCTTGTTTTTCTCTTTGGAGGATTAGGGGGAATGGATCTGTGCTGCACATTGGCTCTGGTAGCGGGGGGCTGTTTCTGGTGCCAGGTTCGGAGCAGAGTTCCTGGCTGTGCAGAGCCTGTTTGAGCTCAGGACATGGCCAGGGTCTTGAGCACGCACCCTTGGATCCCAAGCAGACCCAGGGGCAATCCTGTCCAAAATCCATCGGGAATTTTGCGTGTCTGGAGTTGATTTTGAAGCGGTAGCTTCTCTAGGTGGGGGATTGCAGGGGTCTGAAGGAGCTTTGAACAACATTGCTGCTGGTGAGACGTAAATGAGACACGACCACCAGAAGGACTCGGATCAGGCAGGTATGAGCTTTGGAATGGTGCCTCATCCATAAGGTATCCCTGATCCACAGGTATTGGTTTTGCCTGGGCTGAAAGTCGGCAATTTAGGACTGAGCTGTGCAGGATTCTCTGTCCCAGAAGTAGATAAAACCCCTTTCTTCTGACTTCAGGTGAGCCTGGAGTAACCAGTGTGGTCTGGTGGAGGAGGAGCGAGGAGGGAAGGGTCCTGCACGACAGGAGCAGAGCCCGGGTTCCGTGATTTCCCAGTCCCAGGACTTCCACCTTGTTTATGATCCCAATACCCCGAATCACCTGGGTTTATAAGCGTCACACCTCAGATGAGAGCAGGGGGAGATGTCCCACCTGACTCTGCTGGGGGTGCAATTCCTGCTGGTTGGATGTCAGAGCCCTGCTACGGTGAGATCAGGGAGGGCTGGCAGAGCCTGGGAAGGGACCACCTGCCTCATGGAGCACAGGCTCTCCCAATTACAGGTGACCATGGAAGAGCTGCTTAATCCAGAGGGGTCCCCAGCACATCCAGCGCATGCTGCAGGCCGTAAAACACTTCCCGACACCCTATAACAAATTTAAGACCCTCAGTACAAAAGACCAAAAGCCACAAAACCCTGAACACGCAGGAGAGATCAAGGGTATTGCCAGTGTCCTGGGTCCCAGCAGTAGCAGGGAAATTGTTAGGTGAAAATGTCCAGACGATCTTAGGAAGTGGACCATGGCCCACCCTACAGAGGAAAAGCAAGAAAACCCCACCAGCCCCTGCCAAATCTGACCCGAGGGGAAATTCTTTCCTGAATACAGGCCAAAAACCCAAAGTAATTGCATATGTACTCTTTAAAAATGGATTTTATTTAGGAGAAACACATTGTCATCATCCTCCTGTAAACCGCGCCAAATGTGTGCCGAGGACTTTCCGTGGAAGGAGAAATGGGAAGGCTGCAGAGCTTTGCGGAGACGCTGGGATGAGTGAGGTGCCTCCATCCCACACAGCCTGGCTGGTGCTGGAGGGGGATCCCCCGTAATACCCCGGATTTCTCAGGAAATGAGGCTTGACTTCCCTGGAGCTGCTTTTTTTCCTTGCAGGAGTCCTCAGCCAGCTGTGGTGCATTGGATTGATGGCTCAGAACCAATGTCAGGCTTCTGAAGGCGAAACAAAGCTTTGTGGAGGGTTTCCTGGCCTGAGGAGCCTTGCTCAGGTCGGAGCATCCATCGTGGCTGGTTGAGCACAGGCAGCCACTCTGTGCCTCCGGTGAAATTCTCCCTGATGCACAGGGCTTGTAAAAGCCCCAAGCACCACTTGAGCCTGACTAACGAGACCGAAGGACTTGTTCTTGAGGCAAATTTGCTCCTGTTTCCTGCAGTCCCAACCCTGTTTCTCTTTTTCCCATCTCTGTTCCCTCCGATTGCACTCTCTGCTCTCAGTTCAGGCAGCAGTCGCAGTCAGAGCTGGCTCAGGCTGCACTTTAACCGTGTCTGTGGGAGCAGATGGGTTTTAGAGCAGTTGCCAGAAAGACTTATCCAAATCAGAGCTTCCAGCCAGCTCTGTGTTCTGGATAGAATTAAGAGGGGCTGGGAGGGAATGAGTAGAGGTTGTTTTGCTCTCTTCCCATCCTCTTGCAGAGCTGTGTGGTGCTGAAGTCCCTTATTTTCATAGAGGGTGAGCCCACCATGACATCTCAAAGCACTTGTCCTACCCAAAAGGCATCACTAGAGACATCAGGCTGCTCTGTCATTTTACAGATGGGTTCACAGTTGTTCAAAGAATGGGTCAAAATCCCACGGAGGCGATGGAATTTTCTGTCAGAGATGCTGAAATTCTGCCTTTCCTCGGAAGGGAATCAGGGCTCACATGACTGGGTACTGATTTGGGAAACTCTGGAAGTGAGGGACGTGCTGCTGGCCCTGAGAGCACCCGTGTAATAAGGACACTCATGCACTAGGGACTGCACAGACACCACTGATCCATTCGGGAATCCACTGACCGGGATGAGCAGCAGCTCCTTCTCCCAGGGCTCCCCAAACTGCCAGAAATGTGGGAATTTTTATCCCACTGAAACTGACGGGGACACCAAATCTTCTTGATGTTTTCTCACGATTGTGTCATGACGCTGGTGACACGTGCAAGGAACTGATGGTTTCAGGTCTGTAGGTGAAGCTGTGGAAGAAAATTTGGGGCGGGGTGATCTTGGCTGGAGACTTCCTTAGGGTGAGGTCTCGGCCCTGCAGCCGAGGTGTTTGCCACGGGGAGATCTGTCCCTCCTGCTCCATCCCAGCGACCTTGGGCTCTGCTCTGGCCTCAGGAGGTGTCTCACAGGCAGTGGGGCAGTGCCTGCCCTCTGGAATCCAATCTCCACGGCAACCTGGAGGCAGGAAAGCTTTGGCAGAGGGAGGGCTGTGACCAGCACGGTGTTCCCAGCACCCCTGGCTGTCCAGCAGTGGTTCCCAAGGCGGGGTGGCTCAAGCAGCTTCACAGCTCTGCCTGGCCCCAAATCTGCTCGGGGTGGACGTCCCCACCCTGAATTCCCTCTCAGGAAGCTCAGGCTGGTTTCTGAGCATGCTGAGCTCTCAGGCAGCTTGGTTTTGATGGGAGCCTTGCTGCAGGCTCCCTTCTTGTGCCTGGAGAGAGCCGGGAGGAGCGTCAGCAGATCCCCCAGAGCCAGCTCTCGCTGGGGATTCCCACACGAGATTCCCTCACTCACCCAGTAGCTGCAGAAAATGCCCCACCCAGCTCTAATGCCAGCTCACCTGGCAAAGCTGAAGAGCCAAGTGCTGTTGAGAGTGCTGGCATCTGGGTTTTTTTTAATAGGAGGCTTTTGTTTCTGTGTATTTGGGAAGAGCAGGCTAAAAGCACCAGTCAGTGCTCAGTTAAAGCATGCATACAAGAATTAAAAATAGCCTGTGTTGGGCTTGGTGGAGAGAAGGGGAGGTTGCAGCATTTCCATTAAAAATGACATTTAAATGGAAGGTGAGCTCGAAACATTGACAGGACCACGTCCACCCCCCTTAGAGCCTGCTCCTGCAGGGCCAGGGTAGCACGAATTTCCCTGCTGATGATCCCTGGCTGATTTTTGTGTCCCTTTTGAGTGTGGGGGAGGTTCACTGAAAAGAAAAAGAACCGGATTTTTTTCCTGAAATATCCCTATCAAAATCAGCTCCTACAGACAAAGCACTCTCCTGCTGGAGATCTCGTTTAGGAATAATTGATGTGCTCCTCTTTATTCCTTTCTGTGATTGGAAAAGGGTATTAAAGGTGTGCTCAGGTGCCCTGCTGTGTCTGAAGATGCCATGGGGCATTTGGACTTTAATAAAGCTCAGTTCCTGCATTTTTCAGCACCTGCTGAGCCTCGGGGCCAGCTCTGGAGACGTTGTCTGGGATGTGAGTCCCAAGTCCCCATGGTGGGACTGGGATTTGGCCTTTTCCTGTGGGGCTGGGCCTTGCCAAGCTGTTCCTTCCAAACCCACTCAAGGGAAATCAGACCCAAAAAGTCACGGAAAGGAAAAAGGCGCGAGAAGAAAGACAAAGAAACAAAAAACCCCAAAATATCACTAAAAAGCCCTCCAAGCCCACACCTTCTTTCCTCTTCTGCCTGGTTTGGAGTGGATGGTTTCGGGGGGAGATCTGTTTTCACTCACTGCTGTAGTGAGGCAGAGCTGGGGCCATCCCCACGGGCCCTGCACCCCGCTGGGCTGAGGTGGCTGCACCCCCAACCCCCGGGGCTGGGCTGGGCTGGGCAGAGCCCTGGGCAGGCACCAATAACCCTGGGCAAGGTTCACACTGCTCTGGCCAGAACCGGCCTCGCCGAGCCCCGAGCCTGAGCCAGTTGTAGGGGTCAGGCTAATGCTGACACTGAGGCCTTTGATTGTGTTTGATTCATGTCCCTACACCGCTGGTAGGTCAGATGGGCCGTTAATCCCAGAGTCCCTTCCCCCTTCCACAGGGGAGGAAAAAAAAGGAAAATGAGAAATAAGTTGAGTGGGCAACTTCCCGGCTCGCTTCGAGGCTTGTGGTGCCAGCTGGCTGCAAGCTCTGGGTGCTCAGAAATGCGTTTCCTCCTCCTCATTTTGGTTTTTTGGGAAGTTTTTGTCGGGGTTTTTTGGGGTTTTTTTTTAGTAGCCTGGTGACTAAAATGCATTGGAAGGAAGAAAACCTCTCAGCCGATGTGTGGAGCAGAGTTTGGCGGTGAGGTGGTTGTAGCCTGTTCCAGGGGGAGCCGGGCTGCCGGGGGAGCTGTGGCAGAGAGGGGCTCTCTCTGCTTTGCCGTTTGCGTTTAATCCCGGGGATGCCATTTCCGTCAGATCTTGGCAGCTGGAGGTTGGAGGAGGAAGGTTTGGTGCATAACTGAGCATCTCCACCCGGTTTCTGTCTGTACAGAGTTTTGTCTGCTCGCATGTGCCTCTGCATGCGATGGGGTTTGGTTTTTCCCAGCTGATAAAATGTGTTTGGTGCCGCTAAAGGGCTGAATGATCAGTGTGGTGTCTGAGCCGGGACACACAGGGTGGGCAGCGGGACAAGCCACCCTCGGCGGGCAGGCCCTGGGGAAGGATGGGCCCTGCTCCTCTTTGGGATGCAGGACTTCCCCAGCGCGTGCGGGTGAGGGGGAGTGAGGAGAAGGCGTCGCTGTGGATTTGGGAAGGGAAGAGGCCGGGAAGCAGCAGCCGAGGGGGTCCCGGGGGCGCGACACCCCCGTTGGAGGCTGAAAATAGCGTCAGCCGGGCCCTGGGCTGGGGAAGGCTGCTGTGGGCAAATGACCAATTAGGGAATCTTTGTCAGATTCGGGAAAGCCGAGATAAGTCCCTTTTATCAGCCTATAAAAATACCACTTTCACTTATCTGGAGCTACCTACGCCGCCCAGCTGCGGGAGCCGGGAGGGGGGAGCGGAGCCGCTCCGCAGGCAGAGGAGGAGTTTCGGATGGGCTTGACAGCCAGGGGGGGTTGGAAAACCTTTTTCTGCCGGAGAACGAGCCCTCTCCCCTCACCTCTCTTCCCCCCGGAGCCCACCAGCTCTCCTGGCCGCAGTCCGCCTGGGTGGGGAAGCCAAATCTTCCCTTTTCCTCTTATTTTCCACCCTTTTTCCCCCGGCGTGATGCCGCGGGGGGGCTCGGCCAGGTGGCAGAGAAGCCGAGGAGTTATTGGGGCAACGCCGGGTGGGGAAGGGGCACCACGGGCACGGAGGAGCCCACAGGCTGCTGCTGGGCGGGCAGGAGCGGGCTCCACTCGCACTTGTGCACGGACATTCCCGTATTTACACGGAAATCCTCAGATCCACGGGGATCCATCCTGCCCCCGAGGCCGTGGGCGGGGCTGAGTGTTTTCCGGACACCCCAAAATTTTCTTCTGCATCCGTGCGTGTGCATCTGAAGGCATCTCCGCCCGGATCCCCGCACGCAAAGAGAGGATCAAGACGTGGAGAGAGTGCTAACATGAATTCCTACTGTGGGAAAACATGCTGCACTTTGATTATTTTTTCTGTGGTTTCCAGGCTGTTTGGGCTGTAGGAAAACGAGCAGATAGAGCGTGGAGGGGGGAAAAGAAACCCGTCAGGCAACCCAGCTCACAGCGCTGCTTTCTAGGGTTTTTTGAGAGGGTGTTGGGGAAGACAAAAATGCGGGGAAAATATGGTTTTCGTTAAAAAACACGCCAAGCAGTTTTGCTGGGTTGGAGAGAGGGCAGAGAGGCAGCTGCTCCCCCCTCGCCCTTCATCCCCCCAGGTCCGGGCCCACAGGACTCTCTCCTGCTATTATATTTTTAGGGCAGAACAAGCAAATCTGGCTGGCACAAAGTGCGAGCCTTGGCTGGCGCGGGGCGCAGTCGCCTCTCGGGGCTTGGGCAGGCAAAACTTGGCGCTGGAGTTTTTCTGGAGTCGTTTCTCTTTCGAGGAATAAACCCGCGGATGGGAAGGAGCGGAACGCTGCCAGCAGCGCTGCCACGGGGCGTGGGGCGACCCTCGGAGCGGGTCGGGGAAGGGGCCCGGTACCTCTCGCACAGATTTGCAGGAAGGGCTTCCAAATTCTTTTCCAAATATAGCCCCGGGGCGGCCGCCCGGCTCGCGGCTCCTCCGTGTGCCCTTCACGCAGCCCAGGGGGACAAGCGCGACCCCGGCAGCCGGGAGGAAACAGGGACGGGGCGATTCCCATGGGAAGCACGCGTGGAAGCTGCGGGGCCGATCCGCATCGCTCTCCGTTTCCCCTGGACTCGAAGCAGGGTTATTTTTTGGGGAGCGAATGGGTTCTTTTGGTCCCTTCTGCCCTGCTGTCACCTGCGGTCCCTTCCCCGAGGATGGCACCGTCCCCCCTGCACCAACGAGGGACAAGGATTTATTTTCCTACCCTCACCCAACCCGGCGAATTCCCACCCCGGGCGCCCGGGCAGGAAGGTGTCTGTGGGGAGAACGTCGGAGTGTCCAGAAGCGCGCTCAGCTCCCGAGGGGGGGACACGCAGCTTTTGGGAGAGACACCCCCCCCTTTCCCTCAGAATTCCCGTCCTGGAGCGAAACCTGGGCTGGGGGAAGGAGGCAGAGGCTAGGGGGCATCTGGGGTGAGGGGACCCCTCCCCGCCAGGCCTGGGAGCCTTCAAAGATCATTTTCCCAGCGATAAATGGGATTTCCACCCGCACCCCCCCGTCCCACACCCCCCGTTTCCATCATAAAAGGCTCCGCTCGGGGTATTTCTCCCCCATCACGTTTTTATAGCGAGATCAAGGACAAACTTGGTGCGGGGCTTTGGGATTTTTTTTCTGTAGTTTTTTTTTTAATTTTTAATTTTTTTTTCAAATGCTTTTCGGGCTAAAGCTCGGAGAAATTTGCGGTTCTCCCGCCGCAATTAAGGGAGAGAGGGAGCGCGATCTTGATTGCTTCTGCTAGTTCTGCTCGCTTCGGAGGTGGGGAAGGGGAGGGGGAGACGGGACGACGGGCGGGAATTGATTTTAGATTTCTCTTTTATGTCGGGTCTGGTTTCTGGTGATTAAATTTCTCTCTTGCGCGGACTGAACCTCGGGATAACTGATTAATAACATGCCACTTGGCGCCAACACGGGGTCTCGAGGCCTTTAATCGGCAAGATGCACAGGAGAACAGAGAGAAACACAGAGCAGGACAGAACTCCACCGACTATTCCAGCCTGCTGCTCTCTGCCTCGGCGGAGTTTTTTCCTCCCCCCCTCATCTTTTCAGTATTTCCTGCTAAACTCGTAAACTTTATTTGATTTACAGCTATTTCATGAACCTGCTTAAACTAACATGTGTTCCGTCTTGTCCGACTGAATCATAAAAACAATCTTGGATCCAAACGAGATTTTTTTTTTTTTTTTAAGGAAGAAACGAGTTATCAATGACAGAAAATAGACATTGTCTTGAACGGCGGCTCCCCGGGCCCCCAGGGTGGGGAGGTTGGTGGCTCCTGTGCCCGCAGCCTGGGGGGGACCCGGCCTCGGCTCCGCACGTCCCACCCGGGCTCCGAGGGAGCTTTTTTGCTCAGATATTCGAGCTCTCCTTTCCCCTCAAAAGAATTTTTCGTTGGAAATGAACGATTTTCAACCCAAAATGAGCTGGCAAAGGCATTCACCTGTGGTGGCAGCCTGGCAGACACGCACGGGGCAGGTAACCACGCCTGGCTGCGCCCCAGAAATCCCAGGCAGGAACGAAACGAGCTCCTAAAATGTTCTCCAGAGGGTGAAAGCAGGAAGTTTTGTGCCCACAACCGCAACACAGAGGAACGGGTATCCAGCATGAGATGTTGATATCCGTGGAACAGGCACAAATCCGCGGGATTGTGTGGATGGAGGCGCACGTGGGCTCATTAAACAATCAGGGTTGGCACACCGAGCACCGACACCACCCAGATATTCATCCCCACCTCTGTTTGTGTGGAAAAACTCTCCGGGGAAGATACCTGCTACCCTCAGAATTAAATCCCTGACACTTCGGGAAGCCGGATACGGCATCCCACTGCTCCCAAATACCGCTGGTGCTTCCCCCACACACCCGCGGGGCTCTGCCCCTTCAAACCCTATTTCTCTTCTGCACCCGGGTAGCTCAGGGCCCTGAAGTTAGTTTGGGACCTCATCCAGCCCTGGAACAGGAGACAAAATGCTCATTTTTTTTCTTTTCTCTTCCTCCTGCAAACATTTTTTGATATTTAACGTTTTCGGAAGACACACACACAAAAAAAAGATCTCAGCAAGTGTTTGGGTTATTGGTGTAATCTGTATTTTTCCCTCGTGGATAAAAATGGATTTGAGGATGCCCGTGACACCCGTCCAAAGCCGGGTTAACGCAGTTCCCGTGCCGGGGGCCCACAGCTCCCGTCCCCTGCTCCCGGAATTTGTGGATGGCCGGGAATACAGAGGTTAATATGGATGTAACAGAGCGGCCGGACTGCCCTGCCTCTCGGCCGGGGCGAGAAAACGGGGGAGAAATGGAAAAAGGGGAGGAAAGGAGGCGAGACGGCTTGGGAAGGAGTAAAGAGGGAAAGAAAAATGAGTTGGAGAGAAAGGGAGGAAGAAATGAGGAAGAAACGAGGGAACTGCGGGGATGGCCGGGGTGTCCCCCCCGCCCGGGGCTCCAGGTGGAGGGCGAGGGAAGGGAAGCACATTTACAGGTGTTGCTTGTGAGGCCTTTTATCAGTGCCTGGTTCCAAACCTTCGGGATCGGGCTCCTCTGCCACCCCCGCCTCCCCTTCAAGGTCACGGCAAGATCGCTCTCAGGGAGAGGCGCGGGGCGCTGCGGACTTTCGCCCCTCTTGCCCCCATTAGTTTCTTCCCAGGCCGAGAGCGAAGGCCTTATCTGCTTTTATTTTCTCCTTGGGGCCGAGATAAGGCCCTGATGGACGCCCTGCTTGGGAAGAGCAGATTAGCCCGGCATTGATAACGCGCCCCTCTCCGCTGGGAGCATCGGGCACCGATCGGGAATGGAAGGGGGATCCCACGGGCACCGAAACTTCACCCGCTGATAACGGGGAAAGAGGAATGAGCCGAATCCCCTCTTTTCCTGGGCAGCCTTGGGGAAAAATTGGGGAGGGGGTCGAGCCCCGTCTCCCTGGACTCTCCTCCCCGAGAGATGCCTTTTTGGAGGGAGACGGGGAAAGGAGAATGGATCCCTTTTGCTCCAGGGGTGCTTCTAGATTAATTTCGGGATCCTCTCGCTCTGCTTGGCATCCAGGAGGAAAAGGGATCTTGGCCCCACGCGCGGGAGGTGCGGAAGGGCAGCGCCGTGCCCGCGCCACGCCAAGCCCTGCCTCTGCCCGGCTCCTTATTTTTCATTTTCGTCACTATTTTAAAGCCCGCAGTTCGCCTGGGAAATTAATGGGCTGCAGGGAGGGGGAAAGGGTTTTAATTGCAAACTTTTTTTTTTTTCCTTAAAGTAGCCAGAAGGGCGGGAAAAAAAATCCAGAACACTTGAAACCACAATCTTTAAAAGAAAAACGCTATTCACCTGTAATTTAAAAAAAAGCTCGACCCAGGTATCCACCCCCGAAGGCTCATCTAAAGCAACTCTGCAGCACTAAATGCAGGATTTTGTAATGGAAATAATGACACGGGAGAAGTGTATCGGCGGGACGTTCATACAAATATTTTGTTGATATCAGCTCTCAGGTCAATGCAGTCTGCCCCTGCCCCCAGGACTGCGAGAAAATTAAAAAACAAAAAGGAAACAACTGGGGGAAAAAACCCAACACAGAAAAAAACCCCAACAAGTGAACGGACAGGAAATGCTTCCAGAGAGGAGGATTATTTTAAACACTTGTTTGCTCCCAGGTGCGTATTTCGCCGGAGCGAAAAGCGGCCAACAAAAGGGAAATAAAAGCAAAGAGAGAACTGGTCGTGGAGGGGAAGTAAACTATCTAAAAATGGAAAGGAAAAATAGTAATCCCTGCTAGGAGCGAGCTGATTCTCTCTGAAAATATGGGAAGGAGAAAAAAAGAAGAGCGTTGGGAGGCCAAAAGCGCTGATGTCTCTGTGTTTCACAAGCCGGGCGGCCGCGCTGCCCCGTCCCTGGGCAGGGGGGCTGCCGAGGAGCGGCGAGAGGAATGAACGCAAAAGCCTCTTCGATTTAGTTAAGCCGACCCAAAAAGTGATTTTAAAGGGGTGTGGAGGGCGGGCGGGGGGAGAGAGTTCATGCTCGGCACTATTTCTTACTGCTGACACCTCGACCCCACTGCGAGCCAGCACCCCGGCCGCCCCCTCCCTCCACCTCTCCCGGGGAAATCCCGCACGGAGAAACCTCCCGGGCCAGGAACACCCTGCAAAGGAGGGCGGAGGGGCCGCGCAGGGCTCCGCGATGCGGGGCCCTAAAGCCGGGGCTCCCCGCGGCCCGAGGCGCCGGGGCCGGCCGGTGGGGCCGGGGCTGCTCGGGCCGGATCCTGCGCTCCCGGAGCCGGCGGGGAGGAGCTGAAAAGCCGGGATCGAGCCCGGCAGGGCTGCACGGAGCTCGGGGGGCCCAGGCACGCAGCCGCCGCCCCCGCGGAGGTAAGTGCTCCACGGCGCTTGGGGCCGTGGCTGCTGGAGAACGCGTGTGGGGGGATTTCTGTTTCTATAGAATATATAAATATGTGTATATCGGGAGAGAGTGTGGTGCATAGGCGGTGCATCCACGCTGATCCACTCGCCCGCCTTCTGCGGGTGCGCAGATTTGCGCCCACTCCCACTGAGCTGTGCGGAGGGTGGGGGCTCATTAAGGCTGGTGTGCACCCAAAAATCCGCCTTTAAACCCCCCCGGGTAAGACGTAAATATCCATATAAACCCTGTGGTGGGGCAGGGGTGGCTCGAGCTGGCAGAAACGGTGCTGTGCAAGTGTTTGTGAAGGTCTCATCACCTGCACATCCACGCACACGCGGCTTTTGCGGTGTGCCTGCGGACATTCACGGGTACGAGCAGCCTCGTTTATCCACGTGCATCTCTCAGATCTCGGCTCTTGTGCGGTTCCACCGCACGGTTAGTCTGAAGATATAAAATAAATAATATCTAGGATACACGGGGTATAAAATTTGCTGAAAGGCTCGAGCGAAGAGGCACCGAGCGTGGGGCCGTGTGTGCGAGCGGGGTGTCCGCACTCACAGATGCACACCCGCACTTAAATACCCTTATTTACGGATATATTCACCTGCCTTCCTGCGTGTGCTGCCTCTCTCACCCCTCTTCTCTCCCCGCTCCCGGCTGGGTCCCGCATTCCCCGGCAGCAGCGGGATCCGGGCTGTGCCACGCTCGGAGGCCGAGAGCGGGCGGGCACTGGGAAGCGATTCCCGTCCCTCGGCTGCAGCGGCCTCAGGGGCTCCGGGGGGACCCCAGGGGACACCAGGAGATGATGCCGGGTGCGGGGGAGAGGATTTTATCTCTCGTTTTGGGGGCGGCCCTATCCTGCTCTGGCAGCCGCAGCGCCTTTGGGCGGTCGGTGCCGGCTGCAGAATCATCCTCGGGGATTTTTTCCCTCTTCTCGGTGGGTTTTTTCCCTCCATCCCGGATGTTTGGGAGGACTCGGAGTTGAGGAGCGCGGCCACATCCAGCAAATGGGGCAGATCAGGGCAAGGGGGGGGCTTTTCCTCCCTGACCCCCTTCCTTTCGTTTTTATCCGCCATCCTTGCTGGTGCTTTTCCTACGGGCCTGGCTTTCCCGGGAGCCTGCAGAGCTCAGCCTGGGGAAGTCAGGGAAGTGCAGGCAGGGCTTGCCGGGGTGCGGGGGATGCTGCCCGCTGGGAACACTCACCTTGGCAGCCTCCAGCTCCCGCACCATCTTCTCGCTCTTCCTCAGGTGTTGCTCTTTATTTCCTCGCTCCCTGTTTCTCCTCCTCTTTTCCTGTTGGAGGAAAAAACTCTTTAGCATCTTTTTTCTCTATGTGTGTGTGTATATTTTTTTCTTTACTTTTTTCTTTTTTCTTTTTATTTTTTTTTAATTTGGGTGAAATCTTCCTTCTGCGGCCGCGAGTGCATCCCAAAATTCCTCCAGATTCAGGAAGAGCTGGGACATGGGGCAGCGCCAGCGGCATCTCTGCAGCCACTGGCTGCACTTGGAGGGATCTGGAGGGTTTTGATTTTTTTTTCCCCTTGTCAATCTCATTTGGCAAATAATCGCCTGGATTTACTACTTTTTTTTTTCCTTTTCCCTATTTTTTTTATTTAATCAGAGCAAATAATTGGTTCCCGAAGCACACTTGAATCCGTGCAAACAACCAGGTTATCATTTGCTATATATAGCCCGGCGTGCTTGCTTCCAGAGGCGCCTGAGCATTCACTGGACAAGTTTCCTGCTCGCCCTAACAGCATTATTTGTTTAGAAAGAGAAATTAATCTGAATAATGCCAATCCCGTTGGATTAATTTAACCCTCTGGCGGAGCGGAGCTTTGCTCCTGCTTTCCCCCTTTCCTGCTCCGAGGATGAGTGGATTTTCCTGGAGTTTCCAGCGGCTCCATGCCCGCTTGGGTGATACACGCTGGTCTATGATATAAGCCCCTCACACCCGCGTATGTGAGTCTGCCTTGTGAATATATATATTTATATATACATCCATCATGCAGAGGCGGCACACACCCAGCCACGGTGCATTTTGCACTTCACTGAATGGATTTCTATTCGGGGAAAAAAAAAAAGGCAGGAATCTCCCAGATAGAGCTTTAAAAAGAGGAGAATAATACAAATTAACCTTCCATTACTGCTGCAGTCAACCATGACAGAATAGGCCAGTTGCGTGGCTGGTGACGTCTCCGTGTCCTATAGGAGCAAAGCTCGTGAGATAGCAGCTATCGCCTTGAACTCTTTATTTTATCGGAGTATGGCTGGTAATAAACAGTAATATTTAATTTGTCGGAGACCACAAACCGGCTTCGAGCTGGAAGGCTCCTCGCCTTGCCATTCCAGTCCTGGGGGAGCCTGGATTTGCTGTCCATTTTTTCCCCAGCTGCTTTTTTCTTTTTTTTTCCCCTCCTTGTCCACTCCTCCCCCCCCAACCTGCAGACGGAAATAAATTCGATTTATTTGCATCGTTTTCAACTTGTCTTCAAGGTGTTTGAGAGCTAGTTTGGCACTGGAGAGGTGAGTGCTTTTCTAGGCAGCGGCCGTGCTCGGGTTCGCTCTTTCGAACTTCAGGATTTTCACTTTTCCCTTTCTTTCCGCCGAGGGGAGGGAAGCTCGTGCTCTCTCTCGCTTGCAGCTGCGAGAAACCTTTCTCCTCGTTGCTTTTGCTTCCTTTTTAAGGAGAAAACCCCTCTGCTTTGGGGCGAGCCCTGGGGGATGCTCGCAGCACACGTGCGGCGCGGGGCCGGCCGCACTCACCGCGTGCTTCCGCGGCTTCCCCGCACCGCCGTGCCCGCCTGCTTAATTCCCTTTTCCCCACTTTTCCCCCCAAATCTGCGCCGTTCAGAGCACAGCCCAGGCCAGGGGAAGGGCTCTGCGGAGCCGCCGCTGCCCGCTCGCCCCAGGCCGGGGCTGGGGCCGCTCCTGCGGCCGCCGCCTTCCCCGCGGGGGAGCGAGCGCCCGCTTTGCTGCGTCGTTTATTTGTGTTTGGAACGGCTCCACCGCTCCTTTCCCCTCGAAAAATAATGAAATATGGGACAAGCTTCACTCTGTTTGTTTAAGTAGCATTCTCTGGCTTATTCTCTGCGGCTACAAGTGCAGTTATTTTATTATTCTTATTTGCAACCGTTTGCTGTTGGCTGTTTCTCCTCCAGTAGCTGTTGGGACTGGCGTGCACATGGAGAGGGTTTGGGAGATGCCAAACTACACCCACAGACGCACCCCCCTCCCCAAGAGCCGCTCGCCCCCAGACTTTCCCCTTCCTCACCTCAAACTTTCAGAGGGCTCCGGTGTTATCGCGCCCTGCGAGAGCTGGGAGCGAGGGTGGATTTGCTGAAAACTTCCTCGAAACGCCAAAAAAAAAAAAAATTGACCGAGAGGCAGCAAAGAGTGAGGGATTCTCTCTTTTTTTTTTTTTTTGGATGGGTGGGGGGGACGGGACAGAGCGGTGAGCAGAGGGTGGGGGCAGCAGCAGCAGCAGCAGGAGGAGGAGGAGGGTGGGCAGAGCAGATCTGAACCATGCCATTTATTCCGAGTCTTATCAAAAATCCGCCTCGCCAATCTGGTTCTCTTCAGGCTGCAGAATGCGACAGGGAGGCTGTTTACCCTGCGCTGACCTATTCAACTTTACCCTCCCAATAATACATTAAAAAAAAAGAGAGGGAGCGAAGGAAGATGCAGATAAACCCCCAGCCCCGCTCCTCGCTGACGGGTTGGTTATTTGAGCTCCGGGGGGCTGCGGCCCTCGGCCGTGGCAGCGCGGCGAGGGGTGAGGAAGAGGATGGGAAAGGGCAGGGGAAGCAGCCTGGACGCGGCCGCAAGCGGGGACAAGGGCCACAGCCCCGCGCACACCCCGGGGCCACCTTCGCTGGGTCTCGGTCCCAGTCCGCCGGGGGTTTTGGGGGGGTTGTACCCGGTAGGGAAATCTATTTTGGGGGGACACCCCCCACCCCCCAATAAAAGGCTTCTGTGAGCACCAGCAAATTTAGAGCTGGGTTTAGATCCACACCTCTGCGCTGCCTTTGAGGGCGGGAGGGGGGAACTGGGGGTGGTGCGAGGTTAGCGGAGCCAGCGATTTATTTCAGGAGGGGGGGCAGGATACTCCCAGACGCTGGATTTTCTCTTTGGTTGGGAGAGATGGATGGAGGAGGGAGGGAGGGAATGAGGGAGGGAGCGGGGAAGGAGGTAAAGGAGAGGGGGAGGGTTGCTGGGGAGTTTGATGATTGTCTTTGTGCCTTGTTCTTGTTTGCCGGCCAGAAAAATAGGCTGGAAAAGGAGGTTTGGGGGGGGGGGGGGGGGAGGGGGCGGGAGGGAGGGCTGTGGGAGAGGGAGTCTCTCCGGAGCAGGGTCCCAGCTGGTTGGGCAGCGTGTCCCGGCACTTGGCGAACGGAGCTGGACGAGCCCACGTCACCTCCGCGCTCCGCTCGGCTCCTCCGCGCTCCGCGCCCGGCTCCGCGCAGCCACAGCGGCAGCGCCGCGACCCTGCCCGGAGGAGCGGGGGTTTCCAGCCGGCCGAAACTTTTCTTCCTTTTTCTTTTTTTTTTTTTTCCCAAGAGGGTGCTGTTTTCTTTTTCCGCTCTCTCGCCCTCTCGCTCTCTTTTTAATTCTTTTTTAATTACTATTTTAAATTTTTGAATTTAAGCAAGAGCTGGCTGGGGAGAACTGCATCAGATCAGGCTGAGAAAAGGGTGGGGGTGGGGGCTTTATCTTGGTCTCAGGATCCTTTCTAGTGCGTCTGACAACCTGGAAGTGTTTGGAGAGAGCAGGAGACAGGGAGAGAGAGAGAGAGAGAGAAAAGCAGGCTTGCATTGGATAGAATTTTTTCTTTCAGGCTGGGTTTTCACATGCTGATCCGCAAATAAATAAATAAAAGGAAATATGCACACGAGAAGCCTGATCCCATTGTAATTTCCATTGCAAACGGGGGAAATAGACCCACACATTATTTATGTGGAGATGCATTGATTGCATGGAATTCGACGCGCAAGGTAACGGCTCTTCCATTGCCATGTCTGTCCGTCGGGGTCTGTCCTCCGTGTGTGCGGGTGCGGGAGCGCGGCAGAGCGAGAGCGGCTGCCCGGGGGCATCGGCAGCCACGAATCGCCGCTGCCGAGGAGCTGCGAGGCCTCGGGAGCCGCGGGGAGCAGGGCAAGGAGAGGGGGCTGCTCTCTCCGTGGGGCCGGGGGGGGCCCGGGGCGAGGCCGGAACAAAAGCAGAGGGTGCTGATTTTATTTTTATTTTTTTTTTCATTACCCCCCTTGTGTTTTTTCCTCCCGCAAACCCACTTGGCGCTACTTTAGCAAAGCGAGATGCATTTTTCATCCAGCCACCGCGGCCTGGTTCTGTCAAGCTCCATTTCTTCTCAGAAGCTCTTCTAAGGGGAAAAAAAAATTAGAAGCCACGGATCGCCAAATGCTCTCAGTTGTGGGGTTCTTTTTTGTCGTCACACCCTCTGTTTTTAAAATTATGATTATTTTTGTATCTGCTTAATTATGTCTGGGCGCGGAGAGCATCGGGGAGGCTTCGCTGGGCTGGGCTGCGCTGCCATGGCTGGGTCCCTCTTTGTTTTAATAAACACGTTCTAGCGGTTTTTGTTGCTATTTTCCCTCGCTCTACCCCCTAATCTTGCCAGCTCTGGGGGAATCACAGCTCCAAGCTGGAGGGAAATCGATTAAAAAATGCCTAAGTGGCACTTCCCGAGGAAAAAAAAACCCAAACAAACAAGACACCACAACAGCTCGGGGAAAAAAAAAAAGAGAAAGAGGAGGGGAAGAGAAAAGCCTTAAATGGTCCCTGGAGTTGCGGCTCTGCCCCCGCGGGCTGGGCCCGGGCCCGGGGCAGCGGCTCCCGCAGCGCCCCGCGCACTTTCCGCGCTCGCAGCGCTTTCGCTTCGCCCCTGGGTCTCCGGCTGGTGCGCGCTGGGAAAAGAGCCTTCGGGAAGGGAGGGAAGGAGGCAGGGATGGGGCACGGGCCGTGTCCGGGCACGAGCTGCAGCTCCAGAGGTGCGGACCCGGAGTCCCTTCGCTTTTTGTCCTTTTAAATTACAGATCCGTGCGTGTGTGTGTTACCCACCACTAGCGGGGAAGAGCATTTTCTCCCCCCTCCTTCCCACTCCCAATTTTCCTTCACTTTTAAAGGAGAATTGCCTTTTTTTCGCTCCCTCTGCTTGATTTTTAACAGCTTTCAAATATCGTTGCAGGGCGAAGAACTCATTTAAAAACATTCTCATGTATTTAAACCCAATATTGCCTCCATATGGTTGGCCTTTCAAAACTGAATCCCCTTCTTTGAATATGCAAGAAATATTTTTTTAAAGCTCCTAAAACTCTGAACTCCTTAAGAACAATAAAAACCTAACAGATAATTCAATTACTTTTATCTTTTGGGGGGTTTTTTTTGTGTTGCTATGAAACTTTTACCATTCCTGATAGAGCCTTTAAAGCTAATTCAAAATACAGCTTTTAAAACTCGCTGCGGTTACTCGCATCAGATATAAACCATGTATTTTTTAAAGCTCGTTTTCTCTGCTGGTGCAGTTTTATCCCAAATGTTATGGCTTAGTTCACTCCAGCCCCAATTCCACTCCCCGTTCACCAGCCCGAGTCCTCGTTACCTTGCACAGCGTTTGTCCGATTGATTTATTTGCACTTTCATATTTTAATTTCCTCGTCTACCCTTCGCTTTTCTTGTAGCTGCCCGGGGTAAGGCAAGAACAGGCTTTTAAATTTTTTATTTTTTATAAGACGCGCAAGAAGTTGAGTTTTCCTCGGGAATTGGGTGCGAGCAGTGGCCTCGTGTGTCAGTGGTGTTTTCCTGCGGGGTGAAAGCTTCCACTTCCCCGGGAGGAAAGTGGGGACTTCAAACCCCGCTGGGCCGCAGCGAGCCCGCAGGGACTGGAGGTGGCCAAGCCTCGGGGAGGCTCTGGAGCCCCCAGCTCGAAGCCCCCGACCTCCAGAGCCACTTGTGCGATGAGCTGCGTGTCCCACAGCCCCTCGGGTGCCTCGCTCCCCTGTGCTGCCAGGCCGCCCTAAAACGCGCTGTTTACCTTCCCCAAAAGATGCATTCAATAATACCGCCTCCCCCTTCCCCTCCCTCCCCACCCCCCCGAGCCCCCCCCAAATCCTATCATCCCTTGCGGGCTGCGATAATAAATAAAAGTCTTTATTTCTCCCTCTCCCGAAGTTAAAGGGCCTCGCTCCCTGCCTGGGCAGCTGAAGTGAGAGGCGGCACGGTCGGGGCAGCCCCGGCCGGCGCTGCGCTCGCTCGGAGCCAGCCCGCTATAGAAATATCTATATTTTATTAAACGTCAGCATTGACTTGTGCGTCTCTTATCTCTGCTCTCTCCCGATGTGTGCCTGCAGTGGGGGATTCGGCGAAGGAAGCTCGTAACATGGCGGATAGCGAGGAAGGCTTCGGGCTCCCCGGCACGCCCGCGGATTCGGAGGCCAAGGAGCTCCAGGCTGAAGCCAAGCAGGACACGCAGCTGGGGGCAACCAGCAAGTCGCCCACCTCACCCCAAGCAGCCTTCACCCAGCAGGTAAGCACCCATGCTCCTCTCCTTCAGCCCCGTGGCTGTTCAATTTTGTTGGTATTTTCCCCTTTTCTCCGCGTTTTCCCCCGCCCCAGCTGGGTGGCTGGGTTGTTTTAGGCCCCACGCGAGGGCGAAGCCTCACCTGGCCGTGGGCCTCATCCTGCTTCAGTGTTATCTCAGGTCGTGCTCAGGCGCTGGAGCTGCGGGGATGTGCCCGTGTGAGTTCTGGGGGTTGCGGAGGGGCAGGCAGGGAACAGGACCCCAAATAACAGCGAGGGGAAGCCGCCCCGCAGGGGCACCCACACACCCACGGGTGTCCACGCCTGAGCGTGCAAACGCACGGAAGAACACGCACGGAGGGGAGATTCCTGCTGGGCGTATTTGTGTGAGATAGAAATGTATATATTTTATATATATATATATATGTACAAGTCCATATGCACCCCTGGCACACCCAGGCGGGCACAGCTATGCCCCACACCCCCAGTGGGCACTCAGGGCAGGCAGTGGCTGTCACGCGTGGGCACCCTCAGAGCGCCACGGGGAGCTTGAGGTGTCCTTCATTCCCTCCCTCAGCCCTCGAGTGCCGGGACACGCGTGGGCTCCCGTGCGGGACCTCCGCGCTCCGAGCCATCCCGCGGCTTCTGCTTCCCGTGCTGGGAGCTCCCGGGGCTGGGAGCCGGCCCTCGGCCCCCGCCGCTCGGGCAGCGCTGAGAGTGGAGGGGGGACACGCGGGGAGAGGGGATTTCCCACCGCGATCCCCACTGTGGGGTCCCGGGTAGAGCCCCACTTGTTCCCGGCAGGGCCCCCCCGATGAACCCCCGTGCTCCGGCAGGGCCGAGGTGGGCACTGGGACCGGCACCGTGGGCTCGGGGCCACCGGGGGCGTTTGGAAAGCGACCCCCGAAGTTTGACGGGGCGCTTCGGCCGCGTTTTCAGTGGGGGGAAGAAGTGCTTGGTTTGGCTGGGGGTGTCCCCTGTGCCTCCCAGCCCGGGGCAGGGGGGTGTTGTCCCCGCGGTGGCATCTGCCCCAACCGTGGGACTCGCAGCTCTTGGGTGGGAAGCAGAAAGGAAGGGGGCGAGGGGAGCAGGGTGACACCCCACTCCGCTCCAGCCTGCAGAGCTCAGCCGGGGGTGTAAATCACTCGTGGGAGGGTGTAAATCTCCTCCGGCTGCCTCTGGGAGCAGCTGGGCCGGAGCGCCGGGGGATTTCTCTGGGAGGATGCAGTTGGAGCCAGCTCCAGGGGCTCCCTGCCATCGCCTCCCCGGCCCACGAGCCCCGCGGCCCGCAGGACCCCGCTCCAGGCCCGCCCTGAGCGGCATCCCCGCGCTCCGGCCTGGAATCCCCCTCTGGCCGCCTTTGCGGCAGGGTTTTCCCGGGAATGCCCCGAGCTCCGGCCCGCAGAGCCCGGCCTGTTCCCGGCGAGCTTCCCGGCGGGGCCATGCGGGGCCCGGCCGCTCCGGCGGGGCTGGCCCCTCTCCGCCCGGGGCTGGCCCCTCTCCGCCCGGGGCTGACGCTCTGTGCCTTCCCCCTCCGCAGGGCATGGAGGGCATCAAGGTGTTTTTGCACGAACGCGAGCTGTGGCTGAAGTTCCACGAAGTGGGCACGGAGATGATCATAACAAAGGCCGGGAGGTAAGAGCGGGGCCTCCGCGGTGCCCTTCGTGTTTGCGGGGCCGGGGGGGACGCACCCGCCTGGATGGGGGGCACTGGGCACCTCCCTGGCACGGGGACGGTCACATCCCGCGTGTCCGAGCCCCTCCGCGTGTGTGCCACTGCCCGGCCACGGAGAGCCCTCCCTGCCCGGAGAGACGCGGGAGAAATTGTTTCTTCTGGCTTCTTTCTTAACCAGAACAGTTGGATCATTAATTCCGACTTCAGGCCTTTGGAAACTTTCCAGGCTAACGCGAGTTGCAACCACTTGGCCAAAAAGCCAACTTTGTTTAGAGCAGCTCGCTGGGCCATTATTATTATTGTTGTTGTTATTATTATTATTATTTAAAGAGCCCCTCGGCCCTTCTGCTTTTTTTCCCCCAAAGTTTTATGCTATTTTACAGTTTTTTATTTATTTTCGCTCACTCTGGGGCGAATATTCCCAGCACAGCCACTTCACCCCTTTTAAAAGTCTATGCGGTCTTAAGCCACTGTTTACAGAGAGATAACAAAGCTGTTCAGATGCGGAGATAGATGCGTCCGCAAATAAATATCACGTGGGGGCATTTCTATGCGGGTGTTTATCTGCGTGGGTGTGCGGAAAAATATACAGCCTCGCAAATCCCACTTTATTGGGGTTCTAATCGATTCCATAACCGGTTCAGTAAACCTGATCCGCAGATATTTATATGCGGACGCGGGTATTTTTGAGGGGATTTAACATTGTCCTTGATATTAATGTGGTGGAGGGTTGTTAAATTGAAGAGCGGCCAGAGAAACGCAGTAAAAAAGTCTCTCCAGTCCTATCAACAAATCGGGGGCAGCCCGAGGGAGGATTTTTCGTTGGGATTTTCAATTAGAATCCTTGGAGGAAAGGGGGAAAACCCTCCACGTGTAGGAATAGTTTTAGGTTGTAGGGACACGATCAACAACGCAGAGTCAAACTTTCATTTTGCTCTGTCATCTGGTATTTGTTGTGGTCTTCCAAAATTTGCCTGAAGAGGGAGGGGAAAAATAAATATCGAGCTGGTTGGATAAAGTTTTAGCGAATAGATCTCGCCTTCCCCTTGAACCTCGCTGCTGCAAAAATGGGTTTGAAAGGGGTTTGTGGCCAAGGGGACGTGGGATGATGTGGGGGGTGAAGTCGGTGTTGGGATCTCCCGAAAAAAACCCCGGTTCACAGGGCCAAAAAAAAATATCCAACTCTCGAAGGGAGACAGAAACCACCTTGCAGAAATTTCAAACAACTATCGCCGCGGACAGGGATCTCATCTGGAGAGCAATAAAACAGACATTTACAGGGCAGGGGCTCGAGGGGAGATGCGGGATAGGTTTCCTTGTTCATCTCATTCCCCGTGTTTGTTGCTGGAGAAGTCCCTGGTCCTGCCGCTCAGGTGTTTTCCGTGGAGTTCCAAGTGAATCTCCAGGTGGGATTTGGTGTCTTCTCCCTTAAAACCTTGAAGTTCAGCGCCCGCTTCCTTCGCTGGGCGCTTTTCGCCCCCCTTCAGCTTTTTACAGCCGAATTAAAGCCCAGCCCAGGTGCCCCACGGCAGCGATAAGATCCCGAGCCCCGGAGAAGAGCGCGGTATTTTTAGAGGTGTGGGGCTTTTTTTTCGGATTTTTTTTTGTTGTTTATGCATGTTTTAAGTCCAGGGCTACATTTTCATCTGCTTTATTTTTAAATATTTGGAAAGCTCGAACTAAAATAACAGCAGCGGTTTAAGTGCCTGCCTTGCAGTAATGGAAAATATTTCGAAAAGCCCCTGCCCTGTGTGTATCCGAGGGTTTCCAAGGATTGGTCAGGTGTCTTTGCTGCCGTCTCGGGGCGGTCACACGGCTGCTCACGGATTTTCTCTTACACCTGAGTGCGTGGAGGGTTTTTGCCTCCGTGTCTGTCCCTAGACCATCAAGGTGTTCATATAAACGTATTTTAAAGTGTTTATATTTCTGTATATGTGATATATGAGAAGATATTTCTATAAATATATATATTTGTAGAAAGATATATAAATATGATTTTTTAATAGAAGTATCTGTATTATAACTTTTATTTTAAAACTTTTTTTGGCAAATTTCCTCTCCTGTTCCAGCGGTTTACGGACGGAGGGAAGTAACGGGCTTCCAAAAGTTCTCACGCTCGGATTTGTTCAAAGAACGGAGATTCAAAACTTTGGTGAAACAAATAATTAGTAAAAATGCGAATAGACGAGGGGGTGAAAAAACAAACCCGCCAGCCTCGAAATTCCCATTTTGCTTTGAGAAATCACCCGGTTCTGCTCGGCTGGGACCTGGAGAGGGACCCAGCAGCACCCAGCCATGTCCCACATCCCGAGGGGAGGGTGCCCCCGAGCCTTTCGGGAAAATCCATCTGGGAAAGCGGCGTCGCCCTTTTGTTAAATGACCCCCCCCGGCGTCTCCTCCTCGCAAACGCACACGGAACCACCTCGGCAAACTCGCTGTTCTCTGCTACTTTGCTTTCATTTATTTATTTATTTATGTATTTATTTATTTACAGGCGAATGTTCCCCAGTTACAAAGTGAAGGTCACTGGACTCAACCCAAAAACCAAGTACATCCTGTTGATGGATATTGTACCGGCGGATGACCACAGATACAAATTCGCAGATAATAAATGGTAGGCACGCGTGGGGAGAGAGAGAGGGAGAGGGGAGGGACGAGACCTCTGGGCTGCCCGGGTGGGAGATTTCCTTCAATCAGCGGCTCGTCCTTCTTTTTCCGTGCAAAATTCTGGGCTGCAGGGGCCTCACCTGAGCGCAGAACAGTCCCTGGGAGAGAAATGAATTAAAAAAAAAAAAAAAAAAGAAAAAAAAGGAGAAATTCCGTCGCAATTACTGAACGACAACGAATCCTGTTTGGCGATGAGATTATTTGCTGTTGTGGAGCTGATGGCTCCATTCCGTTAAGGAAGGGAATATCTCCGGGCAGGAAGATCTTTAAGGATTGGTTCTTTGCTCCTGGCTCGAGTGCCGGGACTTAGGGAAAGGGGGAAGGATGGGGTTAAACGGGCAAGCAGCGAGAGCCATCTCCGACGGGAAAGGTGCCAAAGAGCTCAGGAATTCCCCGAGCCAGCGGGGCTGGAAATGCCTGTTCTCCCCGGGCAGGGGCACCTGAGTGGGAGGGGACGGATGAGGAGCTGGAGCCCATGGGATGGGATGGGATGGACGGGGAGCAGGAGCCCACGGGACGTCCCCACGCGGCCGGAGCTCAGCCCCGTGTCCCCACGCAGGTCGGTGACGGGCAAGGCAGAGCCGGCCATGCCCGGCAGGCTGTACGTGCACCCCGACTCCCCGGCCACCGGTGCCCACTGGATGAGGCAGCTGGTTTCCTTCCAGAAGCTCAAACTCACCAACAACCACCTCGATCCCTTCGGACATGTGAGTACCAGGCCTGGGCCAAGGGCATCGTGCGTGCCCAGCACCCACGCGGGGTGTCCCCCACCACCAAGGTCGTGGCAGTGTCCCCCACCCCCAGATCCCCTAAGAGAGCGGGATGGACCCCCCAAAACCAGAAGCATAAACCGTAAACCCGGGTTATTTCGTGGGAATTGGTTACAGAGCCCCGGGGCCTGGAGTTCGCGAGTGGGTGAAACTCTCCTGGTCTAATTGAGTGTTTGGTACCCGATTTTAATCGCATGGGGAGTCCCGGATCGTTAAAATCCGCCCGCTGCCTCCGGGAATTTGCCTAACAGGTAAAATCAATCAGGCATAATCAGCGGAGGAAATAGGAGCTGAAACCACGCGGATCCCTCTATCAGGGAGAAAAAAAAAAAAGGAAAAAAGGAAAACTAACAGTAATTAAAGACAATTAGAAAAACTGAAAAAATTGAAATCCCGCTAGAACTTCTTGGGCATAAAAAGGTCTTTGCGAGACTCGTGGGGCCGTGAAAATTTGTGTGAATTCTGCAGCCAGGAACAGCCCTCCTTCGAAGGTCTCCAAAGATGCGAGTTCCTCTGAGCAAATGTATATGTGCACGTATGAGTAATATACATATATATAATCTATAAAAATATATGTATATAATTGAACGAATATGTGGATCCAGATCCCACCAGCCGTTTCCAAGAGCAGCTTTTTCTCCAGTCTCGTTTCAACACTTCGGTTTCATTTTTTTCCAAGCTGTTTTTTTTTTTCTTCGCTTTTTAATGATAAATTTTGTGCTGTTAAATCCTCGCCCACGTGGTCGCCAAGAAGTGAGAGGGGTTTAGGGGAGAGGAGCCAGCAGAGTCCCCAGCCCACCCCAGTGCCGAGCATCCTTTTCCAAGCGCTCCTCTGCACCTCCAGTTGCGGGGGTTGATTTTCTTTTTCTTTTTATAATTCTAATTTTATTTTAATTCTACCCTGAGCTGGTGGCAAAGGAGTTTGCGAGGGGCGCTTCCCAGGGATCAGGACCTTTCCTGCGGGGAGAGGGAGGACAGCAGCGCAGCCGGGGGAACCCGTCCCACCCCCGGAGTGCTTTTGGGGAGAAGGGGGGGATCCGGCCCGGGGGGACGGGGCCAGGCACCCCCGCTGGGAACAGGCGGCTCTGGGGAAAAAGTCCCTCTAAACAAACCGAAGACGCTGAGGGGACAATAAGGGACTTCAGAGGAGGAGCTGCGCCAGGAGCCTCTCAATTAGAGTCGCTGTAATGAAATTAAAAACCATTAGATCGTTCACCGTTGATGTCTACGACTTTCCTGGATGTCAAAGCAATTTGCTTAAACCCCCGGGACGGGGGAGGCGGCGGCGGGACGCGCTGCGTCTCGCTGTCGCCAGGGGCCGGCAGTCATTATCGGGCCCGAGGGCCCCCCGCCGCCGCCCCCGCCCCCCCATCTTCCCCCGAGATTAACCCGGTACCGAGCAGGGCCCGCTTTTTATCTGGAGCACAGCGCGTCCTCCCCGCCCGGCTCCGCCACCCTCCTCCGCTTCCCATCCTCTGCGGGGGGCTGGCGGGGGAAATGTCCCTAAATCCATGAATCCCGAAATCCCTCCAGCTCTCTTCCCTCGCCCTTTCTTCACTCTTTACCCCCCTGGGATGGAATGGGGGGGTTGAGATGCCCCGGCCCCCCAGTACGTGCAGGGGGAGCAGCTGCGGCCCCGGGGGTTTGTGTGGGGAGAGCAGGGCTGGGGTGGGGGCAGCAGGTGAGGAACCGCCTTTGGCAGCATCTCCCGGCCCTGCTGGGCTCCTGGGTGGGGATTTCTGGAGAGACACGTCCCCCTGCCCCAGCACCTCAGTGTGCCCTTCGCCTGAAGAGGGCGAGGATTTCGGGGAAGGGGATGCGGGTTCCTGCTGTCCCTGTCCTCCTCCCCGGGGAAGGGAGGGAACGCGCCGTGCTGTGTCCCCTCCATTCCCACGGGATGTCCTCTCCTTCTCCCCTTGCCCAGATCATCCTGAACTCCATGCACAAGTACCAGCCCCGGCTGCACATCGTGAAAGCGGACGAGAACAACGGCTTCGGCTCCAAGAACACCGCCTTCTGCACCCACGTCTTCCCGGAGACCGCCTTCATCGCCGTCACCTCCTACCAAAACCACAAGGTGAGGGGCTGGGCCGGCCCCCGCCCCGGCAAACCGCATCCCGCTCCTTCCCTCTTCCCGCTGCTCTTCTGAGGGCCTCAGCTCCCCTTCCCGCCCTACTTCTTCTTTCACCCCTTTTTCCTCTTCCCCCTTTTTCTTTCCACTCCTTCCTTCTTTTTCTTCTCTTCCTTCTCCCCTTCCTTTCCCCCTTCTTTTTCTTCTTCTTGTCACCTTCTTTTTCTTCTCCTTTTCCCCGTCCTTTCTTCTTCTCCTCTCCCCTCCCTGTCCTCTTCCTTTCCTCCCTTCTCCTTTCTCTTCCCCCTTCTTTTTCTTCTCCTTGTCCCCTTCTTTTTCCTCTCCTTTCCCCCTTGTTATTTCTTCTTCTCTTTTTCCCCAGCCCTTTCTTCTTCTCCTTTTCCCTCCCTCGTCCCTTTCCTTCCTCCCTTCTCCCTCTTTTCGCTTCCCCTTTCCTCTCCTCCCATCCCATCCATCACCATCCCATCCCATCCCATCCCATCCATCACCATCCCATCCCATCCCATCCCATCCCATCCCATCCCATCCCATCCTCTCTGTTATTCCTGGCTACACAAAGCATCCAAAGCCAGGGCTCGGGGCGAGCCGGGGAGGGGGAATGAGCTCACCAGGACGCTTTGCTCGCACGGAGACGACCAACCGAGGAAGTTGGCTTTATCTTCTCCCCTCCCCGTGGGTCAAAGGCTCCTAATCTGGAGGAGGGAGCCGGGCGCTCCCCTCCGCGGCCGGGCGCTGATAACCCGGCTGCCCACGGGGGGCTGCGGGCTCGGCAGCCGGGAGGCCCGGGCAGGAAAGGGAGGCTCAGCTCCCGAGATCAGGCAAACAAAGCACGAAAATCACGGGGTAGGTTTGTCTTCTGCTGGAACAGAAAAGGGTTGGGTGGAATGAGGGTTTTCTTGGCGGGCTGTTGCTGCCCCTCTGTGAGGAGCCCGATGCTCCCTCTCCTTCCCTGCGTGGTTTTGGGCTTCCTCACCCAGCAGGGAAGGAGCAGGAGGAAGGCAGAGGGCTGAAGGCAGGGTGCTTCTCCACAGATGAATTAGGGATGTCTTTCATCAACTGTCCCTCTCCACTGCCCACGGACCCTCTCTAGGGCACAGCACCATGAAAACTCATTTTTTTCAGCAAATCAGCAAATTCCTCTCCTAATCACATGAAAAGCTCTTACTATAAACTTGTACTCGAAGGCAGGTAGGATGGCTTCTTTGTAGCTGATATGATAATTGCTTTTCAAACAGCGAAAAGTCATTTAGCATCCCAAAGAAATCCTGGATGCTTTCCTGGAAATGCAGGTTCCTAAACCTGTGTGAAAAAATTGCGTTTCCTCCATCCGTCAGCTGACCAGCAAGATGCAGAGAGGAGAGCTGGGCTGGGGAAGAAAGAGTGTTCCACCATAACTAGGGAGAAAGGAAAATACTTCCCTGCCCTTTAAAATAGGAGCTGCTGGCACGGCCGGGACAAGCAAACCGAATCCAAATTGAGCCCTTGCCAAATTATGCCTTAAATTGTAACTCCACTGTGGATGCTATAAAATCAGGTTTAACTTCTGCTTGATGGATTTGGAGAAAGAATATAATATTAATAGAAGTGGGAGTTAATAAAACAGGACACACTGCCTGCTTTAAAGGCATTTCCCAAGGAGAGAACAGACGTGAATGGAACTGCTCCCCTTTGAAGGAAAATGGGGCTGGTTTATAGGAAAAGGAATGATCGTGCAAATAAAACAAAAGCGAAGCAGGAACATGTAAGTACAGTAGTTTGGGAAAAGTGCCACGTTAGGAGGAGCAGGACTATTCGATTGTAAATCAGCAACATGTGTGTGATAAGAAATGACATGTGCGCGTCTGCCTCCGTCAGAACAGAGGCGCTGGCGGGCGGATCCCCACGGACACACACGCTCCCGGCCCAGCAGACACTCGCACCCACCACGGCACATTTCACACACCCCCCACGCGTCCCACAGGCTCTGGCCCACTCTCCCCCCGACACACACGTTCCTCCCCGTGCTGCTCGGAACCAGGGGGGAGCTGAGGAAGAGTGGCTGTGGCCCCGAGATAAAATCCCAGTTGGGAAAGACAGAGACAAAAGTACAAACCAGGGGATGATCTTCCCTAAATGGCATCTCCCTGCAGGGAAGGGAAGAAAATCTGTAGCTTGCCCCAGTGCAGATGGGGAACGATGTTGGGGTTGATGGAGACGCTGAGGAGGAACAGCCTCCAGCTGAGCTGGGTGACAAGTGGGGTCTTTTCCACCAGCAGGAACCTGAGCTCAGCTTTCACAGCTGAGAGGTTGCTTGGAAAACCAGATTTTCCTCTTGCAACACAAGGCTGCATTCCCCCTGCCATAAGGGATGGCAGTCCCTGATCTGTGGGGCATCCCCAGGTCTTGCTGTCAGTGCACTGCTCATTTTTTCCCGTTTTTCTTTCTCACCTCCGCCCCTCACCTCACGCAAACTTTCCCATCCAGCCTCTGACATATTTTACACGTAGTTTTATACACCCCTGTATTTTACACACACAAATTCATCCCTGCAGGTTGGTTCAGGTTTCAAGAGCTCTGTTATAGCTGAATTCTATTACAGAATTAATTGTGTGACTCGCCCCAAAACGGATTTGAGTCCATGCTCACAGAGCTTACAGAAATACCTGCCTGCTTCCAGATAGCTCAATTTATTTCAAGAGCACAGCTGCAATCCCAGTGTAGGGCTTGTGCTTATTTCCCCTGGTATTTTAGACAGCCTGAAAAGATATTTAAGCACCCTGGGATCTCCCTCTCCTCAGCCCTACTCCCCAAAAAGGGGCTTAGGCTATGAAGAGAGTTTTGGTGAAGTTTTCAGGGCGGTTGTCAGCAGCTCCATCGACCACCTCCCCCCTCTCCGCTACCCTTAGAAACACCCCAGAAATATCGAGGTGTTAAAAAAGGTCACATGCACATTTCATTTCCTCGCCATTTACACAATGGGTGCTTGCAGTCAGGTTGATTCCCAAATATTAACTTCCCCTGCAGTTAAGCACCGTTTTGCTGTAGCTTAAATCATTGTGTTCCTGGCCCGTATTTATTAGGTACGAGCTCTCTGCTTAGGACCAGGAAATGAACCCTAATAGACAGAAATAATTAAGGTTCTGCCCTCACGAGGGTTCTTTCAAAAGCAAGAATTCACAACAATTATTCTCATTAATTTTTACAACCTACTTTCCTCCTTAGCTGGACTCGGGCTTTATATTGGTTCCCCCCTCAGGATATCCGGTTTTATGCTGAATTTTTTTCCCCCCACCCTAAGTTATTTAACATTCTTGGTAGCCAAAATTCTTTTAAGGAAACGTTGGCCCCAGGTGGGATGCTACAGGCACCCCGAAATGCTGCGTGGAGCAGAGGGGCAGGGCAGGGCATGGCTGAAGACTGGATTCACTCCGGGATATCAGGTGGGATTTCTAAATAGAGAGGTTCATCCTTCCCCTGCAAAGACCCAGTGCTAAAATCACACCGGTGAGTTGCCCAAGTCAGCTGGTGCTCCTTCCTGGGGGATGCTGGAGAGCTGCCTGTGCAGTCCCCTCTGGGCATGTGGCTTCTTGTTGCCGTGTCTGAGGGCAGGACGTGGGAAGGTCCTTGGGCTGTTTTCTCCCGAGAGCTCCGTTTTCCTTGTCTTTGGTGGCAGGTGCCACCTCCGCCACTTCAGCAGAGGCCGCCAGCGTGGTGGCCTGGCTGGCATCTCGTGGGCTTCCTCTGTCCAGCCCCCCAGGCTCTCCCTGCCCAGCCTGGGGTCACTGTCCCTGCGTCTCTCCATCTCTTCGGCAAGAGGGGACAGCCCCTCTCCTTACCCAGGGCAGACTCTTCTCCCCAGGTGCTGAGGGACACAGAGATCCCTGGGGTTGAGTGCGACCGTGTAGCTCCTCTTCCTCGCCAGGCCTGGTGGCTTCTGCGCAGCCCTTGGGCACCTGAGGATGGCAGGGAGCCGCTCCTCTCTCCCCGACCCTCTCTGGGGCTCCTCACATCTCTGCTCTCAAATCTCAGCGCTGCTCCAGGCCTCGGTGGGACAGAGCTTCCTTCCAGAAGTCTCGTGTCCTTCACAGCCCGTGGTCGAGCCAGCCTTGTCTCCCTTGGTCCCCAGTGCTGTCCCTGCTCCCTGCCAGCTCTGGGATGGGCTGCTCAGCCAGCCCTGAGCCCCTGCACCCTTTTGGGCCTCAAAGCAGCCCCTCTCCTCAAGCCTGGCAAAGACACCCTCTGCATCCAGCGTCATCCCCGCCTGCAGCCTCACCTCCTTCCCCAAAACACCGGGCCAGGTCTGTCTCTTCCCATCCTTCATCCCTCATCCAGCCAGCAGCCTCCTCAATGAGCCCCTCTGTCTCACCCCAGTGCCTCCAACCAGCCTTCCAGTCCCTCCCATTTCCTTCACTGGCTTTGGGTTCGGCATCTTCTCCCCTCTGCCAGCAGCTCCCCCCTCTCCTCCCTTCTCCTGGCCTTTGTCTCGGGCTCCGAGTCCCAGCTCCCCATCCAGCTGCTCTGCTTGGCCCAGATGTCCGTGGGCTCAGCAGGCACCTTGTCTTCCTCTCTTTCGCTCCTTCCCACTCCTCTGGTTTGGCTTCTCCTCCATCCTGACTCGGTTTCCATCTGGGCTACGTGAGAGGGCGAAAGAAAAAGGCTCTGTGCTCTCCGGCCTCCCGTGGCTCCCAGCACTGCCAGCTCCAGGGTGGCACGGGCGCTCCTGGTCCCCCTCTGCCACCCTGAGCAGGACCACGGCCGCCTGCAGGGCAGGGAGAACACGGATCCCCACGGAGTGCTCTGCTCCAGGGTGATCCCCTGCACCTCTGCATCGCTAAATGCTGATTTTTTTCCCCCCCAATCAGTTTTAAGTTCTCCAAGTGGCACAGATCCTAGAGAGAACTCACAAATGAAGGATCCCCATCCCTTGCAGTCCTTTTCCAGAATGCCCAACCTTTCGCAGTTGCAGAAGAGCCCCAAGAGGTCAGGGTGTAGTGTTTTCCCTCAGCTGAAGTGCTTAAAAAACAAAGAAGTTGTTAGCAAAATAAGTAAATGAAACAGAGCCCAGTGCACCTGGTGTGGAGCACATCATCCCCAACAAAGTTTTGACTTTGTTCCAACTTCTAAAGTGAGAAGCAATTGGAAACAATCTCATCACGTCAAGTTCATGACAAAAAATAATACAAAATGGTGGTTTTGATTCTGGCCATAATGATATTCATGAATCCTCAGGAACAAATCCCGTATAAATACGTGTGTGGAAAAGGGAAGAAAGTTAAAGCACCTTTCCTCGACCTAACTCGATGCAAAGCTAAATTTTCTCATGCTGGAGCTAAGGACGCTGTTGGAAAGGTCTCAGCAGAAGAGCTTTGTGGCCAATTAGCCCAGAGAAAGGGGAGCAGCCCAGGGATTCCACCGGGAACTGTCGCTTCCCGTTAAAGTTCAGGTGAACCCATAGGTCAGACAAGCCCTGAAAAGTGGAAACCTGGGAGGCTTCACCCTGCAAAGCTCTCGTCTCCAAGGCTCTGTGGCAGCTTCAGGAGTCAGTGGTCAGGAGGGGGCTTTGCCATCAGTTTCCTTCAGCAACAAATAGGCAAACAAAGCCCTTCAGTTTTATTGAACCCGCGCTGTACAATTCAGCCCTGGGCACTCCGTCTTAATGACCTCGCAGGACGTTGTATTTTGGTTTATTTTTCATGAGGTAATTGTCATTTGACTTTCTGACAGCTTTTCTTCCCCCTGCCCCCCCATGAGTTATAGTCAATTAAACTCAGTTTTGCTGTGGCAAAGCTGATCCAGAAGAAGGTTTTTTCCACCCCTGCGTTTGCTTTTCCACCTCTGAAATAGTTTGGAAGTCAGGCAAAAAGTGGCCAAACAAAATATCTTCCACAGGTTGTTTGCTAAAGCAGGGATTCACCAACTTTTTCTCTGTTTTCTAGTTCGTTGTGTGCAGTTTTGTTAAATCTGGCCTGGGCTCTCCTGGCTTTGTGGTGGCTGATGCCTTGAGTTGTCACCTAGGGAAACTTTGTTCTGGAAGCTCCAATCCATCTGAAGCACACCAGAGGTCTGAGAACGAATTCTAAACCTGCAGTCCCTGGGTTTCAGATGCCTTCAATCCAGCAGGTCCCTTATTTTGAGGAGGCTGAAGTTGGCCATGATTCTCTTGGGGCTTTTGGCCACCAGCATCAACACCTTTGCTTGTTGCTCACGTGGGTCAGGGGACTTCTCTGCTCCTAAATCCACAAATTTGCAATATTGAGGTCCCAGTCTGATGTTTTGGCTGATGTTTTGTGGGTGATTAAAAGCTTGAAGAATCAAACAGGGCATTCAACTGAGGCGCTTACACGGGGGGCTGGAGCACTGCTGGCTCCTCCTGCAGTGACCAGAGAGCACTGGGGACCCGTGGAGGCACTGCCACCCACCCCGGAGCCCCCGTGCCCTCTGGCAGCCCCCGCCTCCCTCCCTCGATTCCAGCGGGGAGCTGAGGCTCCCGGTGCAGGCGCCTTGGTTAAAATGCCTTCGGTCGGGTTGGGATGAATCCGGCCCTTTGTGCCTTTGTGTGCCCGTGCCAATCCTGTAAATCCCCGCTCACTGAAGGACTTCACTTATGTGAGCAAATATTGCCATTGGGGTCGGCGAGGGAGGACAACTCCTACATTTACAGGGCTTCAGGAACATTCAAAGTGTTGAATAATGCCTATTATTCATTCTAGAAGAGTCACCACCTCCAAACCAATAGGCTTTGCAAAATACACAGCTGGTTGTGTAAGAATTCGGGGCTTTTAATTACAAAATGTGCCTCTGTTTTATTGCTAGAGAATGGCTCAGCTGGCAGATTGACCCCAAAAGATTGTTTGTTTACCCTTCTCTTTGAAATCTGAAATGAGGGACAAAAAAAAAGTGCAGAGGGCTTGTTTATGTGCTGAGTATGGTCCTGATTTAACGGGAATGCCCCTGGGGATAAGGGTAAGGGTGGTGGGGGGCTCTGGGAGAGATTTGGGGCTGAATGAGGCAAAAATGGCAAACAAACAAACGGCCCTTGGAAAAAAATATGCAAAAAGACAAGAAAAGAGCAAAATAATCTGGTTGTGCATACACCTGGCGAGGTTTGCTATTGACTCCGGGCGAGCCAGATTTTCCTCTCTGGATTTTGGCAGGGAGGTGGGCCCGGTTGTTTGTGCTTGACTCGGCGAACATGAACCTCTCTCTGTTCTCCCTCCATGAATCCCGAGCTCTTTCCTTCCCCTTGGCCAACTTTCAATAGGAAGGAAGGACGGGGTTCCCACACAACGTGGTGAGAGCGTGAAGTTCCTCCTGTGGCAAACACGGGCTTGTGTCTCCTCCTGGGCAAGTGTCTCTCCTGATTCCTTGCTGAGGGCTCAGGCTGCCAGGCAGTGATGGAGAAAAGAGGAAAAAGGGAACTTTTCCCTCTTCTGCCCAAATTTTAGGGCTTTGCAGCCATATCACATCCGATCCAGGCTCAGTCCTGTTCTGCCAAGGCACCAAAGCATCTGCAGCAGATTTGGCATGGCAGAGTGAGATTTTACAAGACCCACAGGGCAGCTGAGGGTGCTGCTGTTCCCCAGTTAATACTGGCTTAAATGACAACCTGTGCCCACCAAAGCCCTCAGGAGAAGTAGTGCAGGAGGGGATGGGACCTCTTGGAGCAGCAGAGTCCCTTTGGGTAGGGGTATGTTCTGTGCAGCAGCTGCTTTAAATGTTAAATTTAGACATTTTAAGAGGAGTTTGGTCTGAGGGGATTCATCCTGCTAAACTTTAGGTGCTGAAGGAAGCTCACTTAGTGAGCAAACTGGAATTAATGGGGAGACAAAAAGTCCTCCGGGGCTTGATGGTCACAGGTGGAGTCACCCTCCAAGTAACTCAGGTAATTAGTCCCTGCAGTGCTGGCAGGTGTGGGGCAGGATGGCAGATGCAGAGCACCTGGAGCGCATTTAGCTGGTCTGAAACACCCAAAGGGTGAAGTTCACTGGTCTGGGAGAGAGAGTGCAGGGTCTAAGAGGTGAGGTTTCGGTCTTGTCTGTGCATTGGTGAGAAAATACTCGTTGGGATTTGTTCAGACTTCCATCCCTGGTCCTCTGAGAAGTGGAGCCCTCTCTGTCCCAACAGAAAATGAAAGTGAGAGCTCTCAGAAAGCAGATTTTCTCCAGAGAAAAATGTGTGCGTGCAGTCCCACGTGTTAGTTCTGGGACAAGCCTGGGAGAAGTGGGAGGCCGTTGACAGGAGATATTTTTCCCGTGGAGCGTTCTAGGGAAAGGCCCATCTGGAGTGGTCAGTGAGCTGAGGGATGCCTGGAGTTCCTGCAAGCTGGATTTTCCCTCCCATCCCGCCTGCCTCGGGTTTAATAACCACTATCCCGTCTCTCCCGGGCCATGCCTTGGACTCCTGGCGACCCCATTGCTTTTCCTCCCTTTCAGATCACCCAGCTGAAGATCGAGAACAACCCCTTCGCCAAAGGCTTCCGCGGCAGCGACGACATGGAGCTGCACAGGATGTCCAGGATGCAGAGGTAATGCCTGTCACCCTCGTGGGGACCCTCCCAGGGCCCCCAGAGCCACCTGGGCTTTGCCTGGCGTGTCCCTGGTGGCTTGGCCTGAGCCAGGACATGGTGCTGCTCCCTGCCTTGGCATCTGCGCGGGGGTTTTACACCAGCTTGGCGAAATACTCCCAGGACGTGGGGCCAAAATCCTGCACCTCCTGCTCCCAGCGGAGTTCCTTAATTGCTGGGTGGCAGAGGCAGGACCTCACCTGTGGGGCGATGTCTTGGCCACAGGGACTTTGTATTTCCTTTAGACATGTTCCCATCCAGAACAACCTTTAGCGTTGCACTAAGCTCTCGTCTCTGAGGCTGCACGTGCACTTAGACCCGTTAAAAACTTGGACTAGCTGGGAGCACCTCTGGCCACATTAAAAACTTGGACTAGCTGGGAGCAGCTCTGGCCACGTTAAAAACTTGGGCTAGCTGGGAGCAGCTCTGGCCACCAGGCTACTGTGGAAGAATTCCTGAGTGTTCCTTTCTCCCAGGTGCCTTAAAGACAAAGCTCCCAGCCTTGTTTTGGGAGCAGGTTTTTTAAGGATGTTCCAGCTGCCTCTGGAGATGGTGGTGGAGTGTCCTGTGATGTGTTGTTACTGGCTCTGGAGGGGCTTTGGCAGGAGGGGAGTGTTTGCCTGCTCGGTTCTGGATGTGCAGAGCAGGAGCAGAGGCGTGGTGGTTTCAGGCTGAAGAAGGAAACGTTAGAAGCTGTTGAGATCTCCAGGGCCAGGTGGCTGAGGAGACCTTTTCGAATCTCGGGTTTGGCTGCAAGTACTTAAGCTGAAAACCAAGCCTAGTTCTTGTTTGAAGATCCTGTTTAACGTCCTCTTCTAAATGTCAGGTCCTGCTGGTAATTAACTCCATGCTTTTCCCTTCACTTGGAACTCTGTCCGTGTGTCAAGCGGCTTCCTGGTGCAAATGTTCTGCAGGAATGGTGCCATACCCATGATTCTAGCTAAGACAGATGGAGATTCTCAACAGAGCTTTTTCCAGGAGGGGAGGAGCCTCTTGGATCCCTTTTTCTCTGGCTCCTTCTGGAGGGACCTGCTTTGGGCCCTTCTGATGGGAGGGTTTTTCCCACTGCCCACCCAGGAGCCAGCCGTAGGTGGTCACTTCTGGTGGCTGCAGTTGCTGACCTGAGCGTGGCTCTCTGTAGCCAGGAAAATGGTGCTGTCAGGCACCAAATAACTCCTGCAACCCTGCAAACACACCCAGAACCCTCCTCAAACCGGGCAGATGTCCTCCTGTGTACAAACATGTTCAGGCTCAGCCCCAGGAAAGCCAAGATATACGTGTAAAAAAGGTATATGTGACACTTCATCTGCTCCACCTAAACCATCTCCTGGGCTCCTGAATGTGCCCTGTGTTCCCTGCCTGCCCTTTCCAACAGATCCTGGCATGATCTGTCAATATTTATTTATTTATGGCAGCACTGCCACTTGAAATAGCTCCCCCCACCCGCCCCATGCCAGTCTCCCGATTTCTGATGGAACCTGAGTGATGATGTCCTCCCCCCCCCTCATTTTTTTTGCTGCCAAACCACCCTTTCATTCCAGTGCCTGGAAAGATTTGAAGGTTTGGATTCATTTTTTGGGGTGGGAGAGAGGAGGTGGAACAGGGAGGACTCTAAGGAAGGGCTCGGTGCCACGTGAAGAGCACGGCATCGAGCCACGCTGAGCCCGCGCTAAAAATTGCCTGGCATTTTTATGCAGGGGCTGCGGTCGCCGATCCAGGGAGCAGAAACACTTGGAATATATAAATACACCCACTCAGGCCTGGTGGGGATGGAAGGGTTAAAAATCATTGCCTTTACAGGATAATTTGTGATGTTCGTTTTAATAACTGAGCAGAGGAACGGCTGTGTGCCCTTACAAAGATGGCATTTTTTTAAGGGAGGGCAGGATAAGATGATTATAGTAAAATAAAGACCCATTCAAGGTTGCAAATATGGGCCCACCTTTGTGGGTTTTTTATGTAGATATATGAATATATCCAAAATTATATATGAAAATACATAAACCCATGTATAAAATCAGTTATATATATAAATAAATTGTAGCTATAAAAAATAGGTTGTGTCTATGAGATAAAGAACCATTCAGGATTGAGAATGTTGCAGAACTATGCCCTGCCTTTTGTGGGTTTATAGAGATTTAGCATATAAATATATATTAAAATGTCATTAAATTTATATATCATATATTTTAATATATAAATGTACGTTTATGACGTTGTTTCCCAGTGATGGACTGGTCAGTCCATCCTGGTTTTAGGGGAATGGTGTCCATCTATGCCCTTGGAGAACATGGTGGGATGGATTTTTAGTGCTGTTGGTTCATTATGGAAAAAGTAGCTGGAAAAACCCCACATTGTTATAACCGTGCAGAGCCTTTTGTACCAGAAACTGCTGACCTGACATTCCCCACGGCTTCGAGTCCCTCCCTCTCCACGGCTTTCTCCTTTCCGAGGCCTCCCATATTGGATTTTTCCCCTCTTATTTCCCAGAAAAAAACCAACAAAACTCTGTCCAGGCAGAGCTTCATTCAGTAGTGGTGTCCAGCCTTTCAGCAGCAGATGATTCCACTGACAAAGAGGAGCCACGAGCTCCAGAGAGACCCAGGTTCTAGTGAATGTTCATTTTCCTCTTTCCTCCCACTGCCTTTCTCTCCTGAAGCACAAGGTGCCTTCAGCAGCTTCTTTGGTAGGATGGGTCCTCTGGTAGGAAGAAGTTTTTCAAAGTTTTCAAGTTCCTGAGCATGAGATTGAGTTTGGGATTTTCTTGATTAGGGAAAAACCCCCCAAAAACATTAAAAAGAAAGGAAAATGCATAGTGGGATGCAAGTTTTACCACATGACCCTGTGGTCATGCTGCAGTTGAAAAAGATAAATCAGGTAAAAGTGAGGTGTTGGTAGCTCTGGGAATTTTGGGTGAGGTGTTCATTTTGGATCTCTTGCCCTTCTGTGCTGTAAAAATCTCTTTTGTCTTCACTTGGAGCTTCTGCCCATGCCAAGGGGAATTTGGTGTGGAGTGCAGGAGCAAAGCACGTGGCAGGAACCCACAGAGGGTGAAGCTCGTGCAGAGACAAGATCTGCAGTGTAGGGCTCTGCTCTCCAAATTCTCCACCCGTGAGAGTCCAAACAGAGCTGTGCTGATAAACCACGGGGTGATTGCGGCTTGCAGGCAAGTCACAGCTTTCATTACATTAATTTCTGTCATCTGTGACTGCCAAGGAACAGCAGGGGAGAAGAGTTTGTGGGTCTGGAGCACTGAGGGAGCAATTCTGGTCAACCCTGAAACCAATTCTTGCTGCCCATTTGCAGCTCCCATTGTCTGCGGTGGTTCTTATGGGGGCTGAGGAGCTTCTGGAAGTGTCAGGCCCTGGTTATTTTGTGTTCAAATTAATGCAGTTTAGCCCCTGAAGCTTCTTGTTGGGAAGGCTTTTGAGGGGGATGGTGATGCCGTGGAATGATGCTCTTGGCTCCCTCAATGGGCTCTCTGAGCCACTTGAAAAGTGACAAAAAAATCCAGAATGATCCACGTGACAGCGGAGTCTGACGTTGGGGCTGTGTTTTCTCCGTCAAGGATCACGAGCCACAGTTTGCTGCCTTTGGCATGAATCCACAGCAATCTTCTTGGCTCCAAAGGAATTATTCCAAAGATTCCCATGTGTCATCGGGAACAGAAACAGGGCCAGCACAGAGGACACAAAATCAGCTCCGTGAGCCAGAGCCGGCGTGACAGAGGTGGCGGCGCATTTTGGGGTGCCAAATGAGAAATGGGTGAGCCTCTGGGCTCCAAAGGGATTGTGTTCCCTGGCATTCCAACATGGGAATGCCAGGGAATTCTAGCGCTGGACTGACAGGCACCAGGCTGACTCGTGCGCGTCGGTCTCGGTCTGCTGCAAACGACCTCGTCCTTCTCATTGCATCTTTAATCCACTTCCATTTCCCAGGTTCTGTCACTGAGCTCTCCCAAGAGTCTCCCTCTCTCTGAAACATTTTCAGTGTGAGGCTTGGGGTTGTTACATCTGCTGGGGAGCGGATGCTTTCCTCCAGCACACATCCCCCAGGAGATTTTCCTGGTCAAAGTCCCAGTGGAACCTGCAGGCTTGAGATGTGTTCAGTAGGATTTGATGGAATTCAGATGAAATCCGAAGGGAAGCTGTGCAGACCTCACTTGTTCACAGCTCTTTTGAAGTGAGAAAGCCACTCAGGAAACACAGGGTAGCTGCAGTTTCAGTCGCTGCCCCTCCTTTAGGGGATCTGCCCAGCAGGATTTGATCAGCAGAAGCTCAGCCCAGCACGAAGGGATGCAGGTGCTGCCTCTGGCCCACACCCATTCTCCAGCTCCTCTCATGTTCCTCTTACTCCAACACATTTTCCTGGAGAAATTTACCCTTTTATTTGCCTGCTAATGAGAGCTCTTGATCTGTACCTGGTTCTTTTCGTTGCTGGTTCTTGGGTTTGTTGCAGTGACTTTGGGCTGCACTGCTCAGAGGAGTTGATAACAGACCACAGGATCATCCTGGAATGGGTTGGGCTGAAGGCACCTTAAAGCCCATCCCATCCCACCCCCTGCCATGGCAGGGACACCTTCCACTGTCCCAGGCTGCTCCAAGACCTGTCCAGCCTGGCCTTGGGCACTGCCAGGGATCCAGGGGCAGCCACAGCTTCTCTGGGCACCCTGTGCCAGGGCCTCCCCACACTCACAGGGAGGGATTTTTTTCTAATATCCAATCTAAACCTATTCTCTGTCCATGTGAAGCCATTTCCCCTTCTCCTGCCACTCCAGGCCCTTGTAAATGTTCTCTCTCCAACTTTCTTCTAGGTCACCCTGAAACCTTCTCTTTTCCAGAGAGAAATTCCAATCCCAACTCTCCCAGCCTTTCCTCCCAGGAGAGCTGCTCCATCCCTCTGACCACCCTGGTGCCTCCTCTGGGCTCTCTCCAGCAGCTCCAGGTCCTTCCTGTGCTGGGCCCCAGGGCTGGGGCAGCTCTGCAGGTGGGGTCTCATCTGAGTGGGCAGAGGGGTAGAATCCCCCCTTTTCTGCTGCCCAGCACGTGGGAGGTTTTTTGGGTGCTGGGGCATGTCCAGCTCTCCCCCACAGCACCCCCAAGCCCTTCTCCCCAGGGCTGCTCCCTGTGTTCACCCCCAGCCTGGATTGATCCCGGGACTGCCCCATCCCAGGTGCAGCACCCGCACTCGGCCTCGTTAAACCGCCTGAGATTCCCGTGCACCCACCCCGTCCAGGGATGTGGGGCCCTCGGGTCCTGGCAGGAAGGTGCAGGGCATTTGCTGTGTTGGAGGAGGATGGGGCAGAGAACAGACCCCGTATTCCTCGGTGGACATTTCGATTTTTTACTGCACATCCAGTCTGGGATATCCTTCTCTGTGGGGCTGCTCCACAGTCCCCACGCAGACAGGGGTCACGTTTAATCAGAGGCTGAGACTGCAGGAAGCACTCAGCAATTCCTCTCCTACCACGTCCTTTCCTGCTGTAGTTTATCCACTTCCAGACAGCCTCCTGAGAGTGGCTCGATTTTATTTCAGTGTGCTGGAAATCAGCTGAAATGAATGCACGCTGACAATCGGGTTTGGTTTGGTTTTTTTTCCTGGGAGATGGTCTGTTTATTCCAGTCACTTTTTTTCCCCTCCTTCTTCCTTTTGCTGTGTCTGTTATGGCTGACTTCCACTTCTTCCCTCCTCTTGAGCCTCAGCAGGAAGGACGACAATTGGAAATATAAACCCTAAAGCCCTTGAGTTGTGTTTGCACATCTGGGATTGGGGGCTGATTCTGTGCTGGATAGAGGGGACAGCACTGACGGGGTGACAAACATTTGTCCTTTTGTTGTGACTGCCTGAGGAGGAATTAAAACCTCCCGGAAATTTGGAAAGAGTGGAGGGGAATCCCTGTGTTCAACCTTGGGTCAGGTTTTAGACTAAGATTTGATATTATGAACAGGATTTAGACAGCTCAGGGGCTTCCAAGGGTGCTGCAAAAACACGAGAAGGAAATCCTTTTCCATACTGTGCTTCACCTTGACCTCCAACAGGTCCTTGGGATCTGATATTTAATAAGCCTTTTGAAGCCTTGTTACTGTGAGCCACAGCAGCTCTGGAAAGCCGTGAGGTATACAGGGCTTTGTTGCAGAAATATCAAGAACATCTTCCAAAATAACTTGTTTAGGGCAGGTAGGGGTTGGATGCTCCAGTGCAGGAACTTCCTGGTTCTAAACTGTGATTTTTGAAGAGGTTTTTAACCAGGATTTTGTCTGGCATCTGCATTTGCTATGCCTTGGCTGGTACATCAGGAAACTTCAGGTCTGCACATGAAAATACGCGGAAAATTATTATTCTCTTAGAGTGTAGCAATAAGCAAGAAAGTGAACGGGATGTCCTCTGTGAAGGTCTGTATTCACAATTTTTTCGGTTATTATTAGTTTGCAGTGGCCAACAAGGTTTCTGGTTCTGAGATTGCAAAATCGTCTTGAATTTGCTCCTTTGGGTTCTTTGCTGGCCATGAGTTTGTGGCAAAAGTGATCTTACAAAACTCTGGAGTCTGTCGTGGTGAGAGCATCGCTTGGCCAGGGAAAGGGGAAGTTGTCATGAGAGAAAATGAGACTGAGTGTCTAATTCCACCTGGCAGAGGTGGGATTTGGGATCTGGAGTTGCAGGAGGGATTCACTTGTCAGGCCTGATCTGTGGGATCGGGGTTTTATGATGAATTTTAAGTGGAATGTGGGTGCTATTGGGAAAGTTCTGCAGAGCTGGTGTCCAACCCTGCGGGTCTGGGAAACCTCTGGCCAGGTGGGAGTTAAGAACAGAGTCCAGACTGCAGCACCGATGGTCTTGGGCCTCATCCCTGATTTCTTTCCTGAAGTTTTAACAAAACTTTAAAACAAAACTTTTTGTTTAACAAGAAAATCAAAATATTACAGAGCCCCCTGTGTGACTCCTCCCTGTCCTCCTCTGCTATTTTAATACAGCAACTAAATATTCACTATTAGCCTCCGACAGGCTTTAAAGAGACCAGTGACAGGTTTCTCCCTGTAAATTCTTTTCCCAATCAACTTTTTAAAAAAAATTTCTTCTGATTTTGCAAATTTCAATGCAAAAAAAGCCTATTAACTAACTCATGTTCTATGTAAAACTAACTCATGTTCTGGCCCAGGAACAACAACCTCCTCCTTGCTGTGTGGACAATTTTCTACATTGCTTAAGTAAAGCTTTATTGTTTTCTTCCCCCCCTTTTTACTTCACTACCATTTTTTTTGGACAGCAAAACTTCTGGACATGACAGAAACCTTTCATTCTATTAAACTATAGCTCAGGATTGCAGCCACTCTTTTGGGAATAGTGATTTTTAGGAGAAAAATAAAAAGAATTTGATCCATTTTAGTTTGTCCTTCAGGCTTTAAAAATGATAGGTGTGTGCTCTGCATATTGAGTGGGCTGAGGAAAAAACATTAATATTTTGAGACGATTGTTGCTTTAGAAGATACCAAAGATTTATTTCAGCTCCTTTAAGGAGGACTATGTCGAATTACAGAGATAACGGCCTTTGTGAATCGAAAAATGTCAAAGTGAAAGAAAGGGAATATTTGAGATATTTAGTGAGAAAATACCTTCCTTCATCTCCCTCCTCCAATAGCTGATTTTTTGGCAAAAACGGCACCCAACGTGTTTTGACTGAAATGGAAACATTTCAGTCTGGAGAGGCGTTATTGCAATACCTCCCGGGAACTGCTGCTTGGAAACTTGGTGGCTCCAACCTGTTCCCTCTCCTGCAGAATTCCCCGTTCCTGCTGTGTCCCACGGAGCACCACAGTCCTCTCTTACCTCCACGGAGATTGTCGTATTCCCCAGGAAATGCAGCCTGGAAGGAACTGGGGACCCAACACCCCCCGTGCTCTGGCACTTGGGGTACAAATATTGCTGTTGCAGACAAACAGCTCCTTCAGGGCAAGAAAGGAGCTGAGCTTCCCCTTGGGCGTCAGGAGGAATTCCTTCACTGAAAGGGTGCTCAGGCATTGGCAGGGGCTGCCCACGGAGGTGGTGGAATCCCCACCCCTGGAGGTGTCCGAGGAATGACTGGACGTGGCACTCAGTGCTCTGGTTCAGTTGACAATGTGTTGGTCAAAGACCTTGGAGGTCTCTTTTGACCTTCCTGATTGAGAATATTCTTTAATCAAGAAAAAAATCCCTAATCAGGTTGTTAATTTTTTCCTGCTCTCAGCTCTCCATTGAAAGAGAGGAAATGTTGGTTTGGGTGAGAAGTACCTGGGGTGGGGATGGCTCCTCAGTGCTTGTGTGGGGCTTGGCACAGCGAGGGTCTGACCTTTACGGGGTCCCTCTGAGAATCTATGGTCAGAAACCCCCACGGAGATCCCATCCCATGTTCCAAAGAGACATCCTTTGAAAATGGTCAGAGAATCACAAGATTTCTCCACCATGGCCAAATCTAGCAGTAAAAACTGTCCTTAGGTGTCACACGGCCTGGCACCATGCCATGGTGTGTGCCTCCTTCTCCTCCACCACAGCTCTGGGTGCCCACTGGAAACAAAACGAGGCTCTGTCGTTTTTTGGGAGTTGGTTGTGTGGGGCTGAGAGAGATGAGCCCAGCCAATCCATGCAGCCTCTCCTCAGGAAGGAGAGCTAAGGGAGAGCACGTCCAGGCGTCGCCTCCTCGCAGATGTCTCCTTGGAAGGGAAGCAAGGTGGGGGTGCAGCTTAGGGCTGTTGTGTGGGTACCATTTCCTCGAGGACCACGGTGTGGAGGTGGAGCAGGCAGCTCAAAACCATGGCCTGGGAGGGCTGGGAGATCCCATAGAACCCAGGAGATTTGAGGGTCATCCCTGAGGTTTGATGGCCCAGCTCTTGGCCTTCCCCAGAAGCCACCAAAGCTGCCCTCCAGCAAGAGATCCTGGTGGAATTAAGTGCAGTATGTCAGGCAGGTCCTCTGAATCCCACCACACATCCTGACATCCGCTGCTGCCTTGAACATCCGAGGGATAAATCTCTGCTTCCTCCCGGTCCATCTCTCTTTTGTTCCCTGTGCACAGCCTGGGTTTTAGTTCTGAGAAAATGCTGCTTCAGGGGATGAAACCCCACCTTTGGATCAGGCTTTCCTTGGCGAGCCCCCAGTGCCCGGGATTTGGAAAGCTTTCAGGGCCCAACCAGAGCCACATTTCTTTGGGTTTGAGCTCCTGGGTGAATTTCCCTTCCATTCCAGCTCGGTTGCTGATGTTTCTGGCAGCCACCACTGCAGTGGTTTGGATGAAAGCTCCCTGCTGGGGCAGGTTTATGTAATTGTTATTGTCAAATTTCGTAAATAAGTTCTGAGTCCTGCAGCAATAGGTCCTCTCTGAGGGGTGCAACTGGAGCTTCAGGGCTCCTCCTCTGCGTAGAAGTGGCCAGGCGAGCCTGTGGATGGGATTTAAGGAGCTGTCCTTGCTCCAGCACGATGATTTTGGACAGGTGAGGGGGTACCTCAAAGCCAGCTTGGTCCAATGGTTGCAGGCTCAGAGGAGAAAACTTGTGTTGGAATCAGCCCTTTGGGGCTGCTCTGAGCCGGGCGACACGGGGGGTGCTGTACTACCCGATCTTCGTGCATTTTAGCAAGTCTTTGGGTTCGGGAGGAGACTTGTGCCTCCCCTGAAGTGTCTGAGCTCCCCTGTGCAGCTTCAGCTCTCCCTGCAGAGCAGGAATCATCCTTGGGGTTGCCGCATTGCCGATGTGCTTGGAGAAACATCTCCAAAAAACATTGTAGGGTCTTTGAGGAGAGGGGATTTCCAGCTGGTGTTGGCAAAGCATCCCGACTTCCCACCCAATCTGGGAGCAAGGGAACAATCCAGGCTTTCCCTCCCATCCTGGCTCTGCTGAGGCTCTGGTGTGCATCAGATCTCGGTGATTTATTTGTTTCTCTTTTCTGAGCTTGGTCTGTGGTGCAGGGATCCCCCATCCAGGACAACCAGGCTGACAGACTCCAGGGAAAAGGAATGGGAACAACTACCAGAAGGGGAAAAGAAAGTAGACCTAAATATTTAATTCATTTCCAAGTGAGCTGGGCAGAAATGAGGTTTTTATTTACATGCATGTGCATATTGCAGATACATTATAAATAGTGTACAGCTTATAAATGCTACAATGTGCAAATATAAATCTTCTTTATTTTGCTAAAACTGCATTTATCTATTTCATGTGTGGGTATGGAATAGCAGTGGTGGAAAAGGCATGAATTTAAGGGGACTGAAAGGGAATAACGAGTGCATGGATAAAGTGTGACGGGGCTGCAGCCTCCTGGGAGGGATGTCTCCATTTCCCTGAAAGCCTAAACAAACTCCATGACACTAATGTGCCGCCTTCATTTATTAATCCTCTGATCTATTTATTAATTGATTGCTTTGCTGACTTGTTTCTTTTTTCGTTGTTTCTTTGCTTGTAGTAAAGAGTACCCGGTTGTTCCCAGGAGCACAGTGAGACAGAAAGTGTCCTCGAATCACAGCCCCTTCAGCGGCGAGACCAGGGTCCTTTCCGCCTCCTCCAACCTGGGCTCCCAGTACCAGTGTGAGAACGGGGTGTCCAGCACCTCCCAGGACCTGCTGCCGCCTGCCAACCCCTACCCCATCTCCCAGGAGCACGGCCAGATCTACCACTGCACCAAGAGAAAAGGTCAGAGCTTGGCTGCTCCCTGTTCTCCCCCTCCTAACGCGACTGTCAGCGTTGTTTCCCAATGTCTCCCCTTGGACAGCCCCATGGATAACTGTCTTTGTGGATGGAAAAACATCAAAGTGAAAGAAAGGGAATATTTTAGATATTTAGTGAGAAAATACTTCCCTTCATCTCCCGCCTCCAATAGTTGGTTTTTTGGTAAAACAGCACTCAACAAGTGGTGCTGGAGGATGAGAGAGGGATGAGGGTTGTGGGCAGCTCCCCCAGGCTGAGCAAGACTCCTCTCACCTAAAATCCCATCTCTGCTGGGCTGGGAATGAGCTGTTTGGGAGCTGGCAGTGCCTTTCACCCAGGGTGAATCCACATTTGGAAAGATAGCTGGTGCTGCAGATAAAGATGACTTATCTTCAGCCCCTCAGACAGGGTTAATCTCCAGCTGGAGATACCTTGACAGTTTGCATTTTGCCCAGTTTTCGGCTCAGAGCTGTCTCACAGCTGGGAGACAGTTTTCTGTCTGCAGAAATGCTCGGGCTGGTGAAGGGTGCCTGGGATTGAAAACCATGATATCCATGTTCCTTCCCTTCTGCTGCGACTGACCTGCTTTGACAGAGCTTCAGGGATCAAACTGTGAGGGCTCTCCACTGACTGCTCGGCTCGTCCTGGCGTGAAGAGCCCCCGATAGTGAGGGGATAATTGTTCTGGGCAGGAGCGAGTGGTTCCTTGTCACTGCCTTCCTCTCCCAAAGCAGTGGGAATGCTTAGATGCAGCACCACTTGTAGGACTGAGACAGCAAAAGCTTTAGGTCAGTTTTACTTGGAAAAAAGATTTCCAGGGCTGGGTGCAACAAGGGGTGGGCAGGAGCTGGTTTGTGCCGACCCCGTTCCCTTTGTCAGGATTTACTCCATGAAAAAGCTACCAGCAGGCAGCAAGCATGGTGGCTCCGAGTGCACCAGGAATTTGTCCCCACAGCAGATCCCTTCCCGCTTCCCTGCACGGCCCTATCAGTCAGACACATGTCATTATTTTTAGCAACATAACCCCTGGAGCACTGGGATGTGCAGACACGCAGTCTAAGGTGGGGAACACTGGGAAGTGCTGGCAGAGGAGGCAGGAGGGCACTGGAATTCTCTCCCACGTCCTTGGTGAATCCCCTGGACGTTGTAGGAGCATGTGTGTTGTGTACAGGTATGCAAAGTAAAAAAGGCTGAGGAATCCTAATGTTTTCCTGAGATTGAGGTAATCAGTGGAAAAGAGGCGGCATTTTCTGTCCCCTGCAGCTGACCGGGTGACTGTGCTCACATAGAATGTGTCAGAGCTGGGACTGGAAATGGGGATGCTGGCCTCGAGCTGGCTGTAAGGCAGGGAATAAGGAGATTGTGGTGTCCCAAAATGTCCCCCAGCTCAGGGGTGGGGCATGTGGCCTGTTTTACCTCTGGGCTGCTGTGGGTGTGAGGTGCTGGGGTGCTGTAAAGTCCCACTGCTGGTGATGGAACATCCCAGCCTGTGATCCCTCCTCGGTGCTGGGAGCTGCAGCTCCTGGGAGTCCTTTCTCAGCTCCTCTGTCCTGGGAGCTGAGCTTTCACCTCTCCTCTTCCCCTTTTTGCCGAAACTAACCAAAACAAGCTGGCCCAAATGGCAACCAGTCCTCGGGACAAGCCCTGACTGCTGCGTGTCCCTGCCCCGCGGGGCAATTCATCATTCGCCTCCGCATTGTAACGCGATAAGGAATCAACAGAGCTTTCCTTCCAGTTTTGGGATTCCCGCTAAGTGGTGTCTCCATGGGTGGTTTCCCTCAATCCCCCAATTATCTCACTTCCTCTTATTGTCACAAAAGCCACGACTATCTGCCCTGGAATAAAGCTCCCGGCCCTTTGGCCTGCGTGGCCCTCGCGACAGCGCGGGCCGGCCGAGGGAGGCCTTGTCTGCAGGGCCGACGGCCCCTCATTATCTCAGCCACGGCTGGAGTGGCACAAGCAGTTAAGGGCCTTTTATCAAAGCCGCCAAACGCTTTAATCAAAGAGGAGCAGCGTCCTGCCCGATACCACCGGCTTCTTCCGCGGGGCTGGGTGTCCCCGAGCCTCGGCTTCCCTCCCTGCGCCCTTTTCTCTTCCCTCCCCGTGCCTTGGGTAAATCGAAAACAGCCAGCAGGGCTTACAGGAAAGAAACACGAAGTTAATGGGAACCAGAGAGCCAGCCTGAGCTGCCGAGCAGCCCTTTGCAAAGTGAAATTAATTAAAAGGAAAAGAAAATAATTTGCTAGAGATGAGCAATTCGGTTCGGATAAATCAGAGCCTGATCCAAGGTTTCATGTCGCTGAGCATGGAACTTCCTTCCAGCACCAGCAAGGATCTTTGTTGGACATGGGAAAATAATCCTCCGTATAATATTCCTCTTTTTCTGCTGTTCCAGCCTCTCATTTCTGAGTTTTCCCTCACAGTTCCCCTGCTTTCCTACATTTCTGCCAAACAGTTATCAAGCCTCACCACCTCAGAAAACCCAAAAGCAGGAGTGTGTTTGCTCCTATTGCCCCTCTGCCCATTTTCTGGACTGGAAATCTCATTGATTGTGTTGGATTATCCACTCCCCAAGCACTGACTCCTCCCCAGCAGTTCAGGATTTATCTCAAGCAGATTATTTCCTTTCCCAGGGCTGTGGTTATGGATAAGTGCCCTCGGGAGCAGAGGGCAGTTCAGCTGGGTTTGAGACCAGCTGCTGTCTGCATCTTCTGGGGTGAATTCCACCACTGTTTTCCAAGCCAGTCTCCTTCCAGCTTTGACATCTCCTGATGTTTCTCTGCATCCTTTTCAATCAGGGCCAAGCCTTGAGTTAGGCTCAGCTAGGAACAGCTCTGTGTTCACCCAGCTCAAAGGAGCCTTGTTCAACTTCTGCTTTCCTGGTGACCTAAGACAAGGATTATTCTCTGTGGTTGGCAGTGTTGTTCTTAGCTGTCAAGGCAAGATGGATTCACTGTGGAGATCTGATATGGAATTACATTAGGGGAGAGCAGCAGGGCTGCCAGGGGTTGTTATCTCCGAAGGCTTCAGGGAGGTGATGCTCTCCTGGCTGAGAAAGGAAGGAAGGACACATCCCAGAGCTCCCAATCTGGTAATTCCTGGTGTGCAGGTGGGAGGGCAGGGTCACAGCATTGGGAATGACCCGGTTGTGCTGCAATGGGGTCGCTTTTCCAGGCATGGGGAATGGCAAGGATCATCCTGCCTTGTATCCCAGCTCCACACTGGGGTTGCTGATGGCAGGTGACAGTCACTGGTCCTGAGAGGACAGATCAGCTCCAACCCTGCATCTCACCGAGGAGTGGCTGCAGTTCTTGACGTGGATTTTTAGGCTGACACAAAGAGCAGTTGGAGCTTTGTCTTTTTTCTGGTTGCTCTCCACCTCTCCCTGTCCCATTGTCGTGCTTGGAGAAGGCCTCAGCAGCAGGCAGCTTGCCGCGTGTCTTTCATTCAGCCCCACGTCTCAGTTAGGATACTGGGGCTTGTTTTCCCTTGTATTATCCTGTCTCTCAGACATCCTGTGGACTAAACAGCCATCCCGCTAAACCTCTGCTCCCTCCCAGCCTTACACAATCCCAACCACTTGGCAGATTTCTGGGATGCTAGCGATGCTGAACAGGAGGCGACTGGAACAGCCTCTCCCTGGGGAGGTCATAAAAGTTGTCAAGTTGGCACTCTGAGGGAGAAGAGGGACATGGCAGAAGCCACTGGCTCCAACCAGCGAGGACCGTATCCTTCAGCCCCCCAACTTGGACACAACCCTGGGGAAGGATTTATCTTCCATCTCCTTCCTGCTCTGATGAGGTTGGTGCAGGTACAGGGATGCCTTTACACCTTCTCCTCAAGAACAGGCACCTCTTTGTTGAACTGACATCTCCCACATCCCACCCAGCTTTGCTTTTTCCCCTCAAAGAATCTACAGGACACAATTCAGGTGTGTCTCTTGGGGGACACGCTGCTCATCCTGCTGATGTCTGGAGATGCAATGAGTTGGCCAAGGCTCGAGCTGAGGTGCAGTGGAGCCCAGAGCAGGGTGGCTGTGGGACACTGAGGATGAGGAAGGGACTCCCTGTGTGGGGAGGAGATGTTCAGGGGGCCGGGATACACCCAGGATTTGCTGGGCAGCCACACTCTCGTGGCACTGTGGTTTCAGCAGCTTCATATCCCTAATGAGGAAAGGCTGAGGGCGCTGGGCCAGCCTTGACTGAGAGGGACCCCATCAGTGTCTGTCAGTGCCTGCAGGGAGGGGCCAGCGGCTGGAACAGCTCTGCTCTGTGGTGTCCAGCCACAGGACAACGGGCAGGAACTGGTGCCTGGGAGCTTCCATCTGACCGTGAGGAAGAACTTTCCTGTGACCAAGCACCAGTCAGGCTGCCCAAGAGGGTGTGGAGTCTCCTCGCTGGAGATATTCCAGAATTTTCTGGACACAGTCCTGTGCCCTGTGCTCTGGGATGGCCCTGCTGGAGCAGGGAGGTTGGGCTGGATAACCCACTCTGGTCCCTTCCAGCCTGACCCATCCTGTGATCCTGCTCTCCTGTCACAGGTGCCTCTGCAGGCAGTGCTGGCAACTTGCTGCCTGTGGAAAAGATCCCAGCCTTTGGGGGCTGGATGGTCCCTGCCCCATAGCCCTGTGGTGTTCCAGTACAACACAGCCACATTACAAACAGTGCAATAGCTGGAATGACTGGCGTGCCTTAGGTTCCATGCCTTAGGATTTAGGACTTGTTTGCCCTTTAGAGACGTTCATTTGGACTGAATTTTCCTTGTCCTTTCCTTCTTGGACAAACTTTGTCACTCTTGCACCCCAGTATTGGCTTTTCAGGCTTGTGCCAGATCCATGCTGGAATCCAGACTGGATAAAACAACAGAGTTAGTGATAATCACCCATTGTGTCTCCCTCACAAAGTTGGGATGAACCTCCTGTAATGCCCTGGAAGGGTGGGTGAGCTCTGAAAACCAAAGCAGTCTTGTCCCATTCCTCATTGTCTTCCATCCCGGGGAGCTGAGTGTCATGGGTAGGAAAGGAGCTCCCCTGACTTACACCAGGGGGACAGGAGGGCCCAGTGCACCCTGAAGTCCAGAGGCTTTCCATGTTTGCGTTTCATTCTACATGGCCCTGATCTTGGAATTGGGAGAATTCCATTTAAAAAGCCATTTGTGTGGTATTTACAGCCCAGCTGGAAGTAGTAAATACCGGAAATCTTGGAAGCGCTCATGCTCTCGCTCAAGCTCCTTCATTAGACAGATCATCAAATTCCTTGTGAGGGAGCCAGTTTCCACCCCATTCTTCAGGCTCCGTTTTCCTTGGATTCGCTTCGGAGCAGCTTCTCCCCGGCGCTGGCAGCTTCCCCTGCTTGGCAGCACCTCCTGCTTTTTGAGGCTTGTGCAGGATCGAGGGGCTGCTCCCCAGAGCTGATCACCACCCTCGTCTTCCAAGAATAGCCACAACAGTGGGGGATGGTCAGGACAACTCCCAGGATGGCCAACAACCCCCCTGAGGGCTCAGGAGCACCTGGAAAAGGACAAGGAGCTGCTCAGGGAATCAAACCCTGAGCAGGCAGCTCAGTCTCCATTGTGTCCTGCTTGCATTGATAGGAGGAGGTAAGAGGACCTTGAGGGACGGGATTATGGCCTTGAGCTGCACTGTCCAGGCTCCAGAGCCCGTGGGATGAGTTGAAACTGCAACATTTGACATCACATGAGAGATTTGTTTGTCTTGTGCTCCTTTTGTCACTGATGATATCCCTTTTCCACGCCTTGATCTGCTCCACACACCCTGGGGATGCTCTTCAGCTGCTCTGTGCTGGCTCTGGTCTCCTCCATGAGGAGCGGTGGGACAGGACCAGAGAGCCTGGCCCGGTGTAAATCCCTCAGCCAGCACCAGCTCAGGCTCTCTGGTCTGCCCCATCCCACCTCATGATGCACATGGACCATTCTCTTCCCTTTCCAGCACTTTGAGGCTCTATAGACGGGAAATCACCGGGAAGAGGGGCAGGAGGACAGGCAGGAGCTGTTAGGGCAGGCTGTGTTCCTCTGTTAGTGCCTAGGTCCTGTTTGGAGATGGGAACAAGTTCCTTAGACACCTTAAAATCCCTTTCCACACAAAACATGGGCGAGCCTGGCTCTAGAGGGGCCAGCAGAGTGATCCTGAGAGCTTACAGAAGGACAGAGGGCACCTATGGGGTTTGCACTGAAATCCTGGCTGGCTTTGTTTTTCCCTCTTCACCTGTGCTGAATTCTGGAAGCGGTTCCGTGACGCTGCGGCTCTGCCCGGCTGGGCTGTGGCAGGCAGAGAAATGTCTGGGCTAAATGGAAAAATCAGCAAGCTCAGGTTGTAAGTCAGGCAGTTTTACACAACGGAAAAACAGAGTTTGACTGGTTTGTGTTGTATATTTAAAAAAATCAAAATAAAATAAACAGTCAAACCCCAAGCCAATGATTTCTGGTGCCAGCAGAGTGATGCGGTTTAATGCTGAAAACTTTATTAGCAGAACAATGCTGCATTTTACAAGACATTGTTTTTCCGCCCCAGTGTTCTTATTACTCAGCGGTGGGTTAGGAATCCAAACTTTTTACACTGTCCATAAAAGCTCCGGCTCAGGCTGTTCTCCCAGATGTCCCTCCTGTCATGGAGCTGAGACCAGGGGAGAGGTTAGACCTGTGCCTCCAGCTTTTGGCTTTCAGGGGACTCCATCCTCTCCCCTGCTCCTGCACACCGTGGACCTGAGCAGGGCTGAGGAGGGTGACACGTTCCTGCATCTCCCTGCTTACTGTTCCAGCTGGTTTTAAAAACGGGACGGAATTGCTCCTTTATCCCATCCTGCTGTTACAGGGAAGGCAGAGGAGGAACTTGATTATCAGGGCTCTGCATTGCTGAGGTGAAGGAGCCAGGCTTTGATGTTGTCAGGAGGAAAGGAACGGGACTGTGGCTTTCCAGCTAAATTTATGGTATTGCCAAGCCAAAGGCCACTGGGGGGAATGTCCCCACGGTGTCCCTCAGTCCCTGCTCTTTGGGGGACTGTCAGACCAGATGAACAGCAGCAGCTGTTCCAGCTGGACTTGGAAGACCCCTGGGTGGGAATAGTGGGTTATTTTACATGCAGAGAGGGTGCAGCTTCCAGGAGAACCTCAGGGCTGTTCAGAGCAGTAAGGGTTATGTGCAGGTGTGTGTTTAGAAGAAACAAAAAGTGCCCGCACTGCCCACCTGCCCCTCCTGAAGGTGTGACATGAGCATTCCCCTCGGAGCAGCCTGGCAGCCACATCTTGTGGGGCAGCTGCTCTCAATCCTCCTCTCTGTGAAATTGGGGGTTTTTTTAATCTCCTTTGTATTTCAGGGGTGAAAAAAATTACAGCTAAAAAAATTGTAAAGGGTAATTTGTTCCAAATTTCTTTCAAATTTGACCCTGCTAAAAGGGTGCAGCCAGGAGGGCTCTAACCAAGTGGGATGTTTTCCTGCCTGCACCAGAAATCTTGTTTTTGAAGCAGCAGCAAAGTTAATCCGTGTCAGAACAAGCTCCCCTTCCCTTGCCACGCTGTCCTTAAAATCTCTTGGTGAAGTGCTCGTCCCTGGGAATTTTGCCATCCATTCCAGCAGAGCTGGATTTCATTTGATGACCCTGCGAATGAATAAATAAGTGCACATTCATTTATTCATTTGGCTTCACCCTGGAGATTTCACCTAAATTGTTTATCTCCATCCCTCTGCTGGCCTGGGATGCTGCAGGAAACAAAGGGCTCTGCAAGATGTGCCTTGTTGTTTCTAGCTGTGAAATTTACTTTTCTCCTTGGCTCCAGCACACAGCCCTGTGTGGATTTATGTGCCCACAGCCCCGTGTGGATTTATGTGCCCAGCTGCCTTGGCAGAGCTGAAGGTTGGGGCTGTCAAACTCCAAATCTGATTGTCCCAACCGTGCCATTGCTGGTGCTCTCCTGGGAGGACTTTTATTGTGATCTCCTTTTTTGTCTCTTTTTCTCGTGGAAGTGTTTTGTTGTAAAGGATTTGAGTTGACAGCATCAGCTCTGAGCCTCCTGGCTGGGACTGGGGACCCTGGAAGGTGCCGAGGTCACAAGCAGATGTTATTCCTCAGGTCAAAGTGGCAGCGGGAAGGAGATGGGGAGTGTGTGTGGGGATCACCAGGCAAGATAAACCTCAGGATCCCTCCAGCATCCTGATTTTCCTCCCAGAGCTCGTGGCTAATCCCTTCCCCACTCCAGCAGAGAGGGCCAAGTGCAAGGCTTGTTTTCCACAGGACAGATTGAGGTCGGTTCCAAGGAACCGATGGGGATTTACACTGAGGGCAGTGTCGGATTGTCCTCAGTAAAACCGGGACAACAGAGAGGGAGGCTCAGCTGCAGGCACGTTATCCTTGGTGGCTACCGGGACTTTTCTCTCCCAACAGATGAGGAATGTTCCACCACCGAGCATCCCTACAAGAAGCCCTACATGGAAACCTCTCCAGCAGACGAGGACCCTTTCTACAGGTCCAGTTACCCGCAGCAGCAGGGACTGAACACGTCGTACAGGACTGAGTCGGCGCAGCGCCAGGCCTGCATGTACGCCAGCTCGGCGCCGCCCACGGAGCCCGTGCCCAGCCTGGAGGACATCAGCTGTAACACGTGGCCCAGCGTGCCCTCGTACAGCAGTTGCACAGTGTCTGCCATGCAGCCCATGGACAGGTTACCCTACCAGCATTTCTCTGCCCACTTCACCTCGGGGCCGCTCATGCCCCGCCTGGGCAGCGTGGCCAACCACACGTCGCCCCAAATCGCCGACACCCACAGCATGTTCCAGCACCAAAGCTCTCACCAGCCCATCGTGAGGCAGTGTGGACCTCAAACGGGCATCCAGTCCCCTCCCAGCAGCCTCCAGCCGGCGGAATTCCTGTATTCCCACGGCGTGCCTCGAACCCTGTCGCCCCACCAGTACCACTCGGTGCACGGCGTGGGGATGGTGCCAGAGTGGAGCGAGAACAGCTAACCAGGGGGGCAGGGAAGTGCCGGAGCCACGGGAGAGTCCGAGAAAACGGGAGAAGGAAGAGGAAAAGGATCCCCCTGTTGATAACAAAGCATTCTGCAAGACTCCTCCAAGGGAATGTTCACCGCTAGCACTCGAGAGGGACGGACACTGACTGAAACCGCGGCTGGAAGCCATCGGCCTCCGTGTGACTTGCCCCGACCCCCCTTTTGTTTTCTTTTGTTTCAAAAGAAAAGCCAACAGCCCAGCACACTTCTCCCTCTCCACGGTCCCACCCAGTTTGTGTTGCTGCCACCACCCTCGTCCCCCCTGCCCTTCTGCTCTTTTTGTTCTCCAAGGGACACCAAACTCCTGCTGCCTTTCTCACCATGGTCAGAATGCTTGAACGAGAACAATTAGGATGTTACTTTTTTTTTTGTGGTGTTGATGTTGACAATGTTATATAATAAATAATAATATATATATTTTTTCTTTCCATTTTCTCAGAAAAAAAAAAGAAAAAGACACCGGCCCTTTTTACCAAGGGTGGATTTTGGAGTGGTGTTTCTTTTTTTTTTTTTGATTAGTGTTATCTTTGTTCCTTTTCGACAGAAAGAGGTACTGAGAACCCCCAAATAAAGAAATTCAGTACCTGCCTCGCCCAGGCATTGTGCCAAGAGTGAAATTGCTCCCACAGGGAGCTGTGTCCTTACAAATTCCCCAAAATTCTCTCCAGGATCCATCCCATAAACCATCCCCTCATCTCCTTTCTCACTTGTAATTCTCTTGCTTCTCTTCCCTTCCCCTCTCCTGGTCTTTCCTGGTCCCTCAGCTGTCTCTGACGGAAGCGTGGGGTTATTTCCAAGCTTGCAAACACCCACAGCTCGACTCCTGCTGGATTTTTAGCGGCGTGTGGACAGCCAGGCTCCGAGCCAGCTGCCGCGGGGGGAGAGGATGCAGACACCGAGAGGAAAAAGTTTGCTCACAAAAATGATGATGATGACGCTTGTTTGCGATCCCGGGCCTTCATTTTCTCCCGTGTTCCTTTGCTTCCTCTCCAAAAGAAAAGGAAACAAAAAGGGATATCAGTGTGGCTGTGTGAAGCGAGACATTAAATAAACGTGCTTAAAAGGGGCAGAAAATGATCCTGAGAGGCTGGGAGTGGTGGAGGCAAAAAGAGAAGGAAAAGCAAATATGTGCAAGGAAAAAGGTCTACTGCAGAGTATGTCAGGTGTAAAATTTCCTGGTACTATTTATTTATGCGTGGGAGTGCCAATAACTCCGAGGATGTCACAAAAGCAGCTGATTCCAAGAGGTTCAAATTTCTATTGAAATGGAAGTTTGCTTTCTTTTCTTTTTTTTTTCTCTCTTCAAGCTGTGCACACTCTATATAATTTACATATATTTCTAATTAAAAGTAATTCTAATTAACTAAAGAGGTATACCTGCATGTCAGCCACTGGGAACGGGGGTGGGAATGTGTGGGAATGCTGATGTGGGAGGGAATCGAGACAGGTATCCAAAGCCGTGGAGCTGAGGAGAAAAAAGAATCCCTACCTAGCTACGCTCTCCCACTTTCATGTGCCAATTTACGGCTGAAACACCACACACTCCCAGGGGCAAGGGAGCACGCACCTATTTTAAATGTATTTTTGGGTTTGGGGTGGTTTTATTTCATTTTTTTTCTACTTGATGCCTTTAATTTAATTTTTATTCTCTTCTGCCGTAGCAGAGGAGGTGCAACATCCCAAGGGGGAAGGAAGGGATGGGCCGAGCTTGGGCTGAGCTTGGGCTGTGGCCTTGTCTGCTCCAGGCATGCCCGGGTCCCTCAGGGCTGCACTCTCCTGGGGTCATTTCCCCATCCAGGAGGTTTGAGAAGTGACCTTGGTGGGTGCTGGGGTGGCTCTGGGAAGCCCCAGTGAGGTGGAACTCCACCCTGTTCCCATGGAAGTGAGGTTGGTGGGAAGGGTTTGGCCCAGGGGAGGGGTGGGGTTGTGTCCCGGCCTCGGCAAAGGACGGGAGATGCTTTGGGAAGCGGAAACCAGGTGGGAAAATCGGCTCCAGGGGAATGAGGAGATTGCAGCTGGGAAGCCCAGCAGGAAGGGTGGCTCTGTGGGGCTGCTGAGCCGGGATCACCTCAGGAAGAGCATGAAAGGAGCTGAGGAGGTGTCCCCAGCCTGTCCCACGTGGCAGGGACACCAAGGGACACCCTGCAAAGACACAGAAGGGCAGCAGGAGCAGTAGGGCCACTCCATGGTGATATTCCCACCTTGCTGTCCCAAGGACCTGTGGGATGGGGTCTTGTGGGCCTCTCCCAGCCCTGGCTCCAATAAAGATTTCTTCTTTCGGCTCTCTCTGCTTTTACTGCCTCGTGCTTGCAGAACATGTCAGAGTTGTTGGGTGAGACACAGCCAAAATGTGCTGCTGGAGCTCGCTCTGGGTATCACCAGTGTTTGTGGGCAGAAGGAGACGCAGGCACCGCATGTGGGGCACGGCTGGGGCCTCGGTTCTTGCAAAGCTTTTAGTCTGCATGGAGCCAGCCCTGGGATTCACCCAAACATTGTGTTAAATCACACAGGGCTCCTCCAGAGCACGCAGTGGCCCAAGGCTGGTGAGGAAACTGCGCTCTGAGTTAAGGAGCACAACCATTACGCTGTATTTAGCTGTCATCCACACGGCGCTTTCCCGGCTTCGTTATCCCACTGCTGACCATGCAATCCTGTAATCCCCAGCTGGCAATTCCTGTGTAATCCCATGGGCCGTGGTTGCCCCGTAAGTAAAGAGGTCTCCCCAGGAATGCCTGCCAGGCTTCTCAAAGAGGATTAGGGAGAACTAAACTCCCACGGAAAATTACTTCTTAAGCTTCGGGAGGAAAGCCTCAAGCTTCCAACTCCACTCACTTCCTCGGAGCTCCTCAGGTTTGGTTTTCGGCTCTTTGGGGTTATGCTGAGGTTCTGTGACGGATTTTGGTGCTGGAAAACCAGGAAAAGATCCCTGAGGATACAGCCTGGGGGAGCCACACTGGCATGGGGAGCAGGAAGGCCATCAGTGGCAGAATCACCTCTTGTCACAGAAGCAAAATCTGGGATGAAGGCGAAGGAAGGGTGGTGGGAGGATCCAACACAGCCTTTTCCTCCTCTTTTGAAGGAATTTGTCAATCTGGCATTTCCATATGGCGATTCCATTTCAGTGGCAGGACTGGGAGGAGTCAGGTAGGATGTGAAAGGAAAAGGTGGCCCCCAGCCTGGATGTGGATGTGCCTGTTCTACCCTGAGCTTCTACTTTTCCCCAAGCGGTCCAAAACAACACCAGCAGCTGTCGAGAAGAAGGTTCTCCTCTCCGTCTGACTGTGATTTTATGTTCCAGGGAGCCTGATGTGATTTCTTTGATTTCTTTGCTTATGGATTTATTTCTTAGCCAAGAATAATAATGCTGACGATAACAATAAACAGCAAAAGTAGGGGAAAAATTACATTTGTCAGTGGAAGAAGAATTGGACAGAAGAAGTTGCAAAATTCACACTATTCAGAGCTGAACTGGCAATTCCTCCCTGGGAGGGTGGGCAGGCCCTGGCACGGGATTCCCAGAGCAGCTGTGGCTGCCCCTGGATCCCTGGCAGTGTCCAAGGCCAGGCTGGACATTGGGGCTTGGAGCAGCCTGGGACAGTGGGAGGTGTCCCTGCCCATGGCAGGGGTGGCACTGGGTGGGCTTTAAGGTCCTTCCCAACCCAACCCATTCCATGATTCTATAATAAGAAGCCTTGAAAGTCGAGGAAGACCATCCCAAACAATCCTCTGGTGGTTTCCATAAACCCCGCTGAGGGTGTTGGGGGTGGGCTGGGCCTGGGCTGCTCCTGGGGACGGGGATGATGGAAGGAGAGCCCAGCAGAGCTGTATCCCAGGGCAAGGAGGGAACTGGGCTCCAAAGGGCGCTCCAGAGGAGGAGCAGGGCTGGTGAGGTGGGTGGAGAAGGCAGTGGAGGCCCATCCTCTGCAGGGGCAGGGAATTTGGTGAGGAAAGGAGCCGTGGAACGTCACCAGGCAGAAGGCAAACAGGCCTTTAGGGATGAAGCGGAATAAATAGGAGCAGGCTGAGCAATTCCTTGGAGGAAGAAACCCAACCTCTGCTGAGAACACCTTTTAAAGAGCGAGCAGCAAGCCCCGGGCTGTGGTCACAGTGCTGTTTTTCCAGCTGCCTCCCTGGGCTGGAACACTCCCTGCTGGTACCTGGGGAGGATTCTGATGCCCTGAGAGGCACAGAGAGCTCTTTGTCTGCCCCTATCAGCCACTCCACATTTCAAGTTTCACCAGCCACGACGCTGGGTGGGTTTGGGAGATTTCTCCCCACCAGCAGCCCCCAAACCTGCACTGGTGAAGTTTTTCCTACGGGCAGGGATGCTTGGAAGGGGCACAGTCACCCCTCTGCTGCTCAGGCTGCTCCCAGGGCAGAGCCAACCTCCCAAAAGTTGTTGTTGTGGCTCGAGGGCTGAGGGAGAAAAATATCCCAAAGCCTCAGGATTCTTGTCCATAAATCCAGCCCACGATATCATAGATTTTACAGTGCTGCCAGCTCTGACAATTTTATGATGGGTCTCATGTGATTTGCAAAAGTGTGGTTTAGTCTTTTCTCTTAAAATTTCCAGTTCCTGGAGACCAGTGAATATATGAGGCTCTCAAAGGATTCTGAGTCTTTTCCCCACTGCCCTGTTTTTGACTTTTTGTTTGGTTTTAGAACGTTCTGTAAAGTTGGAAATCTTACTGGAGAGGAAAGTGAGGCAGAGAAAACACCACTGGGAGAGGTGGGACAAGAACTCATCATGGGACAAAAAATATTTCATTTTGGGGTTTTTTTTAAATTTGTTTGTTTGTTTGAGTTTTTTCATTTTTCTCTGTTAAAGCCTTTGCTGTATTATTTTTGAGTAACGGAAATGATGAAGCTTGAAGTGGATGGCAAATGTTCAGAGTGGCTTGAATAAATTCCCACCCCCAAAGGGGAGCGATACTTTGTTCACATTTCGATTTTCCTCCTTCAAAATTTCAAAGGAACTCTTTCAACCTGAAGTCCTTTCAGAGGGAGGTGTTTCACTTGGGACCCACCACACCCAGGGCCTCCAGTATCTCCTCCTTCCTTTTTTTGGCTGAAACAAATCCCTCAGACTCAGTGCCTGGTTCTGCCAGTGGGGTTTGGAGGTTCTGCCCTGCACCTATGAGGACTCAACTACAGAAAAGTGGATTTAAAAGTGTTCATGAGGCAAATAAAGGTGACAAATAAAGGTTCAACAGCTTCCACAGCCAATCAGAAGGGCTGGTTTGAACATCCTGGCTCCAGCTTCTCCTGGGAACACCTGGGAAAAGCCCATCACTGCCATGGAGCAATCCCAAGGCTTCCCAGCAGCACCATTTGCACCTGGACGAGCCCTCCCACCACAAGGACTAAAGGCAGAGGAGAGGGGAGGGTTGGGCTTTGAGGAGGTTTTGCTTCAACCCCTTGCAGTGACTCTGCTGGGAGCACATCTGAGCACAAGTGAGTAACACAGAAGCAGGGGATGTGGTGGAACACGGGAACTGGTCACTGTGGATGTAACCTGTGCCCTGCTCTCACTCAGGGCTGTTTGGCTCTGCCAGAGACTGAAGAAATGAGTTGAAATCTGCCTCAGGGTGAGAAATGTTGCCTGAATTATGAACAGAAAGCACAGCCCTAAACTGAGAGGGGGGGAAGAGGCAAACACATGCAGCAGTGCGCAGTGACCCCTTTAACAGCTAGGGGCTGAGGGCTCTGGGGTGCCTATATCCATAAATGTGCTTTTGTTGTGTAGGGTCAAACCAGACTTTTGTTATTATCATCATCATCATCATAATTATTGTTGTTGCTGTAATAATCTGCTGCTGCTCCTCCGTTTTGTGGGAGCTGGCACATGGGGAATGCCTTTACCACTGTGTGTGTGTGTCCCCCCGGCGCCCTGTGCTGCGGTGACATCCCTGTCACCAACTCCAGGGACCCTAAATCCGTCAATATTTCACTTCAGCTTTTACTCAGACCTGCTCTGCTATGAATCAGGAATTTGTTTCCTGCCCCTGGGTCTTTCCATGCTCCTGAAAAGGCAACGAGGCACTCGTGATGGAATACCGGTTCCTCTTTTCCTGCTCTTGGTGTGTGGAATTCTAAGGCCTCCTTTACAATCCCATTCCTGGCTGGCTTTTTGCTCCTCCAGCTCAGGGTGCAGCTGATCTTTGCTCCATGGTTGGCCCCTGCTCCGCTAGTTCACCAGGCCCCCGGGTCCCATTCTGCAGAGCTCCTTTGCAGCCCCAGCCTGAGCTGTTCCATGAGGCTGGCCATGGAGGGGGAGGGCTTTGCCTCTGAACTTTGGGGAGTTCTCCAGTTTTTCGGGATCCATCTGAGCAGCAGCTCTGCCTCCCAGTGTGCTGCTCCTTGAACTGGGGGTCCTGTCCCATCATCCCAGTCTTTAATATTTGAAGTTTCTCCAAACCATTGGTGCCAACACTGATCCTTGAGGGATGCTGCTTGTAGCCAATCACCACCTCGAATTTTGGCTGCTGAAGATCTTGGCATCTGATGGCCCAACCCACTTTCCACCCACTCTGCTGTCTGTTTACCCAGTCCCTGCCTCATCAATTTGGACTTGGAGATCACTGTTAGAGGCAGTTTCGGGTCCTGATGTTCCTCAGAAACTCAGAGTGGGCAGTACCCCAGCATTTCCCATCTCTGGATCGCTGCAAACCTGAGACGTCGGGATGCAACTTCTTCATCAGAGCTTTTAATGAGAAAAAAAGTGGCCCCCAAACGCCCAGGATGGCTTCTGGGGGGCACAACCTGAAGAAAGCAAGCCCAGCTGAAGCCTGGTTGGAAAGCTGAGTAGAATGATGAATTTGGGGCTGTTCCAGCAGTGTTGGCTCCCCTGCCTGAGCTTGCTGCTGCCTGGGCAGGGAAGGAGAGGGAATTCCAGGCTTGGAGAGCTTTTAGTTTAAAGCAGGGGGTCCTGTGGATGGTCTGTGCTGCTGGGACAGTCTGGAGCTGCTCAGGGAGTCAGGACAGAGGGTGGCTCTGCACAGACACTCTGGAAGCCGGAGCGAGTGACAGCACCAGTATTGATACGGGGGTGGTGCCCGTCGAGGTGACGGTGACAGAGCCAGGCTGGCAGTGACTGCAGCCCCTGCCTGCGTGGGCAGCAAGTCATAAAACTCTGCTTTGGGACATTTCCAAGTGTCCTGCGCTGGGGCTGTGCAGCTAAGCAGGGAGGCAGCAGCACCTCACAGCTCCAGGTTGAGGCAACCTTGCACTGCTGGGTGACCTTCAAAGCCTCAAAAACACTTGCTAAGGAGAGCAAATCCCAGTGTTGGACCTGTGTGGCTATCTGTGCTTTTTGGATGTGTTTAACCAGCACCAAACTCTGCTCTTAGGCTTGGATGACATCATTTGCTCACCTTACAAAGGAGCAGTTTTACTTTCCCCTCCATTTTTAACCCAATCACCTGAAACCATAAACTGTTTTTTATGTAAAGCATCTCCTAGAAGAGGAAGCATCAGAGCTGCTTAATTTTTAGCATAAAATACTGCTGCTGGCCACCCCAGCATCCCAACTTGGTGCTCAGCTGTAAACAGTATCCAAAGAAGGAATGAAACATAGGGAAGTCAGGAAGCAAAAGGCTCAGCTCATTCCTAGCTGTGTTATAGCCTTAAATAATAATGAAAAAGAAATCTCAAGTACTTCCCCACTGCCTTTCAGACACTGTGGTTCAGTCTATGCCAGTCCTTGAAGGTTCTTACCCATAAGGAAGGGAGCTCTGGGTCTGAGCAGGATTAGCACCACCCCAGGGTATTCCTGAGCCTGATCAGGGATTGTTTTTAAGGTTGGTTTGCTTGGGTTTTAATTCTGTTGCCACAGCTGTTAATAAAGTACAGGAAAGCTGTGTGGGAGATGTCCTTTCTCATCTGGTTGTGTCAGTTTTAGGGTTTTTTTAACAATTTGATCAGATGTTGATGGACGGGGGAAGAACCCCTTGGATCAGTAGGTGAATCCTGCTCCTGCTCTTTCCAGGAGGACAGAATTCCAGGAGAATTTCAGGACGGGCAACCCTCTGTCTGAGAGGCGCAGCAGGCTGGCATGGGACAGTAGCTAAACATAACCTAAATCAGGGCTTCATCTGGAGCCAAAGCTGGAGGGCTTGGGAGCCAGGAAAAGTTGAACAGGGACTATTTAAAGAGTGAATTGGCCGGAGAAACTCTCCAAGCTCAATGTCACTCAACTGAGGACCCTCAACACTCAGCCTGAAATTCTTCTGGGTTTTTTTTTGTTGAAGGTGGTTGAATTTTGCTCGTGAAGGTCCCAAAAGATGACTGCAGTGGCCCATTTCTTTAGGAAATTAAGCTACTCCTAACTCTCTGGACCAACTACCCCTTAACCAGGAGGCTTTATCCATCACTCTTGTCCATAGCAGGCCTATGACTGGGAATTCCAACTGGAATATTCTTTTAGACAGGTTATTGATGGGCCCATGCAGGGTTAGGTTGGAGAAAAAGGTACTGTGGGGGTTTTCTAATTTATTTTTTTGCTTCATCCTGATGAAGTTCAGCGTAGAAGAAATGTATTCCTGGAATCCTGTGCTGGTGGGATCTGTTCTCCTTCGGGACAGAGGAGTGGGATAACGGGAATAAGTAATTTGTACATTAGGGATCACAGAAAGCACAGCCATTGTCCAGACCTGGCTCATGCAACTCAGTTGGGATTCCATCCAGGACACGATCCCTGCCTGGAGGAGAGGGATTCAGTGGAAGGATAAAAGGAACAAAACGGCAAAGCCAGGAAAAGCCCCAGCCGCCAGTAAAAGACAAGCGAGCGCTGCTCTCTCCTCACACTTGGGAGTGACCCCGGCAGGAGATGCTCCCTTGAATCCCAACCTTTCCAAAGCCCTCGTGGCAAGGAGCAGCTCCTTGGTGCTACGACCCCGAGCTGCCCCCTGCTCCCCTGGCTCGTGCTGGTGCTGAAGGGGCTCTTTCTCAGTGTCACTGATGGCCCTGACCTTTATGTTCCGTCTGTGCCGGAGTTCACCGAGCTCCCCCTCACCAGGGAGGAATCGGGCTGGGAGACCTGGCACTGCTTCCTCCCCATCCGCCTCCCGGCTTTCCACGGGATGGAACAATCCTCAGGCTACCTGCCTCCCTTCCTCGAAGCCGAGGGGATGAGGGGAAATGGCAGAAAATCCCTTCCATCGCTGTGATTTTTGGAGACATAAAAGCTTCCCTTTGAGAGCAAATACTTTTTTTTTTTTTATTTTCCACCCCCCCTTCTCCTTCTCGTGGCATTAAGGCTCAAGAAATTCCTTGGAAAATAATTTGTCAAGGCCCTGCCTGATCAAAGACATATATAAAAGGACCCTTTTTTTTCAAGGGGAAAACCTCCCCCTCCGAGCTCAGAATGAATTGGCAATTCATTTACCAACTGTCAGATAAAGTAGCTCAATCCCTATCACGTCTTTAGCTGGAGCTGTGGCCAGAAGGAAGCAATTCCCGGCCCACTGTGCGCCCATGTTTGGGGTATGTTAGTGATTAGAGTATTCCTGCCTGGGGGATGCAGAAAGATATGACTCAGATTCACAAAAGAGCCATAAATCTCCCTCCTTTTATTCAAAATGTGTGCTTTATAGCCATTTCCTGGCCAATTTCTGCCTCGGATAAATATGTAACATATCTGTGTGTGTATAGTTTTGTAGGGCTGAGTGTTGGGCTTCCTCTCAAGAGCCAACTGGCTGCTCAGAGCAGCAGAGAGCCACACTCAAACTTTTCCTTTCATTCCCAGAAAAATCCCTGGTTGAGCCTCCATTGCCTGTCCTGGTGGCACCTGCTCCTGTTCTCCTTGAGCCGTGGGCCCTGGAAAAGGACTGGGTGGGAGACAGGATCTGGAGGACCCCAAAAAGGTCATCCAGGCCCCAAGACAGGATCAACCAGATTGGAAGGACCATGTGGAGCCGAAGGGAAAGGTGGGAGGAGATGGACAGCACTGCAGGAAAAGTCAAGGCAGGGATATTCCCCTGGTTTTGGACCCCCCCCCCCACCCCCCATCCCAGGCTGCACACGCAGAAATGCCCAAATCTTTAACTGTGTCATCTTTTGGCACCGAGGGGCTGCAGCCCTTCACTGGAACCAGCTGAAGCAGCTGAGAAACGCTCCCCAAGAACCATTCGCTCTTCGTGTTTAGCCAGAGGATGAGTTCCAGGAAGAAGGAAGAACAACAGGAACAACTGTGCTCCTGGAGAGTAACAGTGCTCAGCTTTCCGTCGGTGTCCTGCTCTTCCAAGTCACGCAGAAAGCTGATTCCCCTCGCTTAAACAACAGGAAAACCCATCCTCTTTGCAGGAAAGCAGTAAATTTGGGGGTCTGGCACTGCTGGTACTTTATTTTTAGCTCTTCCTTCTAATCCCTTAAGCCTGTAGTTCCTTTCTGTTTCCTTTTCCCCTAAACCAGGAGCTGCAATCGCTTGGCCCTGGTTCAGTCTCAAAGCCAAGGGCAAAGCTCCCAGATCCCAGAGCAGCCTGCGAGGGGCCTAAGGTTTATCTCCTGGAGGGTTTGAGCCGAAAGCTGCTGGAGTTGGTGGGAATCTCACCCCCAACCCTCAGGAGCTTTTTTTACCGTGCCCTCAAACATCCCCAGCCTATCTGGCAGTACCCTGGCTGCATGTGGTGTTCAAAAATGACACGTGTGGTTGCAAGAAACGGCCTCAAAATGTTTCCTAAACTTTGGCCCAAGGCTAGAATTGATCTCAGGTACCCAGTGTGATGCCTTGAATGAAAGATAAAGCAAGAAAGACGTGGATGAATGACTGGGGATGATGGGAATTTCTCCCAAAGGTGGGTGGCAGAGGAAAACACCCCTCCCTGGAGTGAAATTTGTGTTACAGCTGTGCTTTGGATGCTTTTCAGGGGAGAGGCACTGCCAGGCTGCTCTTTGCTGCTTTTCAGTGGTTTCTGGGGGCTTCACACTACAGGTTTAGCCCCTTCCATGAGCCCTTCCCAACAGGTGAATAATCCTGTGGCTCCCAGTGCCAGGAGATGTTGATTCTTTTGAACTATTTCCCTCTGCATCAGGCACTGCTGATCCTGGGGTCATTTATCAGCAGGGGAAGAACTTCTGGAGATGCCTCAAATGCTGGGTTTAGTAATTCCCCACCCGAGGTGGCACTCTGACTTCAAACAAGGAGCCAGCAGATCCGAAACCTTCCACACGAGTGTCTCTCAAGCTCTGGCCGCAGCTTTCAGCTGAATTTATTTTTTTTCTCCTCACGGTATCTCCATTTCAGGCCCCCTCATGTAAACACAGAGAAGCACATGCTGGTTTGAACAATGATTCATCCCATTAAAGTCCAAGTGGCTCCTCACAGGATGCTTTCCAGAACCAGGCAACAGATATAAAAAGGGCAGGGACCACGACTTCCCTGGGCTATCTCAAGTGCCTGATACTTCAGACACAACAGGCTCGATTGCAGAGGAGCTGGGCTCTCCATTAAAGCTGCTTAGAAACAGGATTTATAGGGGTTTTTTCCTCTAGGAAATCCACTTTGTTCAAACATCCCAAATGGGCTCAGATTGTCGGGGTTTCAGGCAGCTCCAGCGATGGTTCAGAGCAGGGGTCTCACGCGAGAGAAGGGGAGTGGGATGTGACTCTGTGCACAGAAGGGTTTTATTATCAGCCAGAAAACAGAATAATCAACTTGAGAAACGCCAATTTTCCGGCTTTTGACCCAAACATTTGGCCTTCAATAGACACAACATGGAAAAGGGTTTTTTTCCCCCTGATTTGTGACACTCACCGGGTTTTACACGGCTGGGGAGGGACGCGGCTGCTCCCAGCTCAGCACAGGAATTTGGGAAGCTCCTGGCTCTGCCTGGGGACCACGTGCAGCCCTGGAGAAGGTCCCTGGCTGTGCTCAAGCACCTCAAACGCCACTGGGAAGTGGCCTCTGTGCCCACAGGGCTCTGTGACCCTGCCTGGGATGGCTCAGGCGCTGCCACAGGGATGTCCCAGCACGTCCCAGCGCTGTGAGCGTCCTGCAGGAGCCTGTGGAGACAGGGAACAGCCAGGGAGGATGGACAAGGAGCATCCTTGGATTATATCTCGACTGGTTTTTGTGAGACCATTGAAGCTCTCTCAGGGATGGGGTTTTTTTTGGTACCACCTTGTGCATTTGGGCAGAGAAGCTCAGGGAGTTTTGGGGGATGTCTCTGGGAAGTTTTCCAAGCATCCATGACCTTCACTGCCGTCCCCTCAGCTGGCTGGAGCTCAGCCAGCCCTGCATGGCTTTGTCAGGCTGCTGCTGAGCCTGAGCTCTTCCCAAAAATAGAAATTAAAAATGCGTTCATTGATTTTTTAAATGATTTTTTTACAAGCTGAAATGGAGCAGGGGTTTTACAAACACTGCGTTTTTCATGAGAGACTTAAAAGCCAAAAAAACCCCAAACTGTCCAAAACTGAAGCTATGACAAAATGAATCGTTTTCATTACAAGATGATTCAATGCAGAGAAGTGTTTTACTTCTTTAGTGATTTATCAACTGTCTTCAAATAGACCAGGTAATTTAAGTTAAAAAATTATCATTCTGTTGAAAAATCACTTTATTTCCCTGGGGAAAAAAATGTTTCAAGAAGGAAAGCTTTCTCTGGGTACCAGGGAAGTGCTCCTGGAGATGTTGTGGAGACATGGAAAAGAAGTGAAGTGAGCTGATTTTATGTATTTATATAAAATATTTTAAGGTGTCTGTAAAATATTTTTAATCTGCTTGATTGGTGGGCAACCAAACACAGAGGTAGAGGTGCCAACATGATATTTTTGGGGGGAGTTTCTGCCTCATCAGACATTTGTAGAAGGTATCTGTGGACCCTGGAGATTTCTGCAAAGAGAAAATTGATAGCAGGACATTACCAGGGAGAGAAGAGAAAATCCAAAGGCCCTGAGCGTGGCCAGGCAGTTGCTTTAGGAAAAAAAAATAATAGAATTTCCAGGAAAAGCCTCAAGATGCTCGTGGTGAGGTTGAGCGAGGGAACACCTGGGGAAGATTGATTAAGAGACAGCCAATGTGTGCCTGTGATTTATGAGGAGCGGGCCTGGCTTTAGTAGGAGTTTTGGGGAGATATTGCTGCTGTGGTGCAGGACAGAAAGCTCCTGGACGCAATAGAGCTCCCAGACTGTCAAACATCACTTGATAAGGTTCCACGAATGAGATTATTCACTCAGAGAGGGGGAAACAGAGCAGGAGGTCAAAGCAGCTGTGGGGCAGAAGCCTGCTTGAAGAACTCTCTGTGTGCTTCCAACTCAATATAAGTGTGTGTGTAAAAATATAAATATATAATAGATACATATATCCACCTCCATCTGTCTGTCCATCTAATTATTCACCTGAAACAGTCACTCCTGCTCCTCCTTCCTGGCAGCTGGGAGCAATTCCATGTGGCTGTATCCTGCCTGCTTCAGCTGGGAGATTTTTTTTTAGGGATTCACTCCCAGGATGCCCCTTTGAACTTGAGTTTTGGGTTATTTTTTTTTGCTCCCTGCTGGGCTGGATGGTGGAGCTGGGATCAGGGGTGGTGTTTGGAGATGCAGAGATCCATCCCTGCTCCTTTAATTGTGGCCAAGGCACTGAGTGGCCCTTTTTAAGATGTGATGAATAACCAGACCGTGCCTGAAGGATGGCTAAATGAGCACACGGCGTTTTCCAGCTGGAGAAAGACAGGGAGCAGATAAGGGAAGTGGATAACTTTGGCTTTTGGGAGTGATCAATGGCCTCAAGATAGGCCTTACTAATGTTGGCAAAATGAAGGATTTGGAGCATCCCTGGAGCTTGCAGAGAGTCTGGAATGTGCAGCCCTGTATCCACTGCCTTTCACATGGATCAGTGGCGTTTTCCGTAACATAATCTCTGGCTTTATTTGTTTTCATGCTGTTTGGAATTCTCTGGGAAATCAGAACGGCTGGGCTGAGTTCCCTGTCCTTTGATAAGGTTGTATCTTTTGGAATTTCACTTTTGGAGGTGGAGGTTTGAAAGATGTGTCCAGAAGGGAGTGAGGCAGAGACCGGCAGCTTTATGGACTCTGCTCCTGCTTCACGCCAGGCACCCAGCTGCTTCTTTCCTCTCTGCTCCCCAGAGCCTGAACAACAAGATCTCTTCCATTCCCGATCAATAATCCCTCTTTTTGGCACAAAAATGGGCACTTCTGAAGCCATCCAGTGGGACATCAGAATGCTTTTTAGGTCATATTGAAAAGCCAGGCTGTAGGACAAAAGAGAAAGGAGGAAGGCCTAAAGCCGCCTCATAAATCCCAGAAATCTTTTGACGCCTTCAGCTCTAAAGCTACAATGGGATAAAAACCACAGCTAGCAGAAGAATATGGGACATTGCTTCCCTGGAGCAAGGAACCAGCTGGGAGCTCAGGCCAGATACAGTCATGGCATCACCTTAGGACGCCAAAAAAGCCTGCCTTGGTTTGTGGTTGTGAGGGAGGATTTTACTGCCCTATGAACGCTTCCAAAGTGTTCTCTCTGATGGGGGTACCTGAACCCCTAAACTGAGGTTTTTCAGTTTAGGAAGAGACTCCACATGGTCAGTGGCCCATACTCATATTGGGAAGGTCCAAAGTCAGTGGGACCATCAGAAAAAGGGGGAATTCCAGACAAAACTCTTCCCTGGCAGCACAGTCAGAGGATGGAGGCAGTTGCCAAGAGGGCCACAAAGTCCTCATGCGCTTTTAAGATCCAGTTAGACCTTTTTATAGGAAGAGAACTGCATGTGGGAATCTCACAGGGAAAGGAGGGGAAGGAGGTGCAGTAAGTGGGAACAGGGATGTGTTTTGGGCCTCACAGCTCTTTTTGAGAACTGTCTTTAGCGCTATTGTCTGTGATCTGTGTCCTGACCTTCTTCATTCCAGCCTGAAAGGGGCTTTTCCAGCAAATTCCCACCCTGGTTTGGTTCATACGAAGCTGCCTTGAATCAATTCCTGGGAAAAGCAGGCCCAAATGGAGCAGAGGCCAAAAGCTGTTCTGGGGAGTGTCCCTGGGAGCTGCATCCTGTGCTTGCATCCAGATTTTGTATTTTCCTACAAGCCTCATAATAATTCACCTCAAAAAAAAGATTCTAAACCCAGAAAATACCCCTGGGAGCCTTTACCTTGCGTGTCCCAAGATTTGCAGTGCTCTCCCAGGACAGAACGGGAAGGCTGCAGTGTGACCCCATCCCCACAGGTGCTTTCCTTGAAAATTAACTTTATCCAAGCCAAGAACAGGCCAGGGAGAGAACTCTGCCTCTGAGAGAGATCTGGGGTTCTTGCACTCAGGGCTGTGGGAGTCCTCGGCATCTAATTTTAGCTATTTAAAATTTAGGCCTCAAATTTAAGCTCCTCATCCAGGTTTTTTTTTAACAAATACATGTCCTTCAGCTCCTGGAGGCTCCACAGGTCAGCAGAAAATACAGAGGGAGCATGTGGTGGTTGTAGGGATGCCCCAGCAGTGCAAAGCAATGCTCTGGCTCTGGGTGAGGACAGGGAGCTGGCACACACTCAGATTTCTGTTCGGAGCCTCTCGCAGGCCGAGACAGAAAGATAAACAGAAATGGGAAACAGTGGCTGGAGCGACACAAACACAGCTTCTCCTCTGATATTTGCTCTTGGGGGTGGTTGCATTCCTTCAAAGCACAGAGCAAGTCAACAACAAGACAATAATAATCGCAGTAACAATAAAAAGCGTGTCCGCCCGGCCTGTTCCCTAAATGCTGCTCTGGCAGGGGCTGTGTGCTGCCTGCTCCTGGAGCTGCGGCCCTGCTGGGAAGCGATAAGGAGGCACAAGCTCCTGCACTTGAAAGTGCACTCGAAATAGAACGAGAGATAGAGCTCTGCAAAAGGAACCCGGGCGGCCTCCGGCTTCCCGCAGGCCTGGCCGGGGGGTTCCACACCCGGGAGCCCTTGGAGCAAATTGAGAGCAAATTCTCCGTTCTCTTTGAGGGACAGGGGGTCAGTCTGCTCCTCCAAACTGGAAGGGCTCTGCTTTCACCCGGATTGAGTGATTTCACCTGGGATTGAGGCCTCAGGCAGTGAACAGCTCAGGGACCATCGGCACTGCCAGGCTTTGGAGCCCTTTAGGCCAGGCCTCCCTCTCATTTTAGGGACAAGGAAGCTCTGGACTTAGCAGTGTTAGAAAAATGATGGATTATATACGGAATATACAGAAGGAATTGCTTCCTGTGAGGGTGGGCAGGCCGTGGCACGTGGTGCCCAGAGAAGCCGTGGCTGCCCCTGGATCCCTGGCAGTGTCCAAGGCCAGGCTGGACGGGGCTGGGAGCAGCCTGGGACAGTGGAAGGTGTCCCTGCCATGGCAGGGGGTGGGATGGGATGAGATTTAAGGTCCTTCCCAACCCAAACCATTCCATGGATTATCCAGGTATGAGGATAAAGACAAACTCCTCTTTCTGTTTGGAAAGCAGGAGCTTTGGGTGGCTTTGGGGTCATCACATGTGGCCCCTCTTGGGCTCTGTTGTTTTTTCTTACCATTCATTTCAGATGACAAACCCCTTCCAAACCAGCTCCTAGAGAGACTGGCAGGCTGGCTGAATGATGGAGCAGGGAACTTTTCCAGCAGAGGTGGCTTTCCAGACTCTTTGCTTTCCCTGCACTTGGTGAGGCACTTAGGAGAGGGGAAAAAGCCTCTGTGAAGCCCAAACCTTTGCCCACACACCAGCAAACCCCATAATACTGAACATCAAACATTTGTTTTAACCTCAAGGGTACATCCAGACCTTGGCCATGAGATAGGATGAGAGCAGGGTGTTTGTCTGCAATAAATTTCAAACCATCTCTGCTGCTGGGCAAGCGCTGAGCATCAAATTTAGCTTGGTGTTCTGAGAGATGCCTTCCCCAGAGCTGCTCCCGTGCTGGGCGTAGCTCGTGCTCCCTATGCTTTTCCCTTTTCCAGCAGTGAATTTAGTTCTGCACCTGCTCAGCTGTTTTCCAGAGGTGGATCCAGGAGCTCAGTAGCTGCATGAGGATATCTAATCCCCTTTTTCCACCCTGCTCCCACATGTGCTCCTGCCCTCCAAAGCAAACAGCAGCAGGTAGCACAAGCACTGCTTTCCATGAATTGTTTTGCTCTGTTTTCGAAGAAGAGACCTGGGAAAATCTGTGGAAACTTTCTCGCTGGCCCAAGTGAGTTGAGAGAAAGAAAAACATTGCTCCAGAGTCAAAACTGAAATGGTTTTGGTTTTTCTTGTGTTCAAAGATGAACAGGAAAGGCAATTCATGAGGGAAAAGGGAATGGCTGCTGTAGAAACCACAAAAAAGCTTTCTAGGACCTGGCTCCAATCCTGCTGTGCTTGGACGAGCTGCTGGTTCACAATCTGGATGTCACCAAGAGTCAGGCACGATCAGCTCCTCTGCAAAACATAAAACTGTGGGACGTGGAAGGGGTTCTGTAGGTAAAACTCCCTGTTGGATGGGGCAGCAGAGAGGCAGCTGCTGTTTGATCAGAATTACTTCAGCCTGGAGCTGAGCTTGCTGAATCTCTGCTAAAATCCAAGCCTTGTTCGTCCTCTTGCGCCCCTCCCAGGATCAAAGACAGGCGATTGAAATAAAAGGAAGTGGTTGAAATGGTCTCGAAAGAGGAAATTCTTGTCTAATTCCAGGTCGTGGCAGAGGCTGTGTGTTCTGCCTGGGGAGATGAGAGCATCTCCCAGGCCTGGAAAAGCCATTGGCAGTTTTGAATCTAGAACTAAAGACTTCCTCCCCTCTGGCCCCAGAGAGGGAGAAAAAAGAGGAGTGTTTGTGTGCATGGAAAGGGTGGCTCGTTCCACGGGAGGAATCCTGTCCTGGCTGTTTGGGAGGCAGGATGTCAGCCTCGGAGGGCCAAGCGTTTATTTTGGAAAAGCGAGCTCCAAGTTCCTCATCTGCAGCACATGGATGTGCTTCACCTCCTTCTCCTCCTCTTTCGTGCCTTTCCTGCCAGGGTGCTGCCAGCCCTCCTGGTGGCCCTGTCCCCAACCCCGGGGCACAGTGCCACTGCGTCCCTGCCGGCAGCAAAGCTCCTGGCACAGAAGGGTGGAGCTGGAGGCTGCTTTCCTCTTCCCAACCTCATTGTGGAGCTTCCCTGCTGGAAAACCTTGGCTTCTTCAGTTTCCCACACTTCAACTCATCCACTCCCTCCCTGGGTTTCCAAAGTGCTTTGTGGGAAGCCAGAACACCTGCTCTGTGAACTCGGATCCTGGAGGAAAGTTGGCAGAGATGTCCTTCCTGCACTGCAACGATGATTTCGATTTTAAATTGCAGGTGGATAGGATTCCTCCTGTCTCTCCCGCAGCACCTGGCGCTCTGCTTCAGGAATGATCTCGCATGTGCCAGCTTGTGCCCTGTGTCCTGCCTCCCAGCCAGCATTCCCGTCTTGCTTCCAGGAGGTGCCAGTGTCAGTCCCAGAGCTCTGCTCTTCCTGCTGGATGAAGAACGGCACCACTTGGCTCTGCCAGCTCTCATTCCTGCCTCATCCAACTGTGTGAAGTCAGGCCAGGAGTCTGATCCGGAATTAGGGAATGACAGCGAGGACTTAATCTGGCGTACAATTAGTGGTCAAGGCTCAGCTCCTGAGACACAAGGGAAGAGAGGCAGCTCCTGCTATTTTCCTTTTCAGCAACAGCCCAACAATTCCCTAAATCCAAGCTTTGGATCGCTCAGCTATTCTTTTGGAAAGGGAAACAAAACCAACATCACTAAGCCCGCTGCAGCCCCTTGAAGTGGACTCAAATGGAAATAAAAGCCCTTTGCAGAGGGAGCTTTGGATGGATTTTTCACTGAGTGTCCAAGAATTCCTTGGAAAGACCATGTCGGCCAAAGGCCAGGGTCTGGGCTGCGTACCTGTGCTCTGTCCAGATGGAGGAGAAATAGAACAGATGCACCAAGATGAAGAGAAGCTTTCAGAGTGCTTTCAGAGCCTCCTGCTCGCTGAAAGGGCTGGAAAGTGATTTAGAAAATAATCCTTTGAACATGAGGAAAAAATTGTCTTGGACAGTGCTCTCAGTGCCTTTCCAGGCCTCCAGAGGTGGGGAAATGGCATTTGCCTGCGAGGAACTCAACCCAAAATCTCCCTCGGGTCAGCTGCCTCTGTGAGAGGCTGCAGTGGGAGGAGACAGCACATGGGAAGTTGAATGAGGCTTTAAAATATTTGGCCTTCCTCTAATGGAAGTTAAAGCAGGCAGTGCTTTGGTGGTTTTTTTCCTATGGCTTTGCCCAAGTGTCCCAGGAGATCTGGGATTGCAGCGCTCTCCCAGGTTCAGGAGCTGGGGGCAAAAGGAAGGAAAATTCTTTGGCCGATACAGATGGATAAAGGAAAATTCTGCACTTGCTGTCCCATCTCACACAGGGCAAGGCAGGAGGTGCAGGAAACCAGCACCTCTCTGGCCACAGCATCAGTGTGGCTTCAGCTGCTGTGGGCCCTGGATGTGGAAATCAGACTCCATCCCTCTTCTCAGTTTTTCAGACATCATTGTTTTTCCACTGCAAAGAGAGAAATTTTTAAAAAACCCAGGGATTCATGTCGGGCTTTTTCTACTCCATTAACTGTGGGCACAGAAAAAGGAAAACCAGACATCTAGACAAGGATCAGCAGTGATTTCCATGGAAACCTGGGGTTTTTAACAACTCTGGAGACTGATGGTGATGTATGTTCACTGAAGGTGAAGTTCTGGCAGCTGGGCTGGTGCTGAAACCACTGGATTGAACATGGAAATCAATGTGGGACTAATGTTGAGCCTGATGGAAAAACATGGGGCTCACAGTGAGATACTCAGGCCAGACAAGCAAATCAGGTAATTTAGTAATAATAGTAGTAATAATAATAATAATAATAATATGGAAGAAACTTGACCAAGAATAACCAATCTCAGATCTATGGACACCAGAGGCTGCTTTCTGTTTAGAATATTGCATTACAGCCTCCTGGCAGCATTCCTGAGCCTAAAAGCCGTGTTCATTTCCCTTCCCACTGAAGGCCTGTCTATTCCACCCCTGTGGGCTGTTCTGGGATAGCAGGGAACTGGGCTGGACATGGCCAGGAACCACATAGGATGGGAAAAGCAGAATGGACAAGCGTAAAAATCTGGGTTTACAGAGTTCAGTGATGTATTTGAGCTGCAGCAAGTTGTCAAATGCAACAAGGACTGAACTGATCCAGCTCCAGGCCTTTGTTGCGGAAGATGTGGAAGTTCCTCACCTCTGTGAAGGAAGAGACACTGAGGTTTAAGATCATGCATCATATTTAGTCTTTCATTTTTGCTGTGATTCTTCTCTGTGGATTTAGGGACTTTATCCTTCATTTTCAGCTCGCTTTAAATGTGTAAATTGGTGTACAGCTGGACCTGTGATGGGAAGTGCACACATCCATCACCACTGATATTATCCAAGGGTTTCAAGGCTTGGATGTCCAATGAGGAAAGATCTGTGCCTTGGATGTGGAGCTGGGAGCAACAGTTAAACAGAAGAAGGAGCTGCTGCCATGGAGAGAGGGCACAGGGGAGAGCAGGAGAGACCTTGCTCCTTTCCCTGGGGCTCCTCAGCAGAGCTGTGGGTTTGTGAATCAGGACTTGGTGCAACCATTCCTGGTCTCTGCCCTGGGGCTGGGTTTGGCTGCAGCGTCTCCTGAGGTGTCTTGGAACACCATCCTGGAAGTGGAAGGAAGTTGCCTTCTGATATTGTTGCTGGTTTGTGGATGTGACCGGATTGGGGAAGCTGGAGCTGGAATTCAACCCTGTCTCACCTTCTCCTGGACTTTCCAGGCCAGTGCTGAACCTGGAGGACTGCATGGATCCAGAGAGCCTGGCTTGGATGGGCTCACCCCCCTCTCAGCACGACTGGGCTGACTGGTGGCCTGTGCTAAGGAGAAGGGCTGGAACAAACCCTGAGTGTGATGCAGGGCTTCGCAGGGAACAGGGAGAAGATTCCTCAGTGGATGCAGAGCGGTGGGAGACTCAGGCCTGAAAAACCTGTGCCTGAAAAATTGTCTGTCTGCAGCAGTCATCCACTTCAACAAAGGCAGGATGGAGAGGGAATTGCTTTCCTTACCTTCACAGGCCGTCACTGCTGCAACAGCACTACAGCAAAGCTGGCTCAGCGCGCAGAGGGGGAGAGAGAGTTGTCTCTTCAGAGAGACAAGCAGACAGACAAATAGACAGGGAGCCAGCTTCTCCTCTGTTCTGTGCACGGAACTCCAGAGCTATTAAAGGAGCTATTTGTAACCAGGAACAGAATCCAACTGCTGGCGGATCTCCCCGTGAAAGATTCCCAGTTCAGTCTCGGATGGCATTTTAATGGGAACAGCCACTCATCAGCAATGTCAGGGTTAAACACTCCCAGCGTGTGTGCAATTGCAGAAATGCCCCGAGAAGAACCAAGGAAATATTTCCATCTTAAACTCCGATAAGGAGTGAAAATGTGCAACTCGTTCCATATGGTGGCCGCAAGGCCCGAGCCAAGCGGAAAAGCCGCGGAGTCTGCCAATCCCTAAGAACTTGCAAGCCTGATAAATGAGTGCCTTGCTTTGGGAAAGCCAGAGACAAAGTCACACTAGAAAGGAGAAAACAGAAGAAAAGTGAGGAGTCTTTAAAAAAAAAAAAATAAAGCCAAGTCTTCCCCATTTGTCTTGAGAGATGGCAGCAAGAATTTCTGGAAATGTTTTACATGTCAAAGATTTAACCAAGCTGGGATGTTTGTGGACGAGCCGTCATAGGCAATGAATAAATAAATCAGAAAAAGAGTCTATCTCCTGCTTTACAAAAATGATCCTGGGCTGAGACAGCTACATTCTTCTGGGATACTCTGTGCAGGCCAGGATGGAAGCGCTCAAAGCCAGCGCGCTCCCGGATTTCTCCAGCATGGACATGGAAGGCAGTGCTGTGCCTGGTCATGCAGCAAGGAGGGAAAAGCTGGAGGGACAGAGAAGCACCTGGGCATCCTGCAGCAGCGGGATGCAGGTTCCCAGCAGCGGGATGCAGGTTCCCAGCCGCTCCCCAGGGCTGTGACCACCCCCAGCACCAGGAATGGGTGCTCAGGCCAACAGCAGTGGCACCGTCTGGCACCGGGGTCAGGGATCAGGGAGAGCCTGGTTGAGCTGGGAGGGAGCAGAGGGTCAGGGCAGATCGGGCGTCTCCTGCTCGGGGCCTGAGATTTGCCAGGGCTGCATTCCTGGCTGAAGGGATCTGGCTGTGCCATGGATTTCTGGAGAGGAGTGGGCAAATCCGCAGCTTGGCTGCCTGGAGGGAAGGCTGTGCTTTTGGAAAAGTCCAAGAAAAGATTGTTGAGCGAGTCACCTCCTCCAGCTGAGCACACTCCCATGTTAAATCAGAAATAGAGGAGGAAATCAACCACACAAACACAATCCCTTCCAGTTTCTTCTCCAAACAGGAATTTTTTTAATCCAGGAGCTGCTTTCAAGCTGGGACTGTAGCAGTGCTGAGGTTCTCTGCCATAGGAAGTCTTAGCTGGCTCGTTTGCATAAGCAAAGTCGTTGTGATGAGGTTTTTCTGTTACACCAGGACTGCAGCAGTGTCACCTGTGCCGGCTCGCTGACTTCTCCCAAGCCAAGAGTGTTTTGTTGGGCTAAAAAGAGCAATAAAAAGAGCAAACCCTGCAGGTTGTAAATTGCTGGGCAAGGAGATAAATGCTATGTGAACTGGCCACTATAATCTGTCTGGAAAGTTGAAAGGAATCCCACCTTCTCAGGAGCCTAAAATACTTCTTTTCCTAGAATACCTTATTTTCCAGCTGTGTGCCACGTTAGTCACTTGCCAAAGTATTTGTTCTCTGGTCTGTGCTTGTCTTGCAGCTGCTGACAAAACTGGACACTCAGAATTTCCCTGGCAAAAGGGAAATGAGAATTGCCTGTGTTTCATGTGTGGTTCCAGGGCAGCTGGGTCCTTGTGGTGGTGCCTGGGGACACCCAGGTTACACCTGGATTTATGGATTAGGGGGATTTATCTGCTGGAGAAGGCTCAGACAGAAGGAAGCACCTGAGCTCTGGCAAGAAGCTTCACTTTGGCTGTTGCCCACCCTCCAGCCCAGTCTCCCCTGTCACCCCGCTGTGGCTGTTCCAGCACTGTCCCCCTGCTCCCCTTTGTGTTGCCCAATGTGCTGTTCACTGTCCCGAGCTCATGGCAGGGAGGTGCTGTGCGATCCCACCCCTCCGTGCCCTCAAGCCTGGCATTTGTTATTTGCTGAGGATTTCTTGAGCCAGCCCGAGACATTGCAGGGACGTCCTCTCCAGGCCTGGGCTGGCCAAAAATTCAGTGGGTGGGAGAACTTCAGAGATGAAATGCTGAGACTCCTCAGATGATGGTCCCTTTGATTTCCATTTAAAAACAAGTTAAAGGGCGAGCTCTGGTTATGACATCTCTGTCCTTGCAAAACACCCTCCCACTAAAAGGTCTGAGCATGAATTATAGGCCCAGATTTTCCTTTGTGTTTTAATTTTTGCCATCATTTACAGCTCGGAAAAATTCCTGTAAATGCGCTCAGTTTTCCCACGGAGCCTCTGTGCGGATGAGCAGATTCTGTCAAAGATTTTGACGTTGGATGCATAAACATAAATAATAAACATGGTTTGCTTCCCTTCAGGCCCTTTTTATTACATAAGAGAGGACCTGGAGCATCTGAAGAAGTCCCCGAGCTGAGGTCTGGGAAATTCCAGGTGTGTTCTGCAGTTGAGTGCTGACCACTGGGTTTGTGCCATGCCAAAGAGGCAGCAAGAAAATCCATCTGTATGGGATAATGTTCATGCTGTCCCCAGATATTTATTTTTTTTTAAAGCACTGCCAACTTAAGCAATCAGAAATCCCTAACAAACATTGCAACATTTGTTTATCAAGGTTTTCTACCACAGAAAATTCCTTTAATGAAAACTTGCTTGTGAAGGACTTCCTGAGGCTGAAGCTTGGAAGATATGCCAAACTCCTGACCTGAGGCTCTGGCTCGATCTTCCAGATGGAGAAGACACAGCTTTTGAGACAGGTCTGTATCTTGCAGCCCTAAACCACACTCTTTTGGAAAGAGTAAATCTGTTAAAGGCCATGTTTTGGGGACTTTGGGATGGCTCAGATCAAAGACGCACCTCTCCCCAAATCCTGTCTCTGACGGTGCCAGCAGCAAACGTTCAGGGCAAGCCCACGGCGAGTTCCTCGTGATGCTTCCTGTGGGCCTTCCAACTCCTGGCAGCTTGCAGCTGAAGGACTTCCTGAGCCAGGGGTCGTATCCACATCCTTGTGTGGAATTAACTGCCCAGGATGGATCTCTCCATGTTTTCAATCGTCATTTGAACCTATTTATGCTCTTGGCTCCTACAACCTCCTCTGACAGCGAGTTCTAGCACTGAATTAAAAACAGCACCATCAATCAGAGTAGCCCTCAGCTCTAATCAAAGCCTTGGATTTGGATGAGAGTGCCAGCAGCGGTAAAGTTCCTTAATCACATCCGTGGATTTTATCCACAGCAGTGGGAGCCTCATCCCACAGCAGGGGCAATACATAAAATGAGTTTATGGCAAGATCTTGGAGGTCCTGGTGATTCAGGAGCCTTCAGCTCCCAGCTGCCTCCCGGCCTGTGCCTTGCCAGGGTCTGCTCAGCCTGGAAGAGTTTCCTTGGGAAAACTTTGGGCTTGTTCCTCGAGGCCGTGCAGGAAAGCCCGGCTCTGCTGGGAAATTAATTCCTGGGTAGGCCCTGCCTGCCAGGGAAGGGGGAGCTTGCACCTGCTGGGAGGAACAACCTCACTCCCCGTCCGTTTGCGGCTGTGCAGAGCTGGACTAACGAGGGCTGCTGGAAGAGGAAATTCTGGGGAAGCTGGGATGATCCCAGATTTATTCAGCCAACGCATGGAGACTGAGATGTTCCTCTGCTTTCCCGTCCTGCAGATGGCTCCCAGAAGGTTTTCCCATCTATCAGAGCAAAGCTTGACTTTCATTCGGAAGTGGAACATGGCCCAAAAACAGCTCTGAGAGTTAGATCTGTTCTTCTTCCTGACACCTTTACCTCTTTTTCCCAAGACTGATTTTTTGGGAGGTTGACAGTGGCAAACTCCACATAGTTCTGCAACATTTTCTGGTTGGGGAAAACCCCAACCTTCTGTTTTTCCTCAGTGCTGGTCACCTTGGCACCACCAGCTCCTCAGAATTTCTCTGAGGAGAATCTCACAGATTTCTACGATTTCTGCTGTGAGGGTTTCTTGGGGGGGGGGAGGGGGAAGGAGGTCTGAATCTTCCAGCTGAATAAAATCATCTGTACTGGTAAATTCTCCAGGAGATGCACAGCTCGGTGCTTGTCAGGCCAGGATATGAAACGAGGCAATTCTCATCAGATATCTTCTGCTTCGTGTCAAACATCCAGCAAATCGCTGTGCTCAGAATTCAGCCTGCCTGAAGGGAAGCTGCTCATCCTGTTCACCTTGGAGAGACAGAGGAGCATGGAAAAGGAGCCATCTCCACGGGAGACTCCTGTTTGCAGTGTTTGTGCTCCCTGTGGGATCTCCTCCCCTCCCTAAAAGGGCAGCAGATCGTGCTGCTCCTGCTGTCCATCCCCACTGACCCTTCCAAAGCTGCAGAGAATCCACACCGGGAATCCTTTAAAGGGATGGAAGCTGCGTTTGGGGGAATCATCCTGCTTTGGTTCCCTCCTGGAAAGGCTCAGCTCAGGTACGGCTCAGCTCTGGGTTCCTGCCCAAGCTCTGAGCTCCCATCCAGAGCTTTGCTGTCATCACCAGCCCATGGGAATTATGGACTCTCAGCACAGTTAGGTTGGAAGGGACTCTGGAAGGTCATTCCCAGTGCTCTCAACCCTCTGGAGCAGCCTGTCCTTCCCCTGCAGCCAAACTGGGCACCCGGTGCTAGAGCATGAATTTGAACATTCAAAATTTACAGCTTGGGGTGCATCAGGAAAGCATCAGAAAGTGTGGGGGTTTTGGGTTCTTTTTGCTGATGTTTTGCAGGTTCCCATTGTTCCAGCCTCCCCAAAGAGTGCTGTGGGAACCATTTCCCCTTTCTCCTATTTCTCTTTTATTTGGAGTTGTGCTGTAATTACACGACTCCAGGAGCTGGGGCATGAGGAACAGCAAACAGATTTGCTGTCATCAGGTTCAGGAAAGGCACAGGGTTTGTTTTTTGTCCAAGGCCTGCCTGGCTCTGAAGGAGCCTTCCTTCCTTTTCTTCAAAATTCTATTGAATTTTGCCTTTATGGGCATCCTTGGGGCCCACTTGTCTCACCTGGAGAGTGGCTGGGAGTACAAACCATCCAACCCAACCCATTTCCCTTTAGCCAAGATGGAAAATACCCATCCCCAGAGCAAGGGCAGTGAGCCAGGGGCAGCTCCACAGCTTTCCAAGGTGAGCAGTGAGCCAGGCATGAACCGATTGGTTAAAGATGAGTAATTCTGGTTGACCACATGATTCTAAAAGACCCAGGAGATGCTGCAGCTGGGCAGGGCACAGATGTTGCTCCTCTCTCTGAGAGCAGAATCTTCCTCTCCAAAACTCAGTGACCTTCTGCTCGTTTCCTCCCCAGCTCCTGCTGCTTTTTGATGTGCAGAGGGGAAGGATCTGATCCCTCCCTCTCTCCCTCCACAGGGGGCCCGGCTCTCTGAACCCATCCCTGCCTGCTCCGAAAAGGACTTGCAGCAAAACTGAGTGACAGGAGAACAGTGTCACGCAACAGCTCCTGCCTGGGCCTTGGGATTTGGGGGTGAACAGCCAGGGTTTCTGTCTTGGGAAGAGAGGGACAGCAGTGCCAGCTGAGCTGAGCTAAACCCAGCCTTGGTTTTGGATCTTTTGTAGATATAAGGCAGATAAAAACATCCACAGCTATGCACAGTCACTCTGTGTCGTCATGGCGCTGCAATGATGTTGTATCTCTCTATAAATTGCCAAAATTTGGATGGTTTGCATGTAAACAATAATAATTCCAAGGGGTTCCTTTCCTTGCTCAGAGCTCAGTGGTTCCACAGCCATTCCACCTTGGCTCCTTCCCACTCAGCCTCTTTACAGCTCAGCCTTGCTCCCACTGCTGGGTGCCATGAGGCTCTTGGCTTCACACTCTGCTCCCTGGAAAGCCCTGCCCTAAGTCCCTTTTGGGTGCCATCTCCTTAAAACCTCTTTGCAAAGCCTAGAAAATTTCATCTGTGAAACAACCAGGAGGAGTTTTGCCTGAACAGAGCTGGATTTAATGTGTTGCTGCCTTCACCTGCTGCTCTGGGAAGAAAATCAGGTTGAAACAGAGTCAGGGGCTTGGCAAATATTCCTTTCCTCTCCATATTCCAGCTCTAACATCAGTGGATTTCTGGCTCTTGGTTCAGTCCACGGGCAGGTTTTCATGCCACTATTACTTGCAGAGCAAATGAACCTTCTTCAGACCTGAAGATGCTAAAATTTATGCAAATATGTTGTTGGTGACTATAAAAAACCAAAGATAAACCATAGCTGGACCGGCGTTATTGCCAAGAGATTAAATGCCGATGTTTAAAACCTTGGCAGCGTTTCCACAACGGGACTTTTGTCATCTAATGCTCTATCTGCTGGGATTACCCTTTTAAAAAATTGGCAGTGGCCTCAGAAAGCACAGCCTCTAGCTTATAGTTTTTTCTTTTGTCTCTTTTTTTTTCCTTTTGGCAGCCCTTGCAGAGGTTCCTTGGCCATTTCCAGCCCTTCTGCTTTCACCCAGCGAAGCCCCGGCTCTGCAAGCGCCGGATTCCTCCGCTCAGCGCCTTTGGGACACCCATGGATCCGTGACAGGGAATTGGAGTGAGAGGAGGGGTGGCTTGGACAATAAACTCCTCAGATCCAGGAGACATCCGCTGCTGGCCCATCCCCACTGGTTTTGGTGGAGCTGTGCCAGGGTGGAGCTTGGCGCCGGCGTTTTTCAAGTTATTATTCTTTCATTGATTATTTGCTGGAGTGTATCGAAAGCCTGATTTTCCATCTGCTTCCTCATGAATTTTCTTGCCTTCTGTGATGAACACACTTTGTTTTCATGCTTGGCTTTCACTTTGCAAAGCCTGGGTTAATGATAAACGGGGTTTTTTTGGGAATCGTAGGCCAGGTGCACAGGTTTGTTATGCCAGAGGCAAGCCAGCAACAAGGTACTTTTATGGAGCTGGAAAAAAATCAAAGGCAGAAAAATTCGTTCTGAAGGCAAACCAGCATGTTTGAAATACTGAAGTTTTTTCTTCCAGTTTATGAAAGTTTTAATAAATACTCCTATATTTAAAAGCAGAAATCAGTTGCAAAGACACAAACCTTTTAAGCCCAGCCTAACCTGCCTGTAGTTCAGATGACAATTTAGATAATGACCACTCTAAATAGAAACAATCAATGTTAATTAGGACAATTAAGTTCATTATAAAAGGTGATTGTAAACAAGTCGATTGTTTAGATAACAATTAATTATCTCCCTACGGCCCCATTTCCCAACACATTCAGCCTCGGTGACCTGAGCAGGGCTCCCTCTGCCAAGTTCACCCTTTCCATGGGAGGATGTGGGACTGGAAGAGCTCAGCAATGGTTTTAAAACCTGGAGATCAAGGCCAGCTGCTGAAAGATAAGTAATTTAAAAGCCTATAAAATTGCATGTTAAAAAAACCCCTGAAATGCTTATCAACTTCTCAAATCCTAAAATTGTAGCTGGGAATTCAATTCCTGCCAGTTCGCCAAAAGCAGATGGATTTCAGGCATAAAATTCTCCCTGCCCTGCTGAGAACCCAAAGAAGTCACAAATCAAGTGGACATTTGGGTTCCAGCCACGTTTAGCTTTCAGGATGTGCAAAGAAGAACCCACCCAACCTCCTGCAGCAGGAGGAGACTCTGGAAAATCCTCCAGGAGGAAGTGGAGTGCAGGCAAGAGAGGTGTGGTGATGAGATTCCCCAGGACGGAGTTTGAAGAGAGGGGACAAAACCTGTTGTGTCAGCACCCCCAGGAGGATGCAGACCCCCAGCTGATGTCAATCTTGTCAAGGTGCTTTCCAAGGGGATGGCTGCTGGAAGAGCAGCATCCCAGCCCCTCGCCGGGACGGCTCCTCCGACGGAATCCGCAGGGAGCGGGGTCCCGAGGAGCCCTTGGTGGGCAGCAGTAAAGGGGCTCCAAAGCCCCCTGATCTTCTGATAACAACTGTGGCTTGCAAGCACGGCTGGGGAGGGCTTATCCCTCCTTTGCACCACCAGCGTGCCTTGGGCTGGAAATTCCTTCCAGCTGCAAAGTCCGGGAAAACGCTGATAAGCCCTCGCTGTCCCCCCAGCTGGGAATGATGGATTTTCCAGAGGTAACTCCGTGTACCCGGCTCCCTGCTCCTCCACAGCGGGAGCATATGGAACGTATTGTGGTCTGAGGGAAACGCGTCCTAGGAATGGCTCCCGCGTCTCTTGGGGAGCGTTCCAGGGTGGGTTCCAGCAGGTGTCACGGAGATGCCCACTTGGAGGGGGTTAAGTGACGAGCCGCGCTCAGCTGCGCCCAAAATCTCAGCGGAGCTCTGCAGCCAGAAGTTTTGCTGTTCCTTGGGTTTGGGGGAAGCTTGCAATGGAAGCTCCAAACAAGACTTTCCAAGGAGAGGGGACAACAAGGAAGTATCCAAGATCTGCCTGGAAAAAGCTGCTCCTGCCAAGGGGTTGATAAGCAGTTTCCATAATGTGTTTTTTATCCTCTGCTGCCTGAGGAATCAAATCAAACACCCTCGTTACTCCTCTGCAGGGATTGCCTGGGAGATGCCCATGGATTCCTGGAGTATTTCAATTCTCAAGGTGTCCTCGATTGAAATTTTTCTTTGAAATTAATAGAAATTTAGGTTTTGTCGGTGGTTATTTTTTCAACCAAAATCAACAAGCCAATCCTGCAGTTTTCCAGTGCCAGAGAGGACAGAGTCATTCCCACAGGATCAATCCACTCTGTTTTTTCACTGGTGGCCTCAGTTTACTTTGGGTGAAACGCGGGATCAAGCTGAAAGCCCGGCACAGGCACATCCATTACAGACAGTCAGAGCTGATGGGAACTCAGAGCCGAGATAAAAACCTGGGTGTTGACCCACGAGGATGAATTGTCCCCTACATGGAAAACCACTGGGTCCTCTTCCAGGAAAAGGCACGGCACACTGGAAAGGCAGAGAGGCTTGGGAAGAGACCTGGGAAAGTCAGAGCATTTCTCCCACTGGAAGGGCTGGGTCCTGCTGCGGGCTTGGAGTGGCTGTTTCCGAAGGGCTTTCCCATGTGGAGGAGTTTTCCCTGGTGAAATTTTCCCCACAGCACCGAGTGGGCCCTTGGAACATCCAGGACACTGGAATTGTGTTTGGTTTTGTGTCAACCCTGCATAAAAAGGCAGGGCTTAACTTAGGCCAGACCTGTGCCAGTCAGGCTTTGCTGCTGCCTCAGTCCCTCGCTGCTGATGTGCAGAATTTTTATATTTTTGCCCTGATCCAGGAGCATTCCTTGCTGCTCCTGCCGCAGGGAGTGTAGGAAGCCGGACACCTGGGAATGCCAGTGGGCTCAGCTATCACTGGGCTTTTCCCTGGGTCCTTCCTTTTGTCTCTCCCATGTTTTGCCAAGCACCTTCTTGCCCAGTGTCCTGGAAAAAGGAACAACCCAGAGCACCCGGGTAAGAAAAGGGAAAACAGCTGTGAGAAAACATCTGGGAAAATCGATCCCTGTTTTCCCTGGAAAGGACCTTCCCTGAGGCTTTGCTCTGTGAGGAAAGGCTGGGCCGTGACCCCGTGGCGTGTCCCAGTAAATTTTGGGAGCGTGTCTGGAGCCCAGCACTGAGGGACGTGAGGCAGAGGAGAGGGATTCTCCTCGGGGAACCCTCCACATCTCCAAAGCAGATTTCCAGTGGTCCACACTCCAGCCACAGTCCGTGGAAGGTGATGGGCACCGTTTTTCAAAGCAGCTGCTGTTTCTGGGGGGAAGGAAAGAGCTTTGAGGTGTCAGTCCCTTCCCATATTCCAGAAGTGACCTGTGGTGGCTGATTTGGGTCAATGGCCCCGACCAGCATCACCCCAGGGGAGTCACGGCACAGGCTGGGAGGAGCTCCTACAAACTGGGTTATGAACAAATTCCTCTCACTTGGAGCTTGATGGGAATTTGCTGCTAAACCAAGGGAATTTAAAAGCTGAGGAGGTGTCCAACACCTCCGGACACCGGAGATGCCCGGGGGTGTAACAAGGTGCCACTGGAATATCTGCCGCCTTGCCAGTGAGCCGTGTCTAAAGGGTCAGGCAGCAGAGGTGTCACAAAATCAATAGTGTTGGGGTGCAGATCTTGCAGGGCCAACAGCTGCGTGCTTTGGGCTTGTTCTGGGTTCGTTTTTTGTGGGTCATTGTTGCTGCTGGGTTTTTTCCCCTCACTTCCATCGAAGTTTTCAGTTCCCTTGTAAGTTTTTCAGGTTTAACCCTCGGCCAGACCAAGATTTGAAGGGTGGCTGCCAGAGAGCTGAGGTCCATTAGGACACACGGAGCATTTGGCAGGATTTGTGCTGAGAAATATCTGGGAGGGTAGAAAATAGGAGCCGTGTCCAGTCCCCTGGGGAAGAGCTGAGTTCTGCAGACAGAACTCCAGGCTCCAGCCCCAACCCCAGCCCGACAACTGAGCCAGACAAATCCAGTGGCTGCTGGATTACAGCACCAACGAGGAACGTGTGTTCTGTGCTGATCAAAAGTCCCAAGCCCAGCCTGCTCTGCCTCTGATCTGCAAATACATCACTGGTTTTTATCACTCAGTTTTGCTTTATCGCAGCGGGGCTGCTCTCAAGCGCTACAACCTGATTATCTCGCAGGAGGCTGCCAAAAGCATGTCAGGGATGGTTAAAGGGAATCATAAAGGAAGCAGGAGGAATCAAGTGGTTTGAGGAGGAAATCAGAGGGAATTCCTGGCTGGGGAAGGCTGGGACTTGCAGTGAAAGAGGAGGAGGGGACAGCTCAGGACTCTGAAGCCTCCTCAGATTAGTGATGTGTTCAATGGAAATGCTGGGCTGGGCTGGATTCCCCAACCCTCATTAAAAAATATTCCCACACATGCCTGAAATCTAGAGGAAAAATAGCATTTAAGGCTGAACGTCAAACCCCCCCCCAGAGAAAAACACTTGATTTTAGCCTGTGGCTTTGGGTTCTTTAATGCTCAGAAGAAATGGAGTCAGTTCAGTTTGTAGGACAATGAACAGCAGCACAGCCACATTTTATTGTGATGAATTAGATAACACGCAGTGATGTTCTTGTGCCAAAACCCCCTCTTCCAGTCAATTTGAAAAGAACATAATTTTGTACTCCAGAAAACTTGAGAATTACTTTTGACGTAAACAGACATTTTTAGCTTGCAGTGGTCTGTAATTAAACGATTTGCTTTAAAATAATCAAACAAAGTGTTGGAGTTTCCTCCCTCGCTGAGCTTTGCCAAACTATTTGTGTTTAAAAAATGTGTTATGGAGCCGTTTGCTCTGATTGGATTTCTGCTTATTTGGCTTCAAAATACAACTGTGACCAACAAAAAGTCCTTTAGTTCTAATCAAGATCCAATTAATCAAACCTTGTTTGCTACTGGTTGGGAGCTTCCACACGAGCAAAGGGGATCTTCTCCCGTCAGAGAAATGGGGTTTGATGTGAACTCAGGGTCTCGTAACGAGGTCTTTTTATTGCTCTTGTAACAACTTTCATAGGAATAGGATAAAACCAGAATGAAACCAAATCTGGGCAAGAATAGATATTAAACCAAGCTGTCTTTGAGTAGAGTTATTAAAAATTTTTTAGCTCTTCGGTGTTGTTGAAGTGTATTTTGGCACCTCCACCCCTCCCTAGGGCTGGATGGAAATCCTCTTTGTCGTCTTCCAGTGTCCCTGTTTTAGCAACAGTGTTGGCACTTCCTCACAATCCCAATCCTCCTTACGTCAGGAAGACTCCAGAATTCCCTGCCCTAGGAAAGGCTTTTCCTTGTATTTTAAGTTTTTTTGAGTTGAAGTTGATCCATGAGGCTCAGGGCTTATGGAGCTTGGTTTCCCAGGGCCCCAGGTCTCCGGGCTGGATCAGCAGGTGCCAAATAAAGTGTGAGCTCTGCCTGAAGCATTTCCTGGTCCTGCTGCCTTTGGAAGAGCTCTCTCCCATGTGCCTTTTCCAGCATCTACCAGCCTCGCTGGGCTCCTGCTCCCAGGAATTCAGGGTTCCCCCTCTCTCCAGCCATCAAACTGAGCCTACCCCCAATGCTTTTGGGGCTTTTTCTGTTTGAGTTGGCTGAGATGGATCCATGGATTTCCAAAGTTATTCCTGGAGGGAGCCAGGTGACACCCAGGGATGGTGCAATTCCTCGGGAAGGACTGAAGAAATGAGTTCCAGGCAGGACCCAGCTGGAGCAGGGTCTTTGTTAAAATAATTCAGGACTGGTTTGGGATGGAGAGGGACTTCCTGCAGGATGTGGAGTGACAGGGCAAGGGAGGGTGGGGTGACACTGATGGAGGGCAGGGTTGGATGGGATATTGGGAAGGAATTCTTGGCTGTGAGGGGAGGGAGGCCCTGGCACAGGGTGCCCAGAGCAGCTGTGGCTGCCCCTGGATCCCTGGCAGTGTCCAAGGCCAGGTTGGATGGGGCTTGGAGCAGCCTGGGACAGTGGGAGGTGTCCCTGTCCATGGCAGGGGTGGAATAAAATGAAGTTCCCTTCCAACCCAAACCATTCCAGGATTATATGAAGTTGTCACGACGTTTTTGGGAACTTCCTAAACCACTTGGAGTTCGTTACCTACCTTCCTCCACATGATTTTCCCTGAAACAAAGAAACCATAAATTCATTCCTGATCTCATATCAAAATATCCATGCTCACAAATAATTCTCCAGTACAGAAAGGAGACAATCAGGCCCTTGCTCTCTGCATGCTTGGAAACAAGCTGAAAATCCTTCCCTTCCCATGCATCCCACCCCAAACAGCTTCATCCTCTGTTTTTTAAGGAAAGGGGGCCTTGAATCCAGCAAGTGGACAATGGCTACTTTCCCTCCTCTTTTTGCTGGAGGCAGGGTCCTTTTGGTGTTCAGCTGGATCTGCTGGCAGCTTTGGGGATGGAGCAGGCAGGGAAGCAGGGAAGAGGCAGGGAAGGAGGCAGGGAAGCAGAGAAGCAGGGAAGGAAGCAGGCAGGGAAGCAGGGAAGAGGCAGGGAAGCAGGGAAGAGGCAGGGAAGGAGGCAGGGAAGCAGAGAAGCAGGGAAGGAAGCAGGCAGGGAAGCAGGGAAGAAGCAGGGAAGCAGGAAGAAGGCAGGGAAGGAGGCAGGGAACAGGGAAGAGGCAGGGAAACAGGGAAGGAAGCAGGCAGGCACGCCAGAGCGCTGTCAGCAGCCAGCAGCATTCCCGTGTGTTTTCCAGGGCCAGGCTGCTCTCCTGCTCCCAGGCTGTTGGACACGGTGTTCCCTGCCCGGCGGGACAGGGTGGGAGCTCTCAGACTCCAGGGTGGGAGCTCACAGGCTCCAGGCACAGCTGAAGGTCCGGGATGCAGCGGTGCCGTGTCCGTGCAGTGACAAGTGTGAAGATCGATATTCCCGGGCATTATTGCTCCTGGGGGCTGGGCTCAGCTTGTTCCATCTCTGCTGCACGGGAGAGGTGGAGTGGAAAATCCAGAAGGTGTGAGGGGAGAGGTGTGAACCCAGGGAAGGGGGAGCTGGAATTTCAGCACGGTGGCAGTTTGGGGACCCTCTCCAAAGCAGGAGCTGCCACCTTGCTGGAGCTGGGTGTGTTCCAGGAAGGAGAGTGGGCTTCCGACATTTTTAGCTTCAGTTCAGTTCTTACATTTGTTTTCCTGCTCAGGGGAGGCAGAGGAGGGAAAGCTCGGTGGTTTGTTTATTTGCATGCACTGGTTTTGCTGCACTGTCCAGAACCACTGAGCTTTAACCCCTTCAGTTCATGGGATAACTGAGAGGGCAACAATTACGAACACTTGGCACCTTAACCAGCCTGAAAGTCCCAGACTGAATTTGTCTGTGAGGTGTTTTTGCAGACATAGGTGAGGATGCAGGTTTGAATTAGGCGACTCCAACACACAGCCCTGGGAACAGTGATCCCAAAGCAAGGGAAATGTGAGTCTGAGCACCTCATCCTGACCCCATCCATGAAGGGACAGCTGGAGCAGGCTGGGAATCGTCCTGAGGGGACCAACAGACCCAACCTGAGGGATGTCCCATCCCTGGAAATGTCCAAGGCCAGGTTGGACAGGGCTTGGAACAACTTGGTGTAGTGAAAGATGTCCCTGCCCACGGCAGGGGGGTGGAACAAGATGAGCTTTAGGGTCCCTGCCCACCTAAACCCTTCCATGATTCCGTGATGCAGAACCAGGCAGTTGCAGCCCCATTAGGAAACTCTGCCTCAGGTGTTGCAGTTGGGTTGCCAAGCCCAAAAACCCATTAAAATCCTTCCTAGGATTGAGGAGGAGCTTGAGTTTGCATGTGGCACCTCCAGGCTGGGATACATAATACTGATGAGGACAATGAGTGATGGAGAGGATTTTAGCAGCATAATTAATGGTGATTTATGGTGCAGGGCAGCAGGGAGAGACAGGCTGGGACAGAGGGAGTGGGTGAAGTTTCTGAATGAGAGAGGGAAGGGGATGACAGTGGGGAGTGAAAAATGAAATGTGCCTTGCTAAAAAAAGCAAGTGGAGCTGGCTGGAGCCCCGTGTGGAGCAAAGCAGGTGACATAAATAATGCCAGAGGGTCTGCCAGTCCCAGAGCTGGGATGGCTGTAATTAGATGGAATCATTGGTGTCTTCAGTGCTGCAAGACAGAACAGGAGCTCTCCGTCCTGTGGAGCCAATTAAACGGCAGTGAGGGAGAAAATGAGTTTAGTCTGGGTACAAAAGTGACTGAGTTATGTGACTTTGAGGGTGGCCTTCATAGGACTGGAGTGAAATCACCCAGCCTCTGGCAGGACAGCTCGTTCCTCAGACCTTCCCCAGCCACAGGGAGCTGCTGGAATCTCCAGGACTCCCTGGGCTCCTCTCTGGTGTCCCAGGGGAGCCTCAGCCCCGTCACTGCTGCTGTCACCATGTCCCCAGCCCTGAGCTCCTGAGCCCAACACCCTCCTCTACAGCCACAAAACCAGCATTAAACCAGCACAAAGAGAGAGTTGGGACGCTCCAGGCTCACCCTGCCCCGGTGCAGGGATCTTGGCCACGGACTGCACCATTATCTGCAGTTAATTGACTGTGCGCTCACGGCCGCCCTGATCGGCACCAGCGGTGCCACCGTGTGAGGCAGAGGTGAGGCAGAGCTGTCCCCCCGCCCCCTGGGCTGGCACGGGAGAGGGAATAAAAGGGAATCCTCCCTCTGCGTGGTGCCAGTGACAGCTCCTTGGGAGCTGCAGCACATCTGAAAGCAACATCTGAATTGTTTTAATCTGTATTTAATGTGAGTTTCATCTGGGAACAACCCTGTGGATCAATGCAGGATCAATCCCGAACTCCCTCTGCTGGGAAGGAGGGCAGAGGGAAATCAGTGGGGAGCTGCCTGGCCTGTGCAGCTGGAACAATCCCCGGGATGGGCTGCCCCATTCCCCTGAGATGGATTGCAGCACGGCTTTGGGGAGCTGGATGCTCTGGGAGTGCTCTGCTGCTCTCCCAGGCCATCCCACCCTCCGGCTCCCTGCCTGGCTCTGTTTGTCCTCTTCCCACACACCGCACCACCAGCCAGGGGCTTTTCCCTGCCTCCTCTCCCACCCCAACAAGAGCTCCAGAGGCCTCCTGATCCAGCTGTGCGTGCCCTGGGATGCCTGGACAGATGCTGCAGTGAGGCAGGGGCCGGTTCTTCCTCCAGACACAACCCAGCTCCTGGGATGCCCTTCCCCGGGCTGCTTCCAACACGGGAATGGCAGAGGAGTTTCTCTGACTCTCAGGGACTCACTCTGGAAAATTAATTTAACTCAAATGCTCTGAGCCCAGGGACACAGGCAGGACAAAGCTGCCGGGGAGGAGGTGGCAGCCTGGAAGGAGGTGGCAGCCTGGAAGGACATCAGCTACAATGGGAACAACAACCCGGCTTCGGGACTGCTGAAATATCGACTGGATTCTTCCAGCAATGCTGAACACGTCCCTGCTCCCACTGGGCCACCTGGGCCTGAGGGCTTGATCCTCCTCTACCCTTTTCTGCTGGCACCAGGCAAGAAAAGGAACAAGCAGGACCAGTTATTTCCAAGTCTTTGCCCAGAAAAAGAGGGATTTTACCTCCCTGCAGGGCTCGGAGCTGCTGGTTCATGGTGAATCCCTCCAGGGACTCCCCCTCCTCATCTCCTTCTCCCCCAGATTGCCACATTTCTGTCCCTCCTGCCCCTATTTCTGTCCCTCCTGCCCCTCAGGCAGGTGGCTGAGGGCACCCTGGTCCCTGCATCCCTGCTCCCGGCCACTCCAGCATCCATGGATTGTGTCAGAGCCGTGCTGGGGAGGTGGCCAGTGGGCCCCAGCCACACGAGCCATGCTGGTCTCCTTCCCCCACGCACGAGTCCAAAAGGACACTGTGACTCACTCCTTTTCCACAGGCAGCCCTGCCAGCTCTCGAAATACTCCATGTTTTTCTTAGAGTCTTGGCTCCTGCAGCCCTGTAATTACTTGAACTTTCATTTTCTTTAAATAAAGCCAATTTCTGACACTCGCAGAGAATCGCCGGAAAATGTGACCGCCTACAAGCTCAGGAGCCACAGAGCGAAAATCCTACCTTTAGTCCTTCTTTTTTTGATTTTTTTTCTTTCCTGTCACATTTTCTTACAAATTTCCTTGCAGATTGGGGTTGTTGGAAATTGTCTTTCTCTGCCTCGAGTCTTGCAATGCTGAAATGATCCTAGGTTTGTGCCTTGGTGCTGCTGACGTCTCAGATCCCTTGGCTTCAAGCATCTGGTTCTGAGTGTAAAATCCACGAACAAACCTTGTGCTTTTCGGCTTCAAGGTGTGCTGGGCTCTGCGCAGCACAAATTTGGCTCTGGACTTTGTGATCCTAGAGTGTGGTGTGTTTAAGCTGATGTTTCCAGAAGTGCATTCCTGGGGGTATTCAGTCCATCTCTGCCTCGGGTGGGACGGATGAACCACACGGGGCAGGAGCGGCCGTTTCCCCCTTCATTCTGAGGAGGTGAGGACAGGTCTGCTGTGTAACCCCAGCTTTGGTGTTCAGCACCAGGTGAGGTGGGAAAGCTCGTTTGCTGCTGGGATAACCTCTGGGGAAATGGTGTTACTGGGGATGAGGATCCCACCCAGCAGCATCAGGATGGAGATGCCACAAAACGATCCCATCCCAGGCCACTCCCCAGCAGGGCCTGGAGACACAAAGGCACAGAAAACCAGGCGAAGGAACAAGGTTGTGTTTGCCGTGTTCTGTTCATGAGCTCTGAAAATCCATCGCCTGTCCTCGAGCAGCACAAAAACGCAGCCAACGCGCACGGCCGGGAGCCAGGGAATTGCCTGGGAGGTTGATTTTAGCAACAAACCCCGGCGATCTCCAGAAGCTCCCTGTGAACAGTGATCCAGAGACATTCCAAAACACATTTTTTCCAGAGGAGTTGGGGGGGGGGGGGGCAGCGTGCATTTTTAGCAACATCCATCAGCGCACTGGCCCAAGCCACACGTTCAAATCGAGGCCTAGAAAATATGGAAAAGCTGAAATAATCCTTGGAAGCAATCCAGGGACTGGCCATTCAGCCTGCAGGACCTCTTATGAATAACTCTGTAACACAAACCTAATGGAAGCACTAAGAGCCAGCCCCTTGGTTTTCCAGTCCCAGTTTCCCATTCCAAGATGAATGGCGCGGATTTTTGGGAGGGAAAGGAGCAGGACTGGTTTGTCTCCTGGCTGGGAGAACTTGGCTTTGAAGAGCTCAGCCTGCAGGAACAGGCAGCGCTGTGAACTTCCTCACCTCGGGGTTTCTCTTGGCCTAGATCTCCTTTTTATTCCCTATTATTTAAACTGCTGTTACATGGTCAGGAAGTTGCCTTCATTCCACACCAGGAGAAGCCAAAGCCTTGGAGACCCTGGACACCTGCAGGTCTCTGTCTCTCACCTTTCTTTTCTCTCTCATCACAGACATCTGAGGCTTTTCCTCCTTGAGGCTGTGGAACAGAGGGAGAGGAGCAATTTGAAACTACTGATAGGCCTGAAATGGCCTCCCCCTAGCACAGGGGTCTTTTCTGCAGCTCTGTGTCCCCATTTTCCCAAAAGCAGCTGGCAGAGGCCCTCACCATAGTGAGAGCTGCTCCTCTGTTCTTAATTAAACTGACTAATTCAGATTTTCACAGGAAAAACCTCCCGTTTTCCCTATTTCCCAGCAACAACCCCAGGGAGAATCCCCTTTGCTAGAAGGGGATGGAGAAATAGGCGTGGGAGGTTGTGTTTCCCAACCACGCCATGAGTCAAAACCCGTGGGAGGGCCGGGAGAGGGTGGGTGGGAGCAGAGAGCACGGGCAGTGGGTTATTCCTGTGTCACAGTCCCGGGCAGCCTTTGGCCCTGCAGAGCATCTCACAATCATTAAGGCTGGAGAAGACTACGAAGATCATCGAGTCCTTTTAGCATTGAAGCATCTCCGGGCTGGCAGCCGGCAGCAGCTCCCTGGGGTCTCTTGCCAAGCCCAGACATCGGCTGTGGGCTCATGTCCCACCCCCCATCCAGCCCCCTCCTGCAGGACACTTACACATCTTCTCTCCTGATGTTAGGAATGAGGAAAAGGAGCTTTAATCCAGAGATTCCTTCACTGACCTGCGATTCGTGCTGAAGCAGTCAAGCACCTTTCCCTTGGTTCTGTGGTTTGAAGTGTTTTTTGGAAGTATCTGTTTATTACAGCTCAATAAAGTTTTATTTTGCGAAAAACCATGATTGATTTCCTCTGCTTGAAACAACAAGCAGGCACCCTCCCCGGCCAGCACCTCCTCCTCCATTCATAAAAACGTGTTAACAATTCGTTTAAAATTCATAGACAAGCCAAGCACAGTTTATTCCTGAAGTTACACAAATTAATACAAAGCAGCACACGGCCTAGGCCTGGCATAAAGTCAAAGCCTGCTCCAAAGGCCTCCCTCTGCTGTACGATACCTCGATGTGCTCTTGGAAACTCCAGGAACAGCAGATAGTGCTTGGAGTTCCCTCCTCCCCCACTGGCTCCCCTCTGCTCTCCTGGTGGATGTGAAATTACCTTTGAGGTCCCAAACCATTGTCTGATTTGTGATTCCCTGAACATGACACAGAGCATTGATTAAATCTAAGGCTGCACAGATCTGTGCCCCTTCGAAGTCTGGTCATGCCCCAAAACTTGTGTTTGGGAGTTATCCTAAATTTTGGCTTCTCCTAAATTTTTCTCCTTTCTGTTGGGTAGGCGCCCAGAGCTGAGCGTTGTGAGCTCGGGAACAGAGCTGGTTTGGTGCCCAGGAGAGTTACCCAGCCTTGGGAGAGCATGAGTTGGGAAGGAAAGCTCCAAGGGAAGGCTTTCACCTGGGAAAAGTGCAGGTGCAGCGCCCTCCTCAACTCCCAGGTCCGTGTGGGACAGTGAGAAGTGACTTCCACTGTGGGGTTCCACACCTGTCCCCGGTGTCACCCCCAGCAAGGTCCCTCTGCTGGCCCCACCAGCCCGAGCAGCCCTGGGCAGAGGGGTGAGCCCAGCTCCCTGCTGCCCTTGGGAGGTGTTTGTTCACATGGATTTTCCCCCCAGGCTCTGCCCTGTCACAGACACCACAGCAGGAGCAGGTGCAAGTTGTCATCCTGAGGCATTAATTGCCCTTAATTACCTTGATGAGCCTCACCTGGGGCCTCCACCCATCTGTCCTCTTCCTACGGCCCTGGAGCTCTGAGGAAGGGCAGTTCTGAGCCTTTATTCCTGGTCTGGGCTGTGTTTGGGATATCCCTGGTCTCCTGGATGGACTATGGATGTGCTGCAAGGAGTTTGGCCCCTGGGGTGCCCCTGGATTGTGTGCTGTGGGCAGTTTGTCTCCAGCGTCCCTCCTGTGTGAACCTCGGCCCTGTGAGTAACTTTTCTGGTGTCCTGGAGGGGCAGAATTGCTCCTTCCCCTCCTTTCCCTGTCCTTGCCCTGCTGTCAAACCTGTGCAGGGGTTTCCTGCACCACAGCCAAGTGCCTTTCCCACTGAACACCTTGGAGGTGTTCAGCCTGGGCAGCACAGCTTCCTGCCGTCAGCTTTCCCTCCCCAAGGACTGGGATTCTGCAGTCTGAATGTCCCAACAGTGATGCTTTTCTGGGGAGCAAACAATCCCGTTAAATGTCCCAGCCAGTGTTTCGTGCTGGATTCTCTGTTAGCTCCAATACTGCTCTGCTGGGCTCCAATGATTTGCTCTACTGAGTGTGTTTGTTTGGTTAATTACCTCTTCAGCTCCATCCCCCCTCTTTTTGCTTTTTTCCCCGAGAAAGTCACTGCTGAAAGGCTCCTCTGAGCAGAAAGCCTGGGCTCTCTCCCCCTCCCTGCCCTGTCAGCACAGCCCCTGCTCTTGACCCCGAGCGAAGCTCTGAAGTTCTCATTTGTCAGCAGAGGGAGGGAGAGCTGGGACACATCGATTGTCCTTGCTGAAAGCACCTGGAAGTGGCAGCGAGGGAAGTGTGAGGCCAGGTGGGGCTTTGGGAAGCATCCCCTGCTGCCCCTGCCCGTGTCAGGCAGCGCTCAGGTGTTGGTTGATGTTATCAATAAATTGTCAGCCTGCATTTCTCTGTGAGGGTCACTGGCTGTGGGCTTGGGGCACCTTCCCCTGGGAGGCTCCTGAAGTGCAGCAGGGCCACCTGAGCTGAGAGCGTGGCTGTCCTGCCTGCAGGGACAGCGCTGGGATGCTCCTGCCTCTGAATCCCAGCCTTTTCCACAGGGACCTGTGAGATCTGTGATTGACAGCGTCAAATATCCCCCAGCCTTGCTCCTCTTTCCCCTCTGCTGACCTCTTATCTAAAGTGCTTTCTGCTGCCCTCAGCAGCTGAGTTTCATCACACCAGGGAGGGCCAGCAGCCTGTAACCCCTTGGTAAATCCCACTGCTCCCAGGATACATCCAGGGGGCCACAAAATGTTGCTTTTTGGCTCGAAGTGCTGAGTTCTCTTCCCCAAACCTTGGTGTCGAGAGGTTATTTCGTGGTGTAATTCCCCCAAGATCAGAGGGAAGGATCCAGGGCCTTGCCTGTGGTGAAATACAGTCGGAGTTTTTCCCTAACCTGGAACCAGCTGCAAAGCCAAGGGAAATCCTTGGCACCAGCTTCAAAACCTGCGGTGCTCCTGGGCAAGGCAGGACCTGAGCACGGCTTGGCTTTGTGTGCTGGAGAGCAGAGCTGCCCTGGAAAGTCCCCGTGGGAATATTTAGGTAGTTTCTAGCAAGATGAATTTAGTGCACGTGGGAGAGATGTGGGGATGAGGAGGCCGACGTTTCACCAGCTTTGGCTGGGTAAAGAATCAAGGTTTAGCCTGGCTGTTCACAATCTTTGTCTGAGTCACTGAGTCCCCTTGGAATTCCTCATGAGACCTGCACAGGGATTTGAAGCCCCTGATTGCAGACTTGCCTTCCCTGGTTATCTCTCACGGATCCTCCACGGCTCTGGGATCATCGTGGGCTGAGGATGTGGCTGTGCAGGGTGGCACAGTGAAGGCCACAGCTCTGCCTGTGCCACGGTGCTCTGTGTCTGCTGGCACTTGGGGCCTAAGAAAGCTGAGGTTGGGGAGGTTTTGTTGAGAACTGCTCGTTTTCCAGGCTCATTCCAGAACTTACTTGCAATGCCAGCACTCAGTGTTGGAGTTGTATTTGCTGAGCTCACACAGGAGTGGATTTGAGCCCTTTCCATTACAGCAAAGAGGCCGGGAAGTATTGTGGTGACGGAGCCGTGTCCCGGCTCCCCATTTTCCAGAGCTGAGGCCAGGCCAGCTCTGCACTCTAAGGAAAGAAATGATGTGCCATGTGCCTCAGCAAGCTGCAGGTCTCCAGGACAGACATCCAAGTGCCCTTTCCAGCCCCTGGAGTGATGTGGTGGAGGTCAATCCCTGCAGATCCATGGCCTGTTGGCAGCAGGACATGGCCACACAGCTGGCGTGGAGGAGACACTTCCCTGCAGCTGGTTAAGCTTAAGCAAAATGCAGCTACATTACAGTCTCCTGAATGAAATTCCCAATTGCTTTGGGAACCTATTTCAGAGAGGAAAAAGTGGATCATGTTTCACCAGACAATGCCCGAGCTGAACAACTGGAGCTGGTTTTATAGAAGGCACAGTTGATTTTTCTCCAAACATTTCTTTTTTTTTTTTGGCAGGAGAGGGAGAGATAAACCCTGGTAGATGAATCCTTGCTGGAGAAAGGGAGTGTGGGTGGAGGCAGGATGGCAGGAGATGGTCAGTTATGAGTGGTACGGAGAATTCCTGCTGCTCAATGCCCTGGGAGAAATCCTGGGAATGCAGAGATCAGCAGTGATCTCAAGGTAAGCACTTCACACCTGCTGGATTCCAGCTGTTCATGTGGTGCCCGAGTTGCTTTTGGTTTGTTTTGGGTTTATTTCTGAGGGGTCTGATGCTTACTCAGGACTAGGAGAAGAAAACCTGGAATAAAGATGGTGCTAGAGCTGAAAATGCAGGGAACAGTCACTCCAGGATGAGAAACAAAAGCAGTTTGGGTGTGAGGATGGCAGGGGCCTGGCTGGAAGAATGGATCTTTACCTCAAGAGAAAAAAATGAAAGGTTGTTTTTTTTCCTTTCCTGAACTGGAGAAAAGCCGATATCCCAGGCTGGATGGGAATTGGAGCAGCCTGGGATAGTGGAAGGTGTTCCTGCCCACGACAGGGAGTGGGAACGAGATGATCTCTGAGGTCCCTTCCAACCCAAACCATGCCATGAAATTCTGCATATCCAATTCCAAAAGGGAAAGGCCTCTTAGAGTAGTCAACAAATTCCATTTTGGTAGCAAGGCTGATTTGTTTTGAGCTGAACGTAGAAAATGAATGTCAAGGAAAAGTCACTTCCGAGCAAGAAAGCCCATGCTTTGCGTTGGGGAAAATGTCAAAAGGCCACGCTGACATTTACATTTTTTTCTCTCTCCACTTTGTTCCTGAACAAAAATTTGCCAAAGCCAACAGGGTGTCACTTTGTGATGGAAATCTGTTTTGACAAAAAATTTTCCAACCAGCTCTACTCGCTCCACACAAACATTTCCGCTCTCGATTCCAATCGGGATTTGGCAGGGAGCGGGGTGAGGATGGAGAGGGGCTATTCCTTTCAGGCCCTGTCACAGATGTATCGCCCTGTCAAAGGCCCCAGCATGGCTGGAAGCATCCTGATTCCAGGGAGATCTCCAAGGTTCCCTCTCCTTGCCTGCCTGGCTGACCTGGGCAGGGATTAAACATTCCCTGGCTGTGAAATGCTCCCCTGGGAGTTGGATTTGGGCTGGGCAGCTGCTGGCCCAGAGGCAGGCCCTGGTTAGGCCTCGCATGGCTTGTTCTGCTGAGTTACAGCAGGTCTGTACAGGTCTTCCTCACCCATTTCTGGGGGTGTTTTCTTCTTCCTGATGCAGTTCCTGGATCACTGTTTGGACAGAGACTCATTTCCAAGGGCTGGGAGTGACAGGATGAGGGGGAATGGCTTCAAGCTGGCAGAGAGCTGGTTTGGGTTGGATGTGGGGAAGGAATTGTTCCCTGTGAGGGTGGGGAGGCTCTGGCACAGAGAAGCTGTGGCTGCCCCATCCCTGGAGGTGTTCAAGGGAGAAGAAAACCTGGAATAAAGATGGTGCTAGAGCTGAAAATGCAGGGAACAGTCACTCCAGGATGAGAAACAAAAGCAATTTGGGTGTGAGGATGGCAGGGGCCTGGCTGGGAGGAAGAATGGATCTTTAACTCAAGAGAAAAAAATGAAAGGTTGGTTTTTTCCTTTTCTGAATTGGGGAAAAGCCGATATCCCAGGCTGGATGGGGATTGGAGCAGCCTGGGATAGTGGGAGGTGTCCCTGCCCACGACAGGGAGTGGAATCTGGGATGATCTTTAAGGTCCCTTCCAACCCAAATCATCCTATGATTTCATGATTTTGAATGAAGACAGGAGCCCAGTCATCTGCTTATTTTTTGGTATTTACAGACCGAAATTTGTATATTCTTGCTGCAATTTATCTGTACAACATCGAGACGCAGCGCATGGGATGGAGGAGGTTTGAAAGTCTCTCATTACCTTGTTGGGATCACATCAGAGGGAACATCCTCCTGGGAATGGGGATGAGGGCCCAAGCCATGCTGGCTCTCTCCTGGGAGGAGGACAGCCCAATCTGTGCTCCAGCTCTGAACACGAGGGGCTTGCCAAAAAAAAAAAACAACCAAAAAAAAAAGAAAAAAAAATCTGAGCACAAGTGCTTGGATGTTACTGGCAGGGAAAAAAAAAAGCCACGGCAGCAATAAAATTAATTTCCTTCTCTAATATATACAAGACTTTCTCCAAGAGAATTATGAGGCAAGCTGATCAAAGTCTGTAAGTGGTACTTATGCTATCAGTTTCACCCCCTTAATGCCCTGCTGTCAAAACAAAATCCCCTCGAAAGGCTTTGAGGAAAATCACATGAGCATAATGGCTTTGAGAAAAATGGCCCTAAGTACTCAGTAACATATACAGAGAGGACTATTAGATGGGCTGGTGTAATTGGACTTATTTTCAAATGTAAACACTCTTGTAGGAGCAAGTTACTGCTCAGCCACGGAGCAGAGCAGGGCTGGGTTATCGAGGGAGAGGGGAGCACGGGGACCTCTGCCCTGAGACACGGTGGTGACTTAGAGTGAGATAAAAGGAGGAGCGAAAAAGCAGGGGAAGGATGGGGCTTATTAAAGAATCATTTTCAGGCATCCAGAGGATGAAATTCAGGCGGGGTGCGGCGGTGCTGCTCGCAGGTAGGAGGCGGTGAGAGTGACCTCTCCGAGCCTTTCTCTGCTGCCTGCGCTTGTTTGAAGCTGCTCCTGGCGGGGTTGGTGCTGCCCTGGCAGCTCCGGGAGCAGGAGTGCCCGGAGGGTTCCCAGCTCCGGGCAGAGCCGTGTCCGGGCCCAGGCCGTGGCCATCCCGCCCTGGTGGGGACAATAAAGGTGACACCCCAGTGTGCAGCACTGGGAGGGAGCACAGGCAGCTCTGATGCTCTTCGCCTCTGGAGGCTTTGTTGGTGCACCTTAGGGAAAACCCATTTCGGTGTTCTGGCCCGTGACCCTTCCCCAGGGTGCTCCGTCCCCTCCGGAGCAGTGGCAGCTCCCGCTGGCACCTCCTGCTGCCGGCTCTGCCCTTCGCCCTCACCTTTCGGGGAGGCAGCAGCCCCTCGGTCTCCTTCGCTGCGGCAGCAGCGCCCCAGGGGCGGGCGGTGACTGGGAGGGGATGGGCGCATCGGGGGATCAACGGGGCCTGTGTTTGGGGAGCTCCGATGTTGAGGCAGGAAAACTGAGCGTCCCTCATGGTTTGGATGCTTCTGGGTGGAAAAGCTGCTGCTGAGGGTTGATTTCAATTTCCCCCTGTGCAAACAGTGTCCAGTGCAGACTCCAGGGCCCATTCCTGCAGTCCTTGCTTCCCCTTCTCCTTCTTCCCTCCCGCACTGCAGCGCTCTCCGTCTGAGGCCAAAGGTCCTTGCAGCCTCTTCCCAGACCACTGAACCTCTTTGCCAGGTGACTTTTCCCCCTGAGAACACCAGCTCAGCCTAACAAAAAGCAGGATCGGGGATTTTTTGACAAAATCCTGAAATATTTCAAAGGCTTAAAAAAACCCATCCCAAACAACCCAACAAAACAATACCAATAAACCCAGACAGTCTCTACCACCTGGCTTTTTCAGCTGGTGACTGTAAAATGAGTCTTCCCTGACCATCCTTTTGTGCTGGGGCACAGACAGAGTCTGCTGGAGTCAATGAAAAGATATTCCTAGGCCAGGCTCATCCAGATTCCTGACATCTCATAGAGCTATTTCCCTATCTGTCCCTCTTTCCTGGCCTTACTGTCTTGCTCTCCCTTTGGAGGAAATTCCTTTCCTGGTGATAACCATGTCTGTAGCTCATATTTCCTCTTTCTTGTTGACAGTTTTAAACCAATAGATTTATGAACTTTGAAGTAATAGAAATATTTCAGGCATACCTACCCTTGCCCTTATCTGGAGCAGGCAGGGATTATTCTTTTTCTGGACACTGCACTTGTAACAGGAGACATTTGCCTTTCAGCCCATCCTTTGGAAAGCCAAGCCTGGTTTGCTTAATGAGGGCTTTGGTAACCTCTGATTATTCATGTGGGAGTCCCCCAGCTGTTCTGCCAGGTTTTACTTCGGCTGGGACCAAAGAGGTGAATCTGCCCTCGAGGTGATGCCCCTTGCTGGGTGTGTGGGACCAGGGGCTGATGGATGGGTGCCCAATGAGGAGATTTGTGATTATTTCCCATCCAGGCTGGCTGGGACACCGGGGTGAGTGAACAGCTCCACGCCCTGCTCGCTTTTTGCAGTCCCTGGCCCAAATGCCCTGCTGCATCTGAGAATCCCACGCTGCTTCTCAGACTTCGGCTCCTCTGCAGAGTTTCACCCTTCGGAACGGGAATAACCTGGTGTTCAGTGCTGCAGGCAGGGTCAGCCACAGCCACAGCAGCGCCAGGGGACATCAGCTGCCCTCGTGCCTGGACTAAGGCAGGCAGGCAGGGAGGGAGGGTTTTGCCCCTTCCAGCCCATCTCAGGGTGTCTGTGCTGGGGGGACACAGCTGGGGCTGCACTGAGCACCCTGGAGCATCACTCTGCTTTTCAGACCTGCTGAGTGTAAATTCCTCCTCCAGGGACTTCACAGACAGAACTCCTTCCCCTTTTAACTCAGTGGGATCCCTAATTAATAAAAAAGGGTGCAGGGAGTTGATGCTTCCTACAGGAAATGTTTCTGTCGGTCAGAGATGACAGGACAGGGCTCGTCAGGCCCTGAGCTGATTTACTGCAGCCCGTCCCACGAGTGATGCAGGTTGGAGAAAATTCCAGAGGCAGCAGCAGCAGCTCCCCACCTGAACGCGAGTGCTGAGGCCAGGGGGGTGTGAAATGATTGGCCCCAAGGACTGGCACCTCCCAAAGCTCCCCGGGGACAGAGGAGAAATGCTGCAGGTGGGATAATTCGGTGTTAATTGAGATTTTGCACGGCTGTGAGCTCCAGTGAGGTAAATTCGGAGAAATCCTGCGGTAAAAGCATCTCTGGGTAGGGGCTGGATTTAGGGGAGGCTGAGCCTCAGTTCCTACAGTTCCAGACCCCAAAATGATGCTGTGGATGAAGAAATGACAGCCCTGCAAGGCGCTGCTGTCGGGTGGGAGGGTTTCCTTCCCCACTGGGCAGCTTCTCCAGCGTGATCCTGCCACCACAAAACCTCCTCCTTGACGTTGCTGGGGACGGGATTTCCTGGTGGGGCGGGGAGAGTGTGAAGGCAGTGGAGACCCCCAGGGTGCCGTGGGTGGGAGACGGGAGAGGCAGATCCACCCCAAGCCAGCACTTTCCCAGGAATAAAAGGGATCAAAGGAGTGATCCTCAAAGACCTGGGACAGCTTTGAGAGCCAGAAGGTGGCTGCTGGCTGTGTGCTGAGGATGTGCTCTGGGACAGGAGGTTGCTGATCCCCAGGCTGCTTGTGTTCATTCTGGGAACAGGAAGGGTTGGCTGGGTCTGTGCCCAAATGAATCCCGGAATCATCACAGAATCATGGAGTGGTTTGGGTGGGAAGGGACCTTAAAGCTCATCCAGTGCCACCCCTGCCATGGGCAGGGACACCTTCCGCCGTCCCAGGTCACTCCAAGCCCCGTCCAGCCTGGCCTGGGGCACTGCCAGGGCTGTGTGAGGGCACAGATCCGCACTCTGCCGTGAGCAGCGGCTTTTGTGGCTTTGTTTTTGTCCCAGCATTTCTCCCTTTCCTTACGGGATCCTGGTGGCTCTGATGCAGCGCTCGAGGGAGCAGCAGCGCAGGGAGATCCCACACTGGTGTTTCCCCAGCTGGATCAGCTGTGGGCTTAACAAAATAAATCATTTTCCAAGGCTATAAATCCCGAGCCTTTCAGCAGCTCCTACAGTAACTCCCATGCGCAGAACAACAGCAGGCTGTTTATCCAAACTCACCCAAGCATCTGCAGCACAGTTAATGATTTCCCAGCCACCCACCCCCTGTGGGCTGGGAGCTGCTGCCCAGAGCATGGGAGAGGAAAGCAGAGGCTTCAGGGTAGGAGAAACTGCATTTCCCCTTCCAAACCCCAAGCTGGGGTGTTTTTGGAGGGTATTTTCTGCCTGCTCTACTCCGTGCTGGGATTTCTTTCTGGAGGCACGGAAATCGGTGCCGTAAGGGTTAAGCTGATGTGCTGGGATGCTCCTCTCTCCTCTTGATCGCCAGGTCTTGTCTCTGTTAAACATCTCCCCCTCTCTTTTACATCCAGCTCCTCTTTTACAAGGCGGGGCCCGGGAATCTCGGCCGGCCAGGAGCCATCCCCCATCCATCAGGGCGCAGTGACAGCAGGTACCGGCCCCGCTTCGGAGGGACCCCGCTGCCCCGAGCCCCCTCCCCGCCCCGAGCTCGCACAGCACAGCACGAAGCAGCTGCGCCGCTCCTTTGCCGGGCTCATCCGCTCCCAAATGGGCCCATTTTGGGGGCAAAAACAGAGCTGAGCCCGGTGGCCAGTGGTGTTTTTGGGGGCTGCAAGGCTGTTTGTCCCGAGACCTCTCCGGCGCGGCCTGAGCCGTCTCACCCCCCAGGAGGAGCTGGAGATGCTCTGGTTTATCAGAGCTGCTGACCTCTTACCCTGCAGCAGGCCAGGCGAGGCTGGATCGTGTCTGGGCTAATCACCGGGGCCGCAGAGCCCCGAGGGGCTGCACCCGCCCCGGCAGGCAGGAGCTCACTTTCCCAGCCTTCCCTTTTTTTTTCTCCCCCTCTTCTTTCTGCATTTCCTCCCCCTCTCCTCTCTGCTGACTCAGTCTCACGTTTCTCACATCTCCATTTCCACACCGGCTGCCATCCCTCAGCCGCCCCGGGCATCCGTCCCGTCCGTCCCGTCTGGCAGGACAGGTTTGCTCGTGTGTGGTCTCCCACCTGGGACAGCAGCGGGGATTCTGCTCTCCTGCCTGGGCACCGCGCAGCGATAGCGGTGACAGCGGCAGGAAAGGCTCTGGCCGGGGGAGATCAAACAGGAGCTGGAATGCTGGGCTGGATGATGCTGGGAGGGCGGCCCAGGAGCTGCCAGGGAGTTGCCTGGGCAGGGGAAGAGGCAATTGCTTCCTTTCTTTCCAAAAATCGAGTCTTTCTGCCAGAAAGAAAAAAAAAAAAGGCAAAAAAGCAGAGAAATCAGTAACTGTTCTATTTTTTAAGTTTCTGAAAAGTAGTTAGAAAGAAATCCGGAAATGTGAAGGTATGAACACACAAGTTCCCAGGCTCTACCTGCAATTTCTTCTAATTATTAATAATTTCTCCTACGAATATTAATGTAAAGCACTGACCTTCCTCAGAGCCCTCCTGCCAAACCCATTTATTTACAGATCTGCCTGCAAAGCCCAACACAAGCCCCTCACCGGAGTTAAACTTCAGCTCGTTTGGTGAATTTCCCCCGATTCCCGGTGAAATCCTCACCCAGGTGGCGGCTGGAGGAGCTGCAGCCGTGCCCTGCCTGCCCAGGAACGCTCGGCCAGCCCGGCTGGGCTGAGGCTCTGGTTTAATTTGCAGGAACGAGTCCCAGGGTGGTTAAACTCGCGGAGTGCCAGGTCAGCGCGGGGCAGTGCCACACCCAGGGCTGTGCCGCTGCTCCCTCTGCCACTACAGGGCTCGGGCTCACGGCTTGTCCTGGTGAATCGGCACCAAAACAGCCCCGAATGTCCAGGGAAGCGTTCCTGGAGGGCAGGAGGGGATGCAGAGGCACCTGTGGGTGTGTGCTCACCGCAGCTCCCCGCCTGCTGCCGAGCTCCTGGGGCAGCCGGTGGCTTCTGCTCCGTGATCCTTGGCCCTGCTCAGGTCCCTGCACCCTGGAGGAGCCCAGTGCTGGGAATTCTTCCTGCAGGAATAGCTCCTGTGGAACTGCTCTGGCAGGACGGCTCTTAGTGTGTGAATAATTGCAGCTTTTTGAAGGCAGAAATAGATTTGGACCGTGGGGAGCTCTTCCAGTCTCCCCCTAGGCCTTCTGAGATCTTTCTTTCTGAGCTTTTAAGGGGAATTATCCAAAGGAGGCCACTCTCAGTTTATGGGATCAGTGTTTAAATATGGCTCGGCTGATAATTCAATTAATTGATCCAATTTGGGGCTGGTTTGAAAATGGCTCTTCCAGGGCTCTCCCCAAAGCTGGGATTTCCCCTCTGCACTGGCTCTGAGTACCCAATCAGCACCCAGGCACGTGTGGGGTGACAGGAGGAAGGTGAGCAGCATTCCCTGCTCCAGACCCCTCCCTGCTGGATCTTTTTCACCCTGCTGATCCCCAAACACACCCCATGGACTGGCAGCAGCAGCATCCTCCCCCCCAGATCCGATTTTCAAGTGGGGAAACTGAGGCACTTGAAAACTAAATGAGCCTCCTTGATCACAGCCAGGCAAAGGCAGAATGTAGCCATTAAAATAACTCTGATTTCTGTAATCCCATTTTTAGGATGCTGGAGAAGGCACAGGTCCCTCCACAAACTGAAGTAACATTGCCAAGGAGTCCCTCGTGCTCTCAACTTTTCTAAACGGTAAGAAATCCAAATTTTTGCAATGAACCGCTCCAAAACCTGAACATTAAGGAGACAAAAAGGCAAAACTGGGGCTTGGATCTCAGAGTGCTGAGCCTACATTGTGCAAGGCACAGCAGCCATCCCGGAGAATCCCTGTCCGTCTCCATCTGCCTGGGAATGACAGAGATGGATGCTGGGGCTGTCCTCCCAGGAGAGAGCTGCAGGCTTTGGGAGCCCCTGATGAAGATGTAAGAGCCGTGTTTGACACGCCAGCTCTTTTGTTGGGGCACTGGTGGCTCGTGCCACCCGCCTGCCAGCCAGGAGCCACCACGGGCCTGCCCAAAAGGGTCACCGGGACTCGTGGCCCCTTTTGTGCCTCCAGAAAACCCTGGGGCGATAGGAGATCTGCCCAGAGAAAAGCTGCAAGAAGCATTTTTTGGAGGGACATGGGGTGAAAAGACCAGAAAACAGCCAGGGTGTGTAACAGCAGGGAGAGATGCAGAATGAAATGTTTGCTCGGCCCGCAAAGGCGGGGAAGGATGAGCAGCCAAATCCCAGAGGGGCAGAGCTGCTGCCCTGAAGGAGTTAATTCCCCGAGCAGTGCACTAAGTGGTCAGCAGCCCAATAAATTACGGCCTGGAAAGACAAACCCCAATCATCATTAGTCACGGCTCATTGGCCTGTTAAGGCTCCTCAGCCGAGTTTATCTCTTCCCTCCTGTCCACCCGCAGCCATATTTCATGCTCCGAAAACAGCTGACCCCGGGGGTCAGCCAAATGAAAGCCCCATTCAACAGGTCCTCCAGGGCCTGGCCACGGAAAAAAACGGCCGAGGTCAAAATAACACGGAGCTGCAGGCAGCCCTCGGCCGCTGGCCGCCCGCAGCAGACGCTCCCCACACGCTCAAGTGACCAGGACATGTTAATCCGCTGCAGGATCAGCAGGGTCAGGCCAGGGCTGGGAGGAACAGTGGCATAATTAGGTGAGGGTGACCTCCATAAAACAGTAATGGGCTTCCAGAGCAGCCCGTGGTGCTTTGCACCCTCTTCCTGGCTCCCTGGGAGCTGGGGATGGCTGCGAGGGATGGAGGGAGGCCCGAATGTTGTCCTCGCTCCTGCTGATGGCCACCAGGGTTTCACCACTCAGAGTGATTTTAGTTGGAAGTGTTTTAAAAGAAAGGAGCGGGGGGAATGTCTTAATTTCCTTTAATTTCCATTAAAAAAACCCCAGGAAATTATTTGGAGCAGTTGGAAGCTGAAGCAGGCGGTGTGGAAAGGCCCTGCCTGCACAGAGCAGCGGGGAAAGGGGGTGCTGAGGAGTAAGGGAGGTTTGAAGAATGGTTTTGTAGGGTGTTATTTTCCCAATACCCTGGGAGTTCATGCACATAGGTTTGGGAATCTACCTTGGAAGAGCTGGACAACTTGGAGAGGGATGAAGGGAGAGGAACTCCAGGCCAGCTTCCTCCACAGGATGGTTATAGAAGTCCGTACTGGAGGGCACAGAGCGGCTCAGGGTGAGCTCATGGTTTTCATGGTGAAGGCATATGGCCACCTGAAAACTCCAAAAATGCTCTTAAAATAACATTTAATGCCATGAAATTAAAATCCTGGAGATTAGCAACAAGTGAGAACACTCACTCTTCAGCAACACAGCAGGGCAGGGCTTTAGTTCTAGAGAAGAGTTTCTCCGTGGAGGCAAGAACAAGAAAGATGGTGACGAAAACACCTCAGATTTTTACATTTTGGATTGACTGGTTTTGAGCCAGAATGGTTTGAGTTTTTGGCTACGAAAGGGTTTATGGTAATACAGCATGAAGGTGTAAACATTTCAGGAATAATCCTCATTTAAATTGATGGATTGAGACTTAAGGGTTTGACTGAGGAACAACAGAGATCAAACCAAACTCCTGTTCTACCAATCCCTTGGAAGTCAAACTCCTGTTTTCCAGCCCTTTGGCTGGCAAAGCAGCATCACCTTTAGGAATCCAAAGCTGTGCCAATACCTGAGACCAGGGAAACCTCGTGGAGGTGTTTATTTCTGGGGACTGAAGGTTTTCCTGCAGCAGCCGGAGATGCTGGTGCAGGAATGTGCCTCTTTCTCCCACTTCTTGAGCAACCTGTGCATCTCCAGGTGCTAACAGGCTCTGGAAGAAGACCTGGAATACCATTTTCCTGGAGCTGGAGGTCAAACCTGGGGCTGAGCCCACTTTGCCATCCATGTCTCTGTTAAGGAGGGGTTTAAAAGCAGCTCCCCTGACTCCTGTGATCGCTGCCATTGAGCACCATAAATCAGGAGCCGCTGGCTCAGGGCTTCCCTTTTTTTGCAGGGACGCAGAGGGAGGGGTGAGTATCAGGGATACCTCTGCTGAGGTAATTCCTGCCCGAAGCAGCTCGTGGGGGTCACATTTTAACCCAGCTCTTTGTCTGCCCGTTTATTGCAGCGTGTGTGGGACGTTTTAACACAAAGTGTGATTTGGGACATCCAATCTCCCCGCTCCCTCCCTGATTCCAGGGAGGATAACGATGGGACGATGCCAGAGGCAGGTGTGGAGCATCCCAGCCCTGGATCTCTGCCACAGCCGCAGGAGAGCTCAAATGGGGGAAAGGGAGCTGAAAAGGGGAGAGGAGGAGGAGGAGGAGGGCTGTGTTTGCTCCTCTTCCTGGGCCAGGGAGGGGGCAGCTCCTGGCTCTGAGCACCATTTGCAGCCAGGGGTTTGCAGGGTTTGGGGAACCCAAGGCAGGAGTCAGCACTGGATGATGAGGAGAGAGGGGAGGGAGAGGTGTCCCCGTCCTCCAGAAGGCTGGGGTTGGTTCTGGCTCCCAGGGATGCAGGATGGGGTCCCTGGGAGGGGGGCTGGCTGGGAAGCTCTGCCTGAGGCGTTTTGGGCAGCACAAGGATGTGAGGGAGGTGTTGGGGAGCTGGGGAGCTCTGAAATGGGGTCTCTGTCTCTCCCCCCTTCATCCACCCAGGGCCCCCCAGCCCGTAACTCCTCTGACTGAACTGGGCAGTGTCATTCCCTTCCCTCTGTGGGTCCTCCAGGAAAACTTCCAACAACCAAAAAAAATCTGTTCTAGATAAAAATCGTGGGGCTTTCCACAGGATTTTTTTTTTCCCTCTACTTGGAGACAAAACCTTTGCTGCAACAACTCATTTTGGGAGAGTTTGCTGCAAAGCCTGATCCCACTGGAGCTGCAGCCTCTATTCCCAAGGGAGGCGCCTTTTTCTGCCATCCTGGATGCTGGGACGGCACTGAGCCTCCAGCCAGGGAGCGGGGGTGTCACCCCAGGGATGCCATCCCCATCTGGAGCTGCTGGAGCAGGCCTGGCCCTCCCAGCCTGCAGCCGGTGTTTGTGGGAGCCCAGGGAGCTGAGCCGTGATATCCCAAACCCGGCTGAGCACTCCAGAGCTCCCTCCCCGCTGGCCACCGCCTGCTTTGAGGATGAGGAGTGGATTTACTCCTGGGCAAGGGAGGTGAAAATGGGCAGCCGAGGAAGGGCACGGAGCTGGCAGCAGGTAAGGCTTGGGATTCACATCCCTGCGTTCACAAACTGGTGGAAAAGCAGCCCTGGAAGCGAGGCAGAAGCTGGGACACCTCTGGCTCTTTATTCCCAGGCTATAATGAAGCCATGAGTTAATTTAAATAATTACCTTCTCCTGGTGGTGTTTCCCATGCTGCCCCACGCCAGGGCCCAGAGCTGCTGGGCTCTTCCCTCCTCTCTCTGTATCAAACACCCCTCTCTCCCTTTTCCTTGGGCAGAAGAAAGGCTATCCTACTTTCCCTGCCTTTTGCCTAAGCCATCTGGCCCTTGCCAGACTATCTGTGGAATTAAATCCCGTTAAATCAGCTCCTCTGGAAGGCCTGGATCAGCAAGGCGCAGTGGCAGCACAGTCCCACGGTGGGAGCAGGGAAGGGATGCAGCAGAAGTGCCTGAGCAGGACGTCAGGCACGGCGCTGGTGGAAAATTTACAGCCCCAGGCTCGGACTCTGGGCCCCCTTTTCGTTCCATGTGACACCGAACGAGCGAGACTGAGCTACCCCGGCGTTTTCATCTGCTCCAGCGGGGCTTCTCCAGCTCCCAACACCACAGGGTTGGGAAGAGGGGCCACGGAGATGCCGGCTCCGGCCAGCAGCAAATCCAGCAGATCCAGGAATAAAGGGCAGGCGATATTTCACAAGCTTAGGATGGGATTTAGCTGTCCAGCAGAGCCCGGGAGAAGGAGCACAGCCAGCGCTTCCCCAGGACCGGGGGATTCGCTGGAGCTCCGCTTCCCTCTCGTCCCCAGGTAACAGAGGCATTTTCCAGCCGTGTTTGCTGGCTCCTCCTCACCCTGCCTTTACCAGCTCTGCCAGCTGGAGCCACGGAATATCCTGAGCGGGAAGGGACCCACGGGGATCTCTGAAATCCAGCTCCTGGCTCTGCACAGGACAACCCAACAATCCCTGAGAGCGTTGTCCCAGCGCTCCTTGGTCCCTGCCAGGCGTGGGGCTGTGCCCAGTCCCTGGGCAGCCCAGAAGGGAGATTTTAACAGCTGCCTTCCAGAATCGCTCTGGAGCTTGGGAAGAGGACTCGTCTGGGCCCAGGACTGTGTGGTGATGTACGATGAGGATGCAGAAAAGGGGAGATGTCCCCTAGAGCTGCTCACAGGTGGATTTCCTCCTCGCAAGGCCCTCGGAAAGGACGAAATGGGGATGTTGGAAGCTGGCAGGACAAGGACTGGAGATCTCCAGGGGTCCCTCCTAGCCTAGTGCTTCTCCAGATGCTGGAATTAAATGGCCTGGTGGGTGCAGCTGCCTGCAGACACCAAGGCAGGTGTTGGGATGTTTCCTTTTGCTTGAATGATCTCACACCTGCCACTTCACCCCTGCCCTCTCTCCTGCTCTGCCCTCAACTCCTCCACTCTCCTTCCAAAGCAGAACTGCCAGAGGTTTTGTTGCTCCCAGGCCGCCTTCCCACCCCTCATCCTCTCTCCCAGGAAATGCTTCCTCCTGTCTCATCCCTTCTCCCCTCCCCACGCTCGGGCTGCCATTCCTGTCCCATTCCAGTTCCACTCTTCCCTTCCTGAGCACGCTTAGATTGGATTTCAGGAAGTATTTTTTCCCTGAAAGGGTGCTCAGGCAGTGGCCAGGCTGCCCAGGGCAGTGGTGGGGTCAGCAGGGATTCAAAAGGGAGGGAGGGATTCAAAAGCCGTGTGGCACTGGGGGACAGGGGCTGGTGGTGGCCTTGGGGGATGGTTGGATGTGATGGTCTCCGAGGACTTCAGGATCACAAAAACCCCGAGGTTCTGTGGGCCACGTGGAACATTCCTCAGCCCCCCTAACAGCAGGAGGGAGTTTACAATTCACACCTGGGCTTTGTGGTGTCCCCAGGCCCACCCTGGCAGCGCTGGCACCGGGAGCGGCCTGGAGCCCCCGTTCCCAGCCTTTCCAAGGGCGGGAGCTGCACAGCCCCGTTCTGACGCCCACCCTGCCCCACCACCCTCCCCGCCACGCAGCCCCCCCGGGCCTCGCCTGCTCTGCCTGGGCTCTGCTGGTTGATCCCTGGGGTCTCAGTGTGGTTCCAGCCCAGATGCCAGCGTAGGAACCAGGACACCCCCTCACCCAGCTGCTCCCGCCCCAAGTCCTGGATTTCATCTCCGGCTCTCAGCTTTGAGTGGCAATATTCGCTCGGGCTCTGAGCCATCCTCTCTGCCCTCTCCACCGCGTGGAGGTGGCAGCTGGCTCAGCAGAGCTGCTGGGGCCCTTTCCTGCCCTGCATCCCCTAATTGGTCAAGCTGAACGTGGCTCCTCCACTTGCAATTTGTCAGGGCTTTATCTGAACATCTGCATCCCGGCCTCTTATTAAGCCCTTAGAAAAACAGGAGTGTCTGATGGCTGAATAGCTTTAAATTTGGAAGCAGAGTGGGAGTAGATGAGAGAAAATGCATCGCCCTTGATGTAATCATCAGAGGAGGACAGTTCTGAACAATGACCAGATCGTCCTCGCCCCGACGATGACAGCAATTTCTGACTTATCACCCCCCAGCACTATATTAAGGCACTGAGATTGCAGTGTTACTCATTAGCACCACATCTGCTGGAAATCAGCGTGGGGAAGGCTGCTGAGGGTGCTAAAAAGCTTCAGGATGGCACAGGGAGGACACTCCCCCAAAAGGGAGAATAATGTCCTTCCCCTGCTGGGGGTGCCCAGTGCCATAGCCATGTGGGGCAGCCCTTGGACTGAGCTGGTGGGGACAGGGGGCACTGAGAGCTGCAGGTCCCAGGTGTGCCCACCCACGGGGGCTTGGCTGAGGCTCTTCCCTTTTTCCTGCCTGTTCCCAGTGGTCTCTTCCCATGCTGGCACAGCTCTCTGCATGGCACACCAGGTTTAACCCATGTCACGCTGCACTTCCATGCCACGGCATGAAGATCCCGTTTCCTGCTTTTGAAGTTCTCAAATATCCTCATCTCAATGCAGTCACAGCAAAAAACTTGGATTCTTAACAAACCCAGACTGTTAAAGGAACTTTGTGCCATTTATCCCACCTTGCACCGAGACCTGGCCTGCCCTGGCTGCCCCAAAAAGCCCTCACCTTGCTCAGATTCCTCTGACAGGTGAGCTCAACTTGTGGATGACTTCAGGAGGGACTCCCTGATTTTGCTCCCTGCCTGGCCCAGTGAGCAGCCAAACTCCACGGCTCCTGGTTCACAGGCTGGAGGAAAACCTCCTTGTGGTGCATTTGCTGATTCTGAGGTTTAGCAGTTGCAGCAACATTTAAACAATTCTTCAGGAGCGATCCTTGACTTCTCCAAGCAGTTTTGGTCCCCCAGAGAACAAGGCATTGGGAACATTAGGGCTCCAAAGGTATTTCACAGCCTTGTGGCTAAAAGTGCAGAATGGTGAGGATGTCCTGGAGCTGCCGTGGTGGATTTTCTTCCGTGTGAAGTGAAGGTGATTTCCGAGCCTCCCCAGCCACCGCAATCCGTGGCAGCCGCGCTTTGGCTTCCCAAGGGTGATGTGGAGGACGAGGAGTGCTGCGGGCAGGCTTTGTGCTGATGTGTGGCTCTGCACAAGGGTCCAGAAATCCCATCCCGCCCTCCTGGAGCTGCCCTGTTTCCCTCAGGAGCCAGGGCTGCTGATCTGCAGAACCTCAGCTCGAGGAGCTTTCAAAGGCCCGTTTGAGCAGCTGGTGTGAACCATCCATCAGTGCTGCTGTCTTCGCTCCAGCCCGCTCCGTTCTGGGCTGCCTTAACTCAGTTATGATGAAATTTCGAGCAACTGCTCCTGACAAATGAGACTTCCTCCAGTGGGTTGCTTCTTTAAACTGTTAACACATGCTTAAATATTGTCAGAGCTCAGAAGGAGAACGTTTAAGCTCCCAAAGATCCTTCATTATCAAAGGCAGCTGCTGGCGTGCAGGGGATCCCTGCTGCCCAACTGTGCATCCGTGGGAGAGTATCCTGGCAGGGATCCTTCGGTTATAGGAACGAGGGCGACTGCCCTGGGAAGGGGCTGGAGGTTACAATAGCAGGGTGGAAGTGGTGGAAATGCAGAGTGGACAATGCTTCCAGAACCTGAAGGGAATCTACAAAGAAAAGATGGGAAGGACTTTTTACAAGAGCCTGGAGTGCCAGGACACAGGGAATGGCGTCCTACTACCAGAGGGCAGGGATGGATGGGATATTGGGAAGGAATTGCTCCCTGGGAGGGTGGGGAGGCCCTGGCACAGGGTGCCCAGAGAAGCTGTGGCTGCCTCTGGATCCCTGGCAGTGTCCAAGGCCAGGCTGGACAGGGCTGGGAGCAGCCTGGGACAGTGGGAAGTGTCCCTGCCCATGGCAGGACATTGGAACGAGGTGATCTTTAAGATCCCTCCCATCCCAAACCATCCTGGGATTCTGTGACTCAAGATTTCTCCCCATTCCACACGGCCCTCAAGGAGCTCCAGTTTCCAAGGAAAGGTCTTGCAAGGAGAACAAAGGTTTTGTGCAGCCCTGTCCCAGCTCAGCTGCCCGACAGCCACGGCCACTCCGTCCGTCCCGCATGGAAAGAGCCCCCAGGAGATTTCCCGTCCGCTCCCCCCAGCCTTTCCCGCCCCAGCTCCCACCGGTGCTGCTGTGACAAGTCTCTCTGGAGGGCACCAGGAGCTCTGGTGGCAAATACTCATTAATTGATTCGCCGGGACCAAGGAGGAATCCAGTCCAATTAGAGATAAATAATTGATGCCATCGAGCGCCGAGATTGGGACGTTATTGATCAGGGGCACGAGAGAGGCTGACAGCTGTTCCTGGTGTCAGCGCCACGGAACCTGAACTGAGACAATGACCCTTCAGCAGCCCCTGGGAGGGCCAGGGGACACCAGCCCCAGATGAACCATCTGAGGTCTCCACACAGCACAGAGGAAACCACTTCGATCCTTTAATCCTTGGCCTCTCACACCGAGGGCCTTGAAAGAGCTCCTGAAGATTTCAAAGGATGCCTGAGGTAACAAGAACTTTTGGTGGGACCTCAGCCACAGTTTTCAAACAGCCATTGGTCATCCTGCTAAACCCACACCCTGCAGAGAAATGAAATGTCCCCTCCAGCAGCACCAGGGAGGAACTCGGCTGGACGAGTAGGACAGGGCAAGAAACAGTTCTGCTGCAGCTTTGTGCTTTGGTGGCTCCAGACAACATGGAAAGGAGCAAGAGGGAAAATCCTAATGAGAATGTGGCCCTAAAGGTACCCTGCCACAGGAGGAAGAGGAGGAGGAGGTTGGGGGTTGGTGTGTGTGGGGTGGACTGCTTTCCTGGGGATTGCTCCCCTGTGTCTATTCCCAGTGGAGGGGCATTTCAGGAGTCGGGTCTGGAATGTGGGCAAGGATTTTTCTGAGGAGGATCAGAAAACTGTGGACTCTGCCCACCCATCCTTTTCAGCCTTTTAATGGCTGAAGAATTGTTGAAAACCTGTGAACCAGATGGAGATTTACCCCCAGCTCTAGTGGAGTTTGGATTAGTGGGTCCTTACAGAGCTCAGGGAGAAGAGGGGGAAGCTGTGAGTGGTCCAGAGAAGTGAGGATTGCTCACTGATATCCCCTGGAATGAGCACACGGTGATCTCAGGCAAAGGCAATCTGTTATTTCCACTCCAGGACATTTATTTGGGTCAGGGTAGGGAAAGTTGATTTACTTGCCAAGGTCCCACTGGGCTGGTAAAAGTATAACTACCACACATTATTGTGTGAGTATCCCGCCCGGTGCCTGTTTATTACACTCAGCCACTCGGGGAGTTTCCTCTCTGCCCCCTCCCCTAAATCCACTCGAGTGAATTTGCCCTGAGTGCTTCCAGGCCCTGTAAAACCACGGAGAGGGGATGAGCCGGAGGGAGCCGGGACCCAGCTCCTCTCAGAGCCTGCGGAGGGGAGCACCTAAAGCTCTGTCCTCTGCTCAGGGCCTCATTTCACGCCTCATCTGCCAGGGGTGGGAGTCGTTCTCGGCATCCCAGAATGGGTTTGGAGGGACCTTAAAGCCCATCCAGTGCCACCCCCTGCCATGGGCAGGGACACCTCCCACTGTCCCAGGCTGCTCCCAGCCCCATCCAGCCTGGCCTTGGACACTGCCAGGGATCCAGGGGCAGCCACAGCTGCTCTGGGCACCCTGTGCCAGGGCCTCCCTACCCTCCCAGGGAAGAACCTATTCCCAGTATCCAACCTAATATAACTCTCTGTCAGTCTGAAGCCATTCCCCCTTGTCCTGACATTCCAGCTCCTGATGAACAGTCCCTCTGTGGTTTCCTTGCAGCCCCTTCAGATCTTGGAAAGCTCTTCTGAGGTCTCCACTCAACCTTCTCTTCTCTCAGCCTGTCATCATCCTCAGACCTTTATCTCCAACCGAAGCAGGACATGGATCTCCCCCAGGCAGGGCTGAGGCTGCCCTGTGATGATCCATAAGGCGGAGGGCGTGGAGGACGAGCATTATGAGGGTGCCCCTCATTGACAGGAGGACAAATTCTGATTTCTCGGCCTGGATGAAAACAGGGCCAGGGGCACTGAACTGCCCTCTCTGGTGACCAGGGACAGCAGCCAGGGAATGGCTGGAGCTGGGCCAGGGCAGGCTCAGGCTGGAGATCAGGGAAAGGTTCTTCTCCCAGAGGGTGCTGGGCACTGCCCAGGCTCCCCAGGGAATGGGTACGGCCCCGAGGCTGCCAGAGCTCCAGGAGCGTTTGGACAGCGCTGCCAGGGATGCGCAGGGTGGGGTTGTTGGGGTGTCTGGGCAGGAGACAGGATCAGGAGTTGGATCAATGATCCTCATGGGGCCCTTCCAGCTCAGGATATTCCATAATCCAGATGGTGCTTTCCAGCCCTACATTCCCAGCTCTGGGCCAGAGCCCCTTGGCTTCCCAAGCCCCAGAACTGCCTTACGAGCTACCCTGGGCTCATCGATTTGCCTCTGTGCCACGCCCTGCTCTCAGTCGCCGCTGGCTGCAGGGCTCTGCTCGTGGGTGCTGGGGCTCAGGGCTCCTGCCCTAGCCTGGCTGAACTCTGCTGCCTCTGCACACTGGGATTGGCCTGGCGGGTTTTTTTCAGGCTTGAAGGTTGTTCTGCTGCTGGAACCATCGTGGTAACAGCCCCCAGGAGTGCTGCTGGGTTAAACCCCCCAGCACGAGGCACTCCGGACGTGCCAGCTCCCGCTCCTGAGGAAGGAGAGAGTTTTCCTTTGTATTTATGCCCCGAAACCTGAAGCACCAGCCTGCTCCCTGTGCTCTGTGCCGGCGCAGCAGCCCCATCCCCGGCAATCCGAGGGGAAGGAGGTGCCAGGATCCAGACAAAAACCCCGCTCGCAGCGTCCATCGCCGCCGGGGGCTGCGTGCGAGCCCTGGGTGTGAAAGCGGCCCGGAGGCGCTCCCTGTGCCGGAGCTGCTGCATTAACTCGCGTTCAGGGCGCTCTGCAGAGCACTCAAAGGGATAAAAGCGGAGGGAAATCATCTCCCAGCCTGACCTGGGGCTCGCAGCACCCCGTGGACCTGCTCCCTTTTCTGCGTGCACGCTTCCAGGTAACAGCTCTTCCTAAGGAAATCCAGCGTCTCTAGGAGGAGCAGGTGCTGTGCAAAGGCAGCAGCGGAGCCGCAAATGGAAAACTCCCTCGCAGGCGGATGGGAAAGGCGTCCTGCTCCGAGGGAAGAGACCTGGGGGAGGTTCGCTCCCACCAAGGTGGTGCTGGCTGCAGAGATGTGCGTGTTTAGTGACTTCATGCACATCCACTCACCCACTTCCTTCCCCGGCCTCGCAGGGATTGCTCGTTATTTGTTTTCACAGCTAATTAAAGCCTCCCTGGGCTCAGCCCCCTGATTAGGGAGAGAGGGCTGAGCCCACAGGCAGCCACGGTGGAGGATGCCCCAGCCCGCAGGCTGACCCCAGGCCGCCCTGCAGACCCTACGCTGCAGTTGGGACATTATTTACCCCAATATTGCAGCATTCTCTTAAAATATATTGAAGGAGAGATTGGGAAAATGAAGTGCATAAGATTTATCCTGCACCAGAGGATTTCAGCATCCAAGAAAGCCAGAGAGTCCAGTCCCTCAGACTTAATAGAAACCTCCTGCTTTATTAATGTTGCCTGATATTTTTTTTTCCCTTGTCCACAGGTCCTGGGCAGAAAGTCAAAGCTGTATTTGAGGAGCTTTCCTGGAGGTTTTCATTAATAACAGGGCCAGGGAATCCACTGCAAATGTAAAAATAATAGATTTGAGAGCCCTAAAAGGATGGAGATTTACTCACTGTGGAAATATTAGGGAGAAAGTGGGAGTGGGAGGTTCCCGGGGCCCGGCGCTGCCTGGCTGTGAGCTCTGGAAGCTGCCCGAGGAGCTGCTGGCAATGGGAGAGGAGGGAATGTTGCCTCCGAGCGGCTCTGCAAGGCAGCTGCGGCTGCTCTGCAGAGCACCGAGCTCCCAGAGCCGTGGGTATTCCCGAGAAACGGAGAATTTCCTTCCCAGGGTAACGGGAAAAGGAGGATGGGGAGCTTTCATCAGCCACGGTGTTCGCCCTCAGAGCTGGAGGTCCGGGGTGATGCTGATGCCCAGCAGGGCAGGAGGGACCCACAGGAGTGGGGTAGGAGAGGGGGATCGCTGCTTCCTGCTGTGCCCGGTCCTTGTAGGAATGCTGGAACCACGTCCCCTCCTTCCGAGGGACTGCTCCTGCGCCCCACACTGACCGCCAGGCCACCCTGTCACCGCCGGTGGCGTCACCTCTGTCACAAACCTCGTTTGGCAGAGCTGTGACAGCCTTCAGCACTTCCAGACCTGAATCCTGACACTTTTCGGTGGGTGGCAGGGTCCCAGCTCCGGCTGAGCCCGTGCCCAGGAGCTGCTGCACGGAAAGAGCCCCTCAGCTCCAGGACAGGGAGGGTTTGCCCTCCCCGCTCCACTCCGCACTAGAGGCGCTGATCTGCTGAAGCTGCTCGGGACGGGCTGGTTTCATGGTGGAAAATGGGTTTAAAATGGGTACCGGTTCCTCTGGAAGGAGGAGCACAGCCTTTAGCTCTGTGCCATCCTCCAGGCACAAGTGAAAACCCCCAGTGAGAGCTTCCAGCCAGCTGAGACCGCTGGATACCAGAATTCTTGCGGGATGGAGGGAGGGAGAAGTGAGATTTCCTTCCCTCTGGGCAAAGCAGGGAGCGAAGCCTCTGGGTGCCGATGGAACCGGCTGCAGGCTCGGATGCCAAACCAGCTCTCCGAGGAATCCTGGGGAGCCCCTGCCAAGCCCCGCTTCCCTGGGAGGCAGCATCCAGCGTGCCCCGGAGCGCTTCAGCTCCTCCGCAGCTCCTCCCTCAGCGCTTTTCAGCAGCTCCGCAGCCCCCCAGCCCCAGCCGGCTGCGCTGGTGGCCCGGGGGCTGCAGGCATTTTCCCAGCGCTCTAATCTAACAGCACCAGTGGGAATGTTTACAGCACGCTGCCACTTGAGGGCTTATCAGCCTCGCCGCCTATCTCCCACCGCCCCAGCCTGATAAAGGGAGGGGCTGCTGGCACCCGGGGGAAGGGCCCGGAGCAGGGGACGGAGCTGGGGACTGGCCGAGCAAACCCAGCAGGGCTGCGGGACTTCTCCAGGAGCCCCTCTGTGCCACCGAGGATGTGCTGGAGAGAAGGAGCAGGGCAGATCCTTCCCCAAAGGGTCCCTCAGAGCAGCTTGGGAGCAGCAGCGGCCAGGCCCGGGGCAAAGGGAGCATCTCGTGGAGGGGTGATGGGGTGTGGGGGCACGGAAACGCATCCCTGGGAAAACTAGAGGCAGCCCGTAGGATCATAGGGTCATTTAGGTGGGAGCATCAAGTCCAAGCGTTATCCCAGCGCTGCCAAGACCACCACGAACCCCAGTCCCCAAGTGCCACATCCACACAGCTTTTAAATGCCTCCAGGGACGGGGACTCCACCACCACTGCCTGGGCTTTGGTGAAGAAATTTTCCCTTCTATCAGATCTGATCCTCCCCCGGTGCAACCTGAGACTCCTTCCTCTTGCTCTGTTCCTGGGGGAAGGGTCTGACCCCACCGCAGAGGGCGGCTCCAATATTTCCATCAAGGAGCCAACTGCTGACACCTGCCTGCTCCAGGAACAGGTTTTCCCTAAATTACCTTAATCAGCTGGGGATAAAACGCAGCTCAGCGGGGGCTGCACCCTCTGCCTTGTGCTGGGGCTGAGCTGCGGCACCCTGGGAGCGTCTGCATGGATCCCAAAGGTTCCCCCTCATCTACCTGCAGCGCTTAAACCGAGCAGAGTTCGAAAACACTTTTTTTTCTTTTTTTTTTACTCTAGGATAGGCAGGTGCCCTGACGTGTCCTTGCGGCCACCGAGCAGCCCCTGTCCATCCCCTGCGCGTCCCTGGCTCCGGGCGCTCCGGGCGTGGGACACTCCACGATTGCCCTCTAGTGGCCCCCGGCCCGGGGAAGGGGCGCTCCGGGGGCTGCGGGGTCCCGCTCCCGACCCCCCTTCTGCCCCCGGCCGGGATCCCCGCCCGGCTCAGCGCAGCCGGTCCCTGTCCCCTGCGTGCCCCCCGGGCTGTGCCAGGAGCAGCCGCTTTTGGGATTCGGGTTTTTCCCGGGATCCGGTGTGCAGCACTCCTGGCTGCAGCCCCCAGCACGGCCGTTGTGTCCCTACCCCATCCTTCGGGATGTTCCCCAGCCTGGTAGGCTCCTCCAAGCAGGGAATCTCAGACTTGAGGGTTCGGAGGGTGGTAGGAACAGGGAATTCATTCTGGAAGCTTCCCCGGCTTTATTTTAAATGTTTTTCGTAGAATCACGGAATCATTTAGTCTGGAAAAAACCTTTAGGATCGCTGAGTCCAACCAAACCCTCCAGGTCACCACAACCCCCCGGGACGGTGACAAGCCGGTGCCAGTGCCTCATAATCCTCCTGGTGAGGAGATTTTCCCTAATATCCAACCCGAACCTCCCCTGGCACAGCCTGAGGCTGTTTCCTCTCCTCCTGATGGCTGCTGGCTGGGAGAAGGGAGTGATGCTTCAGTAAGAAAGCGGCTGCTGCTCCTGCCGGCGTGGCCAGGAGGGATCCCCAGGTCCCACGTGGGATCCAACAGAGTCTCCCAACACAAGGAACAGAGGAAATGGAGAGGTAAACTCAGGGAAGGAGGGAAGTTTGCAGACGGAATGGACTGGGATCCACTCCTGGGATTGATGGAGGGTGTGTGAACGCAGGGAGAGAGAGGCTGGAGAATCACCGCGGATTTTCAGCAGTGCTGGGAGAGCCATGCACGGCACACTTTGCCCACATTCACCCTCCCCCTTTATCTTAACACACACGGACCTTTTGGAGAGCAGAAATACCCTGCTCTTCCCAGAGCTCTGTTCCCAAGGTGTTGTCCTGAACGAATCCATCCTCTGGTGGGGCTGGGTGCTGCTGTTCTGCTCCCTGCAGCAACAGGAACCGTTTGCGTGGCTTATCAGCACCTGCTTCACCCCAGCCAGGAGATCACAGCCCCACTTCTCATTTATGAATAAACCAATGCAGTCCTGGCAGGCCTGGAAACACGAGGGAATACAAAGGAAGGTTTCCTTCCTGGAATGCTCCCTCCCTGGTGGGATCTCCCAAGGGACTGGGCAGGGGAGAGGGTGAAATGTGGTGTCCTCCTGTTCTCTGCAGATGTTTCTGGAGAGGTTTGAGACCCTGGGCTGTTCCTCCAGCCCTGGTTTAAGCAGGACAGGGATGAGCAGCACTGGGGTCACGATCCCTGCGTGTCCCACAGCCTGACATGGGAAAGGCAAAGGGCATCAGGTAAGACTTTAAGGTGTGTGGAATTTTTTAATATGAAGGTGCCACTAAGGAAAACCTTAGATAATATTTTTTTTCTCCCAAAAAGAAGGGCAGGGAAGATGTGGGAGCACATCTGCAGTGTGTGCTAACCACAGCCTGGACTGTGACACCGAGCACAAACTGCAGCCACGGGTGCCAGGTAAGGGGAAAAGGAAACTGGGCTGTGGATTTCAGGGAAAAACACAAGGGCAGGGGGAAAAACTGAAAAGGAGAGGCTGGGAAAGCGATCTAGAAAGTCAGAAGACCATGTGGGAAAAAACCCAACTCCAGGACAATAACGGGGGAGAGGAAATAGCTGGGAGAAAGCAGAAGGAAGTGGAGCCATTGCAGGGGGTTTATTGTTCTCACCTGGTGGATTTTATGTTCTCCATCACCTGAATCTGTCCCTGGGTGACTGTAGGGTTTCATTAACTCCCGTGTGACCCCCTCAAGGGTTTATGGCCCAGGACAGACCCCAGTGGCCATCACCATGCAGAGCCAGTGTCCCAGCAGCCCGCAGATGTCCCCAGGCCACACCAGCACAGGGGCCCCTCGTGCCTCTCCAGGCTGCAAGGCCAGAGCTGGTGGTGTTCAGACGTCATTGCAGGGTCCTGGGTGGTGTTTCCATTCCTGCCCTGGAAGTTTGGAGCAGGATAGGAGCACAGGAACATCCCTTAGAGCTGATTTTGCAGTGCAGGAGTCGCTTGTGTCCCTTCCCACAGGCAGAGGGGGGGAATGAGGAGGTTTTGGTGAGGTTGTGAGGAGCTGGGACAGGGATATCTCCAGCTGAGCCCTGTCCACAGCCTGTACCTGCACTGGGATTTTTCCCTTGCAGGGAGAACGGGGGTGAGGGAGTCTCATTCCGGAAGCTCTGGGCTCTGACTCTCACCCCTCAGTGAATTCAGAGCCACTTGGTGCTGTATTTTGTGCCTTCCAGACTGAACTCTGGATCACCCAGCTGCCCCCCAGGACTGATCTCTTGTTCCCTGAACAGCACCATCCCCCCCAGAGGCTCCCAGCCCCCAAACCCAGTTCCCCCACACTGCCAAGGCCCTGCCCTGCAGATCCCTCCTCCCCTGTGGTCCTGGGCTGGGTGCGGTGCCCTTTCCATGGACACCCAGCAGCTGCTGCTGCTCAAAGCCTGCTGTGATGCTATGCCAGCCCTCCGAGCGTGGCTCGGGGCACCTCTCCTGCCCACCGGCCTGGGGGGGAGCAGGAGCCAAGCCCTGGAGCACAAAAGGGGCTGTGTGGCTGCTGTTTGCCCTCCGAGAGCCGGAGGAAACTTGGCAGGGAGAAAAAAGCCTTCAGAAGCTCCTGGGATGGCCGGGATTTACGTTCAGCTGCTCTCAGGAATAACGGGAATCTTGAGTGGGAGCAGGTATGGCAGAAGGGATGTGGGCAGAGGGGATTTGTCCCCATCTATCCAAGAGGAGCAGTTCACTGTCACAACTGCAGTTTATGTGCTCATGAATTGCCTCTGTCACCTGCGGGAGGCTGATCCTGCTCCACCGAGACAACACCTTTGGTTTCTGAGGGGTCTGGAACAAAAACACCTCAGCCACGTGTTCTTAACCTGGAGGTCTTTAACCTCAGCTCACGGAGAACAGCAAGAAGGACTAAAAACCCCAAAAATCTCTGTGAAAGGGGGCATGGTGCACGTGTCTGAGTTGCAGAGCTGGAGAACGCGAAGGCGGCTGTTTGGAAGGCGGGGCAGAAGGAGAGCGAGCTGAGAGGCACAGAACGTGGAAACGCCGCTCCTCGGGGGCAGGACGGCTCCATCCCTGTGCCCGTGTCCCAGGGCTCAGGTGAGCTGGACTTCCCTGGGGGTGAACAGCCTTGCTGTGGGTCTATTCCGTGCGAAGGGCAGGGCCCTGGGTTCTTCCCGGCCTGGTGCTGAGGGCAGGCTCTCCCAGCCCGACAACAAAATGGATCTGCACCCCGGCCGGCCCGAGCGGGGCTGAGCCCGCTCTGGGGCTGGGACGTGGCCAGGAGGGCGGTGCTGTGTGCTGGCCGGGCCAGCACAGGGCTGGCATTGAGAGCCAGGAGCCTGCCAGGTAATCCCTGGATCTCAGCTCCCTCTGGGAATGCCTGTCCTGGTGGTCCAGCCCTCAGAGCCTCCCTGTGAGCATTCCCAGGTGGAGAATGGCACTTGCAGAGTACAGGAAAGGCTGAGGAGGGTTTTCCACAGCATCTCTCGTGACTCCTCTGACAGTCAGATCCGTGTGAGGGGATTCTGCTGCTTGCTTAGGCTCTCCTGAGACCCACCAGCATCTTGGGAATTGTTTAGGCTGGAAGAGATCCCTAAGAATCACCCTGAGGGAGATGATTCCCCCCTCCATCCTGGCTGTGAAACCCCACCTGGAGCACTGCACCCAGGTCTGGAGCCCTCAGCATGGGAAAGGTGCGGATCTGTTGGAGCACATCCAGATGAGGCCACAGAGATGCCCAGGAGGCTCTGGAGCCAGGCTGGGAGGGCTGGGATTGTTCACCTGGAGAAGAGAAGGCTCCAGGGAGACCTCAGAGCCCCTTCCAGGGCCTAAGGGGGGACTATAAAAAAGTGGGAACATGACTTTTTCCAGGGGCAGGTGGTGATAGGACAAAGGGGAAGGGGTCTAAGCTAAAAGAGGAGAGATTTGGGTTAGATGTTAGGAAGGAATTGTTCCCTGGGAGGGTGGGGAGGCCCTGGCACAGGGTGCCCAGAGAAGCTGTGGCTGCCCCTGGATCCCTGGCAGTGCCCAAGGCCAGGTTGGACAGGGCTGGGAGCAGCCTGGGACAGTGGGTGGATCATTGCCTGTGGCTGGAATGAGATGATCCTTAAGGTCCCTTCCAACCCAACCCATTCCTTGCTTCCATGACCCTGAAGTCCAGCCAAGACCCCTCTGGGCCCCTCATAACGAAGGTCCCCCGGGCCTGCTGCCTCTCCACAGTCCCCAGCCTGATCCTGGTGGTTCTCCAAGGGGGTGGCTCAGGAACCTGCAGAGCGTTTGTGTGCTGGAGCTGTACCAAAGTGCCTTCCTGTGCCTCATTCCCTGCTCAGCCGGGTGCTGATGTCCTCCCGCTGCAGCCTCAGCCCTGGGCTCCTGGGGGGAAGGAATCCCAGCCTGTCCGTCCTGGGGGTGACACAGCTCTGGGAGCCAGAGCCAGCCCAGCACTGGGAATGACGGGATCCCCACGAAAGGCCTCCTGTCTGAGTCCCTGTGAGCTCCAGGGAAGAGTTTGGAACCACCAGCTGTCCTGGCCGTGGGGGAACAGCTCTGGTTAAACACCCTGGAGGGCTGGGGGAGCTTTGTGGGGCCGCTCTGGACCTGGGGCCTGCCCATCTCCCCAGCCTTGTTGGCCAAGAACATTCCCTGTGGGTCACCAGCTCCCTGCTGCTCTCCTGGCCCCTGGCTGCTGCCCGAATTCCCTTTGCTCCCAAATCCCAGGGTGTCCCTTTGTCCCTGATTTCAGCCATTTGGCTCCCTGTGCCAGCTGCCCAGACTGCCTGAAGCTGTAAAATAAACCCAGAGAGACACCATTCCCGGGATGAAATCAGCTCATGCCCCACGTTCCGTGCTCTCCCCTTTCCCTCCTCCACCTCGCTGCTCTCCAGGAAATCTCGTGGCCAGTGATTTATGGGCAGTAAAAGGGAGAAGGAGCCTGACTTGGGACTTGCTTTTGCAAGGCCTCGGGGGAGTTTTGTGAGGCTCAGCTCGCCTGGAAGGTGTTCGGTGCTGGTGGCTGCAGGTGGGAGAGCCTTGCCCTGCTCAGAGGGGAAGCAGAGGAGCGTGAAACCTTGGAATTAGCTCAGGCAAAGCAGGCAGAGGGGGAGCAAAACCAGCTCGTGGGCACTCTGAAGTTGAGGATGGCTCCAAGCAGAGCTGGCCCAGGTGCAAGCCATTCTCAGGACAAACTAACTCTTGCCTCCAAATGTCCATATGATTTTATGGCTCTGCTCTATCCATCACGCCTAATACGTGGCTGCATAAGCCAGGCTTAAGTAATGAGTTGTGACAGGCTGTACATTTCTGGGTGATTATGGCATGTGTCATAAAGCAACGAGCTGGAGGCAATAATCTCCTGGAAACACATTGCCCCGGGGTGTCCTGTTACCCTTCTGAGACCAAATCACAAATGAAAAAATAATGAAAACAGCCAAGAGCTCGAGGCACAGGTAGGGCAGGGCTGTCAGGGGATCAATCCTCCAGCCCCCGGCCGTGGGATCACTTAGGTCTGGTGCCAGCACCCTCTGTCCCACCCCACGGGTGTTGCTGACAGCCAGGCCCTGGGTGCTGCTGTTTCTGCCTCCAGGATCCTGGGAGAAGCAGCTTTTCCTCGGTGGTGTGAGGGTTCTCCTGGGCTGTGCTCACCCCCAGCTCACCTGGGTGATTTGCGAGTCCTGAGAAACACCAGAGAGGTCTCTGCTCTAAACCTGTTCAGTAAAGCTGAGCTTTGGCTGAGCTGGGCTGCGATGGCCCCAGGGGGTCCCTCCCGGCTCAGGGTATTCCATGATTCCTCTTTTATTCCCTGCACTTAAGGTGGAGCATCTCGTGAGTGGTTTGGGATAACAACCTCTCCCTTCCTGGGCTCCAGGAACTGGAGCGGAATCTCAGAGGGGGGAGGCTGAGAGGCTGGCACTTGGCTTTTCCTTGTTCTCCATCTCCTGGCCTCCACTCGCTGCACCCACTCCTTTTCCAGGGAGCAGGAATTTTCTTTCCAGAGAAAGCTGGGAAGAACAACTCAGGGAGTTGCCTGGAAGCACAGGGATGTGACTGTCCTGCCTTTTGACCAGGAGTGACCCACCCTGAACTCAGTGTGGACCTTGAGCACGAGGCTGGACTTGAAACCTCCCAAGGACCCTTCTGAGCTGGAATTTCCGTGATTCCGTGGAAATTCGGTGCATTTTGGGGTGTTTAGGAGCAGAAGTTGCCTCTCTTTTCCATGAAATCTCATCCACGAGGAAACCACTGCCACCAGTACAAGGCAGCAGTTGTTCCGTGGGGTTTTATCTCCTTTCTCAGCCTCGTTTGCACCAGGTAAGGGATTGATCCAGAGGTTTGTGGGAGGGCTTTCACCACCACGTGTGAGATATCAACAATCATTTCTGTGGCTGTGCAGAGAGTTCCAGCTCCCCGTGATGAGCCCAGGAATGTCTCCAGCTCCTTGCTCTTCTCCCCACAGGAGCAGCAGAAGATGCTGGGAAATTACAGCACAAGTTTATTTCTTCCCTCTTTTTTCTCTTTTTGCTGTCCCCAAGCTTAAGGAAAACTCCCATCAAAGAAAACTTATTGTTTCCCTTCTCACATCCACAGGATTTGCCAGGTAATGATGGATGGAGGACCAAGATGTGCCAAATGCCATCCCGGAAAGGTAAAAAGCTTTGATAGTCCACATGATCCAAGGTCTGTTTGCAAATTTTGGGCTTTTCAGGAAAAAATATTTGCCACCATTTCGGTTTTCCTGGCTCACCAGGAGCGGAGTTTTTCTATCAACTGCCTCAAGTTTTTTGTTTAAGAGAGAACTCAAAACTGTTGGTGGAAATGAGGGGCTTTTCCTCCTCTTTTCCTCCTGTGGGAAAAATCCAGGCTGAGGAATTCCAGTGCCTTGAGAGCTGACTGAAAACTGCAATTTTTTAGTTTGAAAACAAAGAAATGAGATTTTCCCCTTCTGCAAAGCAATTAGAAACCAGCGTTTTTCATACAGGAGAATTGGACAAAAGCAGTTAAATGTGGAGGAAGTCTCAAATGCTTCCTGACTCTGGGAATTTTTTTTTTAATCATTTATTTCAATCAAAACCTGACATTTTAATAGGAGAAAATGTTTTGTTTGGACTTTTGTGTACACAGTTGGAATTTGCCAGCATCAAAATGCATTCTGACATTTAATGTATAATAATATGTCATGAGATATTCGAATATGCTTTAAACAAAGGGGTCCAGAGAAATAATGCCCAAAGTGAAATGAAATATTCCAGCTCTGGAAAGCTGAGGAAAAGCTTTGTCCCTCTTCAAAAATTTCATAGAAATGGACAAGTTCTTGCAAAATACTCTGATTTGGAGCCAAATGTGGGTTTGGAAGGACCAAGAGCTTCACCTCCAGGAACTCTTTGATCAACTCTTCTGGATCCATGGCTCTCCAGTTCCACTTGGAACTCCAAAATGGGCTTTTTTTTGGTCATTTCCTCAAATCAAATTATCCCTTCAGAAGGAAAGGCAAAATTGGTCATTATCCTCATTTTACTGCCTGGGAAGCCAAGTTTTAGGGAGAGAGCTTGGAGGGAGAGCTGGAGGGGAAGCCAAGGTTCGGTGGCCAGCTCAGTGCTTCCCACAGCGTGGATGCTCCTCCAAGCCCGAGCGAGGCCTGTTCTGGGTTAGGGATTGTGGGAAGGGCTGTGGGAATCAACCTCGCCGTGAAATCCACTTTTCTGGGGCTTTGCTGGGCCGAATCCCAGATAAACCGGGATTTTTACACGCTGCAACTGGGCTTCTCACTTCAACCTATTGCCATTTCCCAGATGGATTTTGCCATTTCCCAGTTGGATTTTACCATTCCCAGATGAATTTTACAATTTCCCAGTTGAATTTTGCCATTCCCAGTTTGATTTTGCCATTTCCCAACTAATTTTTCCATTTCCCGGATGAATTTTGCCATTTCCCAGTTTGATTTTGCCATGCCCAGTTGAATTTTGCCATTCTCAGATTGATTTTGCCATTTCCCAGATTGATTTTGCCCTTCCCAGTTGAATTTTGCCATTTCCCAGTCTACCCTCCCTGGCAAGGAGCTGCCCCCACCAAGAATTCCCTGAATATCCCCAATTTTCCGTTCGTTTGCTGCTGAGCCAGGGGAGGGTGCTCAGGGTTGAATGAAGGTCGTGTCCCGTTTCCTCAGGCTCTCCTTGATCCTGATTTTAGGAGAAGCTTCCTGAAAACAACGTGACAAGCGGCGTTTGTCCCGTCATAGTCAGGCTTTGTCCCGTCAAGTCACCCTCAAGAGATCTGCAACCAGACTTGAGAGTTAAAACCTGTTTCCTTTTTATTTTTAAAGTGCCTGGTTTTCCCTGAGGGAATCTCTGTAGTCCTTGGGAAGACTCAAGGGTGACGGAATAAACTGATTTTTTTTTAATATTAAAGTGTTAAAAACTGGTTCAGGCTGAAAGGGAACATTGGGAACACGATTAATTTCTTTTTTTCCCCCAAATTCCTATTGGAAACAGATAAATAACCTTACGGAATGGCATCCATAAGGGGTTTTTATCATGGAAACAAGTTTTAATAAGCAAGATACTGATGTGTGAGCTCCCTGCATGCTGAAGAGAGGTCTCTAGTGAGCCAGCTTTAGCTGGAAATTGATAATAAATCCAATTTCCAAATCTCGGTAATCACAGCAGCTTTGGCCTTGGTGCATGAGGCCCTTTGACCCCAAACCTTGGGGGAGTTTTGGGATGAGCTGGGATTGAGGCACGTGGAGCAGGATAAGGTCCCACCTTCTGGACTCCAGTGCCTATTCCTCTCCTTGGCGGAGCCAGCAGGCGGGAGTCTCCACAAGGTCCGCTGGATTCAAATATTTCTGCTTTTTTTGTCCTTTTGCAGGCACCATTCCCACTGCTGGATTTGCAGCTGGAGTTGTGCTCCCATTCCCCTGACGAGCGGGAATCTGTCCATTCCCAAATCCTCGGAAGCCCAGCGCTGTTCTCAGAAGGATCTGACCCCACAGCTTCCGGGAATGTGAATACCCAGGGCAGCTCTGAGGTTTCACCCAGCTGGAATGACAACAAAATCACGGAAAAGCGACCCCCCAAAGAAATCCCTGATGTCCTGTGGCAGCCACAGGCAGGGCCAGGCCCCGTTCCCAGCCTGTTCCCAAACACACGGACAGCGGGCGAGTCGGGAACGAGGGAAGCAATAAGCTGGGTCCCGGGCCGCAAATGAGGAATTAATTGAACACTTGCTTTTAATTTCCCCCCCTCCCGAACCCGGCTCGGGATCCCTTTGACAGTGCGCTTCCCACGGGAGGAAAGGGGCGGGGTGACAATTTTTCCCTGCTGGTTGGGGTTTCCATCGTTTTCTGCTTGGTTCAGGCAGTTTTTGGCCAGTTCTCTCCTCTTTTCCCACCAGCTCTTCCCCTTTTCCAAGCGTGGGGAGCTGGGAGGAAGATTTGGGGCTCTGCCTTTAGCAGTGCTCTCTGTGGGAAAGATGTCACTGCTATCAGGGAGTGGTGATTTAGTCAATCCCAGAATTCCAGAATGGAATTTGGATGGGAAGGGACGTCAAAACTCATCTTGTTCCGATCCCCTGCTGGGTTTCACCATCCCAGGTTGCTCCAAGCCCCATCCAGCCCGGCCTTGGGCACTTCCAGGAATCCAGGGGCGGCCACAGCTTCTCTCAGTCAGTGATCACAATTCCCCGTTATCACACTCTGTGCGGTGCCTGCAGACCGTGGGCTGTTTCATGGCTTTAGGAGTGTTTCCCATCACATCCCGGCTTTCATCTCTGGATTCTCCTGGTCCAGAGTGGCTCCAGGGAGGTGCTCTGATCCTTGGGAGCAGGTGAGTTGCAAGTGAACCTCCTTTTCCCAGGGGATGTGTCCTGCTGTGGAAAAACATCTGCTGCTGTGGAAGAATGAGCTTTTCCCTCACCTTCCAGTGTCCCTGGCACTGGGAATTCCCTGATCCTGCTCCTCCCTGGTTTGCAGCATCTCTGTCACCTGCAAATACGGGAAACCTCCTGGAAACGATGGGAACAACGCTTCTGTGCCCAAGGAGAAACAGGAACGCTGTGGGCAGTTAGGGGCTGCTTTCCCTCCCCATTTATTGGTAGAAAGGACCCAAGGACGCCTCTGGGTCCCTCCCATGGATCTCCCTTCCAGCGCTGATATTTTAAGCTGAATTCCTCTCTTTGCCCTCAGGACTGGGCTTCCCTCAGCCCTTCTCCCGGAGCAGTGGGACCATCCCTGCCTTTCCCAAGGCCATCCATGGCCTGATGGTCACCACGTCACTCCTGATTTCGGGGATCACGTTCCAGGAGCACATTTTGCAGCAGAATCTGGAATTGCAGAGGAGATCTGAAGCTTTCCTTGCCCTTTTTGTCTCTCCCTCTCTTCCCCCAGCGTCGCCCAGCCCCAGTTACAGCCCGGGGCGCTCTGGGAGGGGACATTCAAACCCAACAAAGCTCCGGCCCCCGCCCTACAAAGGCGGCATCTCCTGCGCTTGTGCCCTAATGAGAGCAAATTTTTTGTCCAAACATTTGAAGCGAGGAGGTGCCTTCTCCTGCCACCCCCTGCCGGGGTTAATATCATTATCCAGCTGGCTCTGGTTGGGAATTAAAACAAAGGCATTCCCTTCCTTTAATGAGAGCTGACAGTGGCTCCAGCACTTCAGAAGGGAATTAGGGAAGGAGGGATGGAAGCGGAGTCTGTCTCCCTGGAGTCTTATCCACCGGCCCTGCTGCCCCGGGGGATCAAAGGCCACTTACCTGCTGCTGAGCACCAAATCCCTCGGGATGCCACGCTGGAATAACGATCTTAGGGGCAGAGCAACCCAAGGCTCTGCTTCGACACTTTTGGGCATCATGGCCAGCTCTAAACTGGGATTTTGGAGTGTTAAACCTGGCCGGGCTTTGGTTAGGACTCGGTGGAAAGAGAAAGGTTTTGGTGTAGCCAGTCTGGTGAAAACGCAGCAAGTGAAATATTGTGGAGAAAACAATGCATATATATCTATTTTAAAGTTGTTCTTTTTAATGGAAAACTCTAAGTTTTCAATGGGACCTTTTTGACTTCAGATAAGTGCTCCAGAGAAGGGGTTTATTTTTAGAAATGAAAAAAAAAAGAAAATTGCTGATCAGAAATACCCACCACAACCTCCCCGTGTCTTATCACCGAAAACCAGCGAGTTCAGCCCGTCCTCCTCTCTGTCTCAGGATAGGTTTGATTAGAAACGTCAAAAACATGCGGGACAAAAATGTGAATTTTTAATCCCATTTTAAAGGACCTTTACCCATGCGTGAAGTCTCCTTTTGAAGTGCTGCAGTGGCTCTTGCCCGTCTGCTCCAAGCGAGAGATGCCCAAACAAAGGGAACCATCTGCAGTGATCGTTACTTGTGGCAGGATTCCAGAATTCCAGAGGACACAAGCAGGAAATCCATTTCCTGGGACACCAGGGGAGCTGCTGCTGTTCTGGAGGTGGGGAGGAGACACTGAGCCACACAAAACAGAGCCCAGGCTGTGGAAATGGATTGAACGGGCTGATTGCAATGATTGCAGGGAATTTTCCTGGGGTTTTTGGGTGTGCTGGAACAGTTTATAGCTGTCCAGTGAAAGGGATTGGGAGGGAAATGAACTCCCAACCCATGGATCACAGAGAGGATGCTCGCTGCGCTGCGCTGCTGTGGAGCTTCAGAGGGAGCTGAATGATTTCAGGATAACTTCAACCCAAATCCCACTATTTCATGGAATGGTGTCCTCCTCAGGAGCACCCCAGCTTAGAATTCATGCTCTAGCATAAATTTTTGTCTAGGAATTACTGGCATGGATCTGGGGAGGCAGGATGCTTGCTGGAAGAAAACGGGAGAGTCAATGGTTCTGGATATTTCCTTTCTCAAAAGGCCAGCCCAGAGGTGCTGCAGGGGACCTGGTGGTTCTTGCCATCCCCTTGGTGGCACTGGGAGACAAGGGACAGCAAACAGCAGCTTCAGGGCACTCCCAACACGAGGAAAACCTGGAAAAATGTGTTGCAGTCAAAGCTGTGGTGGGGGGAAAAAATCCCTTTCCCTGATGTCCATCATAGAGAGAAAATTCAGCTTTTTCCATTTAATTGGAAAGCTGAAAATTAATAATTAATTTGAAAATGAATGCTCTTTTAGGCTTCTGGATGAGAGGTTTTCAGTTTCCAATGGAGGGGTGGCAGAGCTCAGGGAAAGCCAACACTCTTAGGGGGAAATCAGCCTGGCTTGGTGCTTGGCTCTGGAGCGGGGCAGGGCCACGTGGGAGCTGCAGGGAAAGGAGCATTAACGACCTGAACCCACTCATCCATCCCCGGCAGGGCCGGGGGTACAAATGGAAGTGGCTGGGGCCATCCCATCCCATCCCATCCCATCCCATCCCGTTCCCTGCAGGCTGGGAGGGGGAGCCAGGCAGGAATCCCCGGGAGCAGCAGTGCAGGCAGCGCTCAATAAACAGCCAGCAGTAACCCAGCCACCTCCATCAGGAAATCAATCAGATGGGGGGCCTTGAGGTTGGCTTTTTCCCTGTTTTTCCTCCTCCCTTCCCCTCTTTTCCATTTTCCAGGCAGGTGTCTGAGGCGAGGGCTGCGGGAGCAATCGCTGCTCGAGGCAGCCGCTTCGCTGTTCCCTCTGCTCACAGCACAGCCTGTGGCTCCGGGGCTTTGTGCTCCTCCTGTCCCCCATCCCCTGGGAAGCTGGGGCTGGGAAGGCTGCCAGGGTCACAGTTTGAGCTGTTTGCATCCCAAAGGAGGTGCATTAGCCCTGGGTTTGGGCCTGACCAGCAAGACCCAGAGCAGGGCATGGAGGTTCCCAGGCTCAGGGTGAAGGAGAGGAGGGTTTGGAAGGATGTGCTTGCTGTGGGTTTGGCTTCTGAGCTTGAGCAGAGATGAGGAAGGGCTGGGAAGGGGTTAAATCCAGCTCTGGTCAGAGAAAACCACTGGAGGCGAAGGGGCAGCACGAGGGGTTTGGCCACAGGAGAGCAGGAAATGGATGGGTCGGGCTTGATGGGTTCAGCTGGACGGGCTGTATTTGAGCAGACCCAGGCAGGGGTTTGGATCTGGGACCTGAGGGTGACCCGGCTTTGAGACCAAATCTCTGGTCTTTATATCCTCTTTGTCACTTACCCCTGGTGGTTTGTGACCTTGCTTGCCTTGCTCCTCACTTAATCCTCTGAAATTCCAAACTGCCCAACCCTTTCCACTGCCGGCTGCACAGAGACCTGAGCACGGGAGGAGGAGATGGCATTGGCTTAGCCAGGAATTGCCAAATGACACCTTTGCCAAGATGGAGATGAACGTAAGAGATCAAACACCACCATGAAATGGAATTTCAAAAAGCTGTCTGCTTTGAAAACATCAGAATCTCTGGTGCTCTGGGCTGTAATGTCGTGTTCTCACAAAGCAAAAACTGTCTGAGCCAAAATATCGGGTCTGAAATGGCTACGTCAGGCAGCAAACCAGTAATTCAGCCCAGATAAAAACAAAGGGAAATGACACTGAGGGCAGGAAAGGGAGGGTGGGGACAGAGCAGGGGACAGATGGCCCTGAGACCAACTCCATATCCCTGCGGAGGTGCTGGCAGAGGGAGAGACCTTGATATATCATCTGTCCCTTTGAACAATCCCAGGTCAGCCAGGCAGCTTCATTCATCTTCTCCCTCCGGCAAGGAAAGGAGCAAATTCTCTGCCTGGTCTGGATTCCAGATGTGTGGCAGTACCTGGGATGCTGCGTCTCAGCAGAGCCCTCGGATCCGGAGAGCACCGGGCGCTCCTGATAGCAGCAGCCAGCACATCCCTGGGGACAGGCAGAGCTGCTCCGTCCTCTGGAGCATCCTGGGCCATCTCCTGGTGGCGTTCACCCATCACCAAGCAGGTACAACCTGCACAAGTGCTCCTTACCTGCTGCAAACACAAAGTGTCATTTAAATTCTCCCTCTGACCAGAAGCTTCACACCGTGGTCATTAAGACCCAGCTACCAAATCTGCCTCAGCTGCTTTTAATCATCTGGACATCCCCCGAGCTCCCAGATGCCAGGCTTGGCTCTATTCCCGTGCAGGAACTTGTTAGGCTGTCAGACCTGAATGTTCCAATATCCCAGGTGAGGCACCTCCCAGCTTCATTTAATTACCTATCTCCACTCCTGCATATCTGTCCAGTCTCACAGCTTGTAGGGTGAAATAGGTGGCTTGGAAAGGGATGGATCGAGGGGTGTTTGCTGTGCCTTTTGTTCTCCAACCAGCGGGTCTGGGTTTGGAACCAAAAGCTGACAAAAAGGGTCGTGCTCAGTACCGGGGGCTCGTCCATCTGCTGCTCGCGTGTCTGATCCGTACAGGGTGTGTTGGGCTGGCTAAACCTGTGCTTTTCTGCTCTGTGAACAAGCCTGATGTTGGCAAAGGAAATGTCATCCTGGTGCATCCGTTCGGGGAGGGGTAGAAGGGAATCAGGGGCACAGAACATCACCTGGCTGGGGCAAAGGGGTATTTTTCCCTCTTTGTCTGGACTTCATTTGGATTCTGCAGGAGGAAATGCTGCAGTTTCGTTCAAGCCAAACCTAAATGGAAACATTATCTATAGAAATGTTCAGAATGCCTTGGATTGGGGTTTTTTGTCTGCCTGCACGTGATGTCATCTTTTAACACTTTTCTGTGTCAGGCACTGCGCCTGCCCTGGGTGAGCCCGGGGCGGCCCCAGCGCTGCTCTGCAGCTCGTGCTCGGCTCGTCGTGTCCCCAGCTCAGTCCCCGGGAAGGAAAGATAAGGCCCTAAGTTACGGCTTTACCTCTTGGCTGCGTCTCCTGCTCCCCCCAAACTCTCTGGAAACAGGGAGGGGAATCCTCCAGGGATTTTTCTCCAGTTGCCTGCGAGCAGAGACTCTGCCAGGCTGGGGCATCCTCACTCCCTGCTGCAAAGCCCAGGAGGTGCCACTGGCTGTGACAGGGAAAAGGAGGGCTTGGAAACCGAGCACATTTCTTCCAAAGCCTCTGCTGTGTGCTCCCTGCAGTCCATCCCGTTCCAACCCCCAGCCCGCCGCTGTTATTTCAGCAATCAGCTGCAAGACAAACCAGCTGGCCCCTGCCGAGGTGTGGAAAGTCCACCGGGGGATTAAGCTGGTCTTACCATCAGTCCTCACTTGTGAAAATACAACCTACTAAGTTTTCCTAGATGATGCAGTTTTCAATTGCTTTTGTTTGCTTTTCAGGCAGGTCTTAAATCAGGCTGTCAGTCAGGCTCCCTCCGTGCCCCCGCCTCGCCTCCGAGGCGGCTTCCAGGCGCTGCTGCAGGGCCTGCAATCCCTTTCCCATTGCCATTTCTTTACGGGGTTTTCCCTCCCCCCGGTAGGAAGGGAGAGGCTGTGTCTGGCACAGCGCAGCCTGAGCTCTGCAGCTCCTTCTCTGGAGCTCCCAGCCCGGGGTGCCAGGCGCCGATGCCGGCAGGGCTGCGGGGGGACTGCGGGGACGCCGTGCTGGCACTGGGTGTCTCTGCATCTCCATCTTTCCCCTCCATCATCTGCGGTGCTGCAGACTCTGAAGGGAGGGTGGGGAGATCCTATCGGTGTCCTACAAACCTCTCAACCCTCTCCTCACACCTGCGGGGGGAATTTCCCGTGGAAAGCTGAGGGAGAGGCTTTATCTGCGCTTCCTCCCTTCCTTGGGCTGTTACATCCCTCTCCTGGCTGCAAAACCTATTTGTGCAGCGTCCCGCGGGGAGGGAAGAGCTGAAGTTTGTTAGAGCTCGTTGCTGGAGTTTCCGAAAAGGGTGCCGCGGTTTTTTGGAGGGTGAAGGAGAGGCTGGGAGGTGCAGGGAGCAGCTCTGGAAGGTGCAAGCTGCGAGTTCAGAGGGACTCGGCTCGGCCCTGCGCTCCGTCCCACCAGGCACATTTTTATATTTGTTTAGGTGCTTGAGCACAGCGCTGTCAGCACATGGGAGAGGAGGTGGTCCTGCCGGAGCGTGTGCAGCAAATCCAACACAGCCCAGGCAGAGATCGACTCCGCCTGACATCTGGAGCAGGTCGGTGCCTCCGGGATGCAGCAGAGCTGGTCCGTGTACGTTCAGGGAGGATAATCCAGGATTTCTGGCCATGCAGAGCAAGCCCTGACCCCGAACTCTGGGCATTAAGTTGCCTCTTCAAGTCGTGGTGCACAGGTCCCTCTGGCAGAGGTGGCAGATCTGCAAGGACCTCTGCAAATCTGGCCCAAACCTTACTTGCAGCCACATCTCTCCCCCCGCCCCGGCCTCAGTGTTCCAGGTGTTTTCTTCCGCCTTTGTCTCATAACACAATTCACAAAGGACAGAGCTCTTCCAGATACGGGAATGTGGGCGCCAAGTCCGCTCCCAGCAGCCCCCTAAATCCTACCCCTCCGTGTGATTTAAACTGCAGGGGCTGTGCCTCGGGGAAGGGGGGGAGGCTGCTGGCTTTGAATGTCACCTGGTTAACGAGCGCACCATGATCCCTCCTCCCCCTGCACGGACAGCAGAAGGCAGGGGACGGACGGGGTTTGATCAGCTCTGCTGGCTGGAGGAGCCGATTCCTCTGCTGGGACTGCGATAACAGAGCTGGTGGAGCTGGGGTGGTGTTCAGGGCTTGCAGCTCTCCCCACGCTCCTGGGGGAGCACCGTGCTGAGCTGCTGGCCACTCTCACCTCTGATAAGGGAGGAGGCAGAGAAAAGCCAGGGCCTGTCTCGTCCTGGAGGGGCTGGGTTTGTGTTCAAGCAGTGCAGAATGGTCCCTTCCTGGCAGAGGTGTGTCCTCCCACTGCACCTGCACAAAAACGCAAATCCTGCTCAAATACACCCCACTGTTGCCCCGGACGGGCAAGGAATCATCCCGGAAGGTTTTTCTTAGTGAAAAGTGTGGCTACCTGGGCAGAAAAGCAAGGCAAGGGACCCTAAAGCTGCTCGATGCCAGAGGAAGATCTGGGAGTGCTGATATCCAAGTGAGTGGTGGTTTTCTGGCTGGCTGTAGGATGGGAGAAGGAGCTTCCCAGGCTTTTTTCCTGCTCTTGCTGATGTGCAAATGGCTTGGGCAGCTGAAGAGCCACCGTGCAGACACGAGGTCCCTGCAACAAGGTGAGGGCACGGCTGCTCCTTCCTTTAACAGCTAAAGCCACAGGAGCTCCTTACTCCAAGCCTCGAGCTGGTTTTACATCTGATTTTAGCCAAGCCTGAGCAACGCTGGCACTCAGATAAAGCTTTGTTTTCCTTCTCTTGTTTGCATCTCCTCCCAAGCAGCCTGGAGATGACTGGAGAAAGCTGCATCTTCCACTACTCCAGAGAGTCAAGAAGGACCCAAATTCCCGGTCTTGATGCTAGACTGGCTTTGTTCTGTGCAGCAGGAATAAGAAAAATCCCGACTGAAACACGAAAGTGGCTGTGCTGTTAAAGGCTCCAGCCCACGGAAGGAGGGGAAATACATTTTCCCCTGTGCCAAAGCGAGCTGGAACACCAAAAATCCCTCACCTCACAGCCCTGATGTGAAAGCCAGGTTGCCTTCCCTCCACACATCTGCAGCACTGCTGCTCCTGGTGCCCCCAGGGGAAAACGAGCCCTGCCAGCTGTGTCCAGCACAGCACAGCGTGGTGCCGAGGCCTGGCCACTGGCAGTGGGTAAGGCTGGGATGCACGGCAGGGCTGGGAAGCCTTGGAGGGATGCTCTGGGTGAGAGCTGCGTTGTTGCCCTATTGGCAGCACTGCTTGAGTGGCTTCATCCCCGGCAGCTTGAGCAGGGGTTCATCCAATTCCCAAACTCCCTGGGGATGTGGCTCGCTCAGCTGGCTCAGCTCGAGGAAGGAGCAGCATCTGGCTGGTGCCAGAGCTGGCTGTGGCTGAGAGAAAAATGAGGCATCGCTGCACCGTGCCTTGAACCGGGATCTGCTGGATCGGGGACCTCCTGGGCTGTTTGCTCCCAGGATAACTCCCAGCCACTGCTGCCTGGTGTCCTTGGAAAGCTGCTGCATTCATTGCTGGTGTTGCTTGGAAAACGCTGCTCAGGGGTCTTTACCTGTGAGCTTGGCTGTGATTAAAATGGGAACACCTCAAGGATGAAAAGGATTCCTGAAAGAACTCCAAAACACCTGCCGTGGGATGCCAAAGGGTTCATGTTTAGCTGAACTCCTCTTCCCATGCACCAGCCTCCCTGGGAATCTGGGTTTTAACCTGGTGCAGAAAAACGGGGGAAATGGCAAAGGTTTTATATTTGATCTGTGTCGCTGTTCTCACCGTGGACGAGTAGAGAAATGACACAAGAGTCCAGGCTCAGGGATAAATGGAAGCGATTTAATAATCTTTCCGAAGGCTTTTATATGTTAGTTCGCAAAAGTGTGTTAAACAGCATAAGGTAATTGGTTTTATGCCATCCACCCCTTGAGGGGATTGGTCAAGTTCTAAGACACCCATCTCTGAATGTTTTTCTAGTTAGAACCATAACAATTCTGCAAAACAACCTGCAGCTGCAAGAAGTTTACAAAACTGTAACATTGTTTTGAGTTACCTGCGTGGGAAAGACAGAACTCTCACAAAATGCTGCAGAGAGCTGAAAAATTTCTCTGCTAAAGCTTTTCAGTGTCCACAGATCTGGATTAACCAGGAGCACCCAGAGCCAGCACCACTCCCCGGGGGACAGCTGGAGGCAAACCAGGCGGTGCTGTGGGATACACATGGCACTGCCATCCCACTCACTGGAGCATATCTTGGAAGGGGATTTGGGGATTTTGGAGCCACTGGAAGCAGAGCTGGCTGGGGATCTTTTTGCTAAAGCACGTGTTGGAGTTGCTTGGTCAGACGAACTTCTCAGAGCAATGTGTGGTGCCTGCCAAGGCTGAGGCTGGGAACGCTTTCCTCCATCCGAAGGGAGAAGAAAGGGGATCCAGGAGGAGCAATGCCTTTGCAGAAGCACATCCAGGCTGAGTGCTGGCTCCAGCTCTCTGCAGTGGCCACAAGGACAAGGAATGGCTGTCACCAACACCTCCTTGGCCACCCGAGAGCCCTGATGTGGTGCCAGGACCCGGCATGGTGTGGGTGTCCTCGGTGAGGGACATTGCCAGAGCCTCTTGTTCCGTGCATGGTGCCTTGGATGAAAGAATTTAGGTTGGAAGGGACTTTCAAAAGTCATTCAGTCCAATCCCCTGCCATGGGCAGGGCCTTCTTCAACCTCAGAGCCCCATCCAGCCTGGCTTGGATGTTTCCAGGGGTGGGATGAGCTGCCCCACATCGAAGCAGACCCTTGAGCCCAAGCCAACAACACTTCCAACCCCCTATGCTCTCCCTTCCCTTTCTATTTTAGGAAAATCTTGGGGGCAGCCACTTCGGTGTGGTGGGAAACAGGAAAATTTTGGGAATTTTTCAGCAGGCCATCCGTGTTGCTGCTGCCCTGGGCACGGGAGAGGCTGCGCTGAGGGCGAGCTCCTTTCAGCTGCTCCTCGGTGTAAATCTGACCCACGAGCTCACCCAGCTCAGAGACACTGCCTCCTGAAAAGGCAGTAAATCAGCCAGAACCCTCAGTCAGAGCTGGCTTGGGAATGTTTTATGGTGGAATTAGAATAATGAATGAGGAGCCTGCTGTTTGTGTTAGTTTTGGCTTGCGAGCTGCAGAAGAAGTCTGGCGCAGAGCTCAGTGATAAACTCTCCTCACCAGCGGGCCCTGAGGCTGGAAACAACTTTTTAAAGCCCCCAGGGCCCAGGAGGGTGAGAGGCTGGCACAGTACGAGCTGAGTGAACATTAGGGCTGAGATAAGAGGGTGTGTTTTGGGGCAGGATGAGCCCTTGCTGCTGGAGGATTCAAGCTCTCCAAAGCTTTGGACCCTCTCCTCCTTGGGCTTGGCCCACCACACACTGCAGGAGCAAAGTGAGTTGGCCAAACCTGCAAGAACCCATCTGTTTCCATGCTCTGAGGAGCAAAACTCGCTGGGATGCTTTGGGATTGCTCCACACCTGGTGGCAGGTCACCCACCACGCGTTCCTGTCCAGCTTTGCTCTCAGATCCCTGCTTGAGCTCGCGGGTACAAAATGAGCTTTGTGCTCTGACTCTGCCAGAGCTGCAGGGGCTGGAGAGAACTTGGCTGTGATTTTCCCAAGCTTTGACGTGGGTCTGGATGGCTCCTGGGTGGAGCTGGGCCAGTTTACCTCTGGCTGGGGGAAGATACTCTGGAAAAACCCAAGGAGCTGCTGGTTAGTGGGACACAGTCCAGATGGATGGGGAGCATTTCTGTGTTAGTGTGAATGATCCAGTAATGCAGTTCCAATGCACGATCCCTAATCCATGCACGCTGCAACAAATTCCCATTTTTCTGGAGCACTCTGTGCCCAGGCAGCCCCTCTGAGGGCACTGGGAGGAGTGAGCACCTGGATGTACTGAGCTCCTTCCACTTCATAACCCAGCAGGGCTCTCCAAAGAGCTGGAGTTGCCTCCCTTTTCTGGATCCAGGATTTTATTTCCTGGTGGTCCTTTTTGCTCCCTGACAGCTCCTGCTGCTTGGCTCTAAGTGGGACACTCCTTTCACCAAGGTTTAGGATCCTTCTTCTCCAACTCTTTACCCCAGCAGATGGACCCAAATATTAATTCTTCCACAGTTTTACCAGAGATCAAAACCTGGCAACACTCAGGGTCTCATTTTTGCTTCCATGGTTGATTTTCTACTTTTCAAGGGCTGTAATCGATGTCACCTTTCCAGAAGAAATCCCAGCTCATCTGGCCTTGCCATTTTTCACCTTTTTGGTGGTTTTTTCCTCTGGATTTTTGAACTTTGCTTTCTCAAATTGTTTAAAAAGCAACGTTTGATGATGGGAAATGACTCAGAGCTGCACTGAAGCCTCTTCCAGCTGGTGAGCCGTGAAAAGCAGCTTGCAGGTGGAGCCTCCCCTTTGGTCCACGCTGGATAAGCTGAAGCCTTTGTGGGGGCTGCTTGAAGGGTGGAATCTGAATTCCCAAAATTGGGAAAGGGCAGAATTTTCTGCCCTGCCGCATGTCCCGTGAGTGACCACAGGGGAAGGGCCCAGGCTGGGCCTCGGCCTTTCACACAGGACCCGGGGGCGAGAGGCCTCCCCAGTGTGCGGGCTCTGCACGCCCAGCTGCTGCTCCGGAGCACGACAGGAGTCCCAGCTCAGCCCAGCTCAGCTCAGCTCAGCTCAGCCCAGCTCAGCCCAGCCCAGCTCAGCCCAGCTCAGCTCAGCTCAGCTCAGCTCAGCCCAGCCCAGCTCAGCCCAGCCCAGCTCAGCCCAGCTCAGCTCAGCTCAGCCCAGCTCAGCTCAGCTCAGCTCAGCCCAGCTCAGCCCAGCTCAGCCCAGCTCAGCTCGCCCAGCCCCGTCTGCCAGCCCCAGCCAAGGGGATTCCCTGAGGGATCCACCCGGACCCGCGGACAGCGCTGGCTGTGCTAAGCTCTGCTCCTGCAGGCCCAGCTGGGCTGGACGTGTCCAGTCAGGACTTTTGGTCGTGTTTTGGGCTGTTTTAGTTGTCTGGCAGGAGGAGCGGGGCTTGGGGGGAGGAGAACACCATGAGGGATCCCTCTGTGTCCCCTGGTGCCACCCCAAGCCCGGGCTGTGCCCGCAGCCACCACCCAGCCCGGCCCCACCGTGTCCTTCCGTGCCCCTCTCCTCCTTCCCTGAACCCGACCACACTCGGTTTGAGTTGGTCTCGGGTTTATTTTGGAGCCGGATCAGCCTCCCCTGAGGCCAGGCCCGTGGCTGCCTCCTGGCCAAGTGGCTCTCTCAGGGCAGCCTTTATCTCTTTGAAGATTAGGGGGCTTTAATATGTCTTTAAAGTGAATTTCATCCCCCCCAACTCCTCTGTTTTATTATGATAATTGATGACCAGCAAACTTTTCTTTTCCTTTATCTCTTAAATATGTTTCTTTACCCTTAAAAATGCAATATTTCTTTTAACTGGGAATATGGATGGGTCTGTGCAGAGCGGGGCTGCCTTGGAATCATCTGTCAATTTGATCGTGTAAAGCCTCTGTTTTCAGCTGGCATCCAGTGCAGATTTCAAAGCTGTGACTCACCCCTTCTTTGCAGAGTTAGGAGTGAAAAAAGGTAATAAAAAATAAGTAAATAAACGTTTTTCAAGTGGTCAATTACTGAGTTTTATTTTTGAGCCTCTGTATCAGGCAGTTTTGCCTGTGTGTGCTCAGGAAGGATTAAAAGCACTAAAAGATTTCAGTAGCAAGGGCTACAAAATGAATGGTTGGCCTCAGAAAGAGGAGGTTGGAAGAAATGAAATGATTGTAAATGAAGCTGAAAGGCCAAAATTCAAAGTTTTTTTAACAAAGGATAAGGCAAGAAAGGGGAAGTCACAGGAATAATTTAATATATAGTCAAAATATTGTATTTGAGTATAGTGTAGGTAAACTCATGTAGCAAATGCTTGGAACTGAAACTGCCTTCTCCCTCCCTGCAATAAATAACTAAATAAATCCATATCTAATGGATAAATACATAACTATAAATATAAAGAACTAAAATAAACCCACTCAAAGGTCATGTTACACTGAAACCCAGACATTTACTCTGAAAATGTGAATATGCTTTTTTTAAGCAAATTTTCCCCCCAATTTATATAATTTTACCGAAAATGCCATTTTATTCAGTGTGATCCCAGCTCCACTGGGAACCAGGCTGTTTTCCTGGGCCTGATACCCCAGCCCTGGGTGGCCCAGGGCTCTGAACCCCCCCAGGAGGTGACAGTGGCTCTGTGCTCCTGCCACCAGTGGCTTTGCCCCAGAACCCCAGGATTTCCCCAAGCCAAGTCTCCAAATAATGGCAGGGAGGAGCACAAGCAGCAGCTCGGGGTTTCCCGGCTTGTCAGAGATTTTGGTGACACCTTATCCTGGGCATCTTAAATCCACGTGTGGGGAAAGGAGGCATTAAAAATGAACATTTGTGATGCCTGAGGAGCACTGGGGCTGGCTCTGGGGCAGGATGGTTCCAGCAGCAGGGATGGTTCCTAAGGGCTCAGGGCTCGGCATGCTGTGGGTGGCAGTGCCAGCTTCCAGCGCCTTATTCCAGAATCTCCCACCCCATCCTGGAGTGGGAAATTCTGGAATAAGGCACTGGAATAAGCTGGCACTGCCACCCACAGCAGATGGAGATGCCACCCACAGAGGTGGAGATGGGTTGAATCCCGTGGATGTTTGTGCTTGGAAGCTCCCATTGGGATCACCCTGCACTGGGAGCACTTGGGAGCCACCAAGGCAGAGTCACCTCATGGTTAAACCACGGAATCACAGAATTTTTTGGATTTAAAGGGACTTTAGAAACCATCTCATTCCATCCCCTGCCATGGCAGGGACACCTTCCACTAGACCAGGCTGCTCCAAGCCCCATGCAACCCGGCCTTGAACGCTTCCAAGGATGGGACAAAGCACCCCTAACACCTCCAAAGACCCCAGAGAGGCTGTGGGGCAGCAGAGCTGTGGTGGAGCTGGGGGGCAGGAGGTGGGTGGGATGCAGAAGCTCTCAGAGCACAAATTAGGACTTTTTAATCCCAAATTGGCAGGCAGCTGCTGGTGGGAAGCCCTTCGTGATGCTGAGAAGAGCTGGGATCTGATGCTTGTTCAACCTCTGCAGTCAAGAGTGAGAGAGATGTGAAATGCAAAGAGCCCATGTGTCCCCTCTCATTCACTGAAGTTGCTGCTCCTTGCACCTGGCAGTGTCTGGAATTATTCCTTTCCTCAAGCACCGATGTTTTCCCAAGTGTTTTGCAGGTTGGCACCTCCAGCCTCTCCTCTGGGCCTGTGTGGGGAGTGCTCCTGCCTGGCTCTGCTGTGATCATGTGAAATTATCCACATTCCTCTTTGCTTCACCATTTCTATGCCAAAGGCTGTTTGCTCACAAATTAACACCAAGCTCCACTTAGAAGTGGCGTCAGTGTTTTCTGAGCCTCTGAAGACCAAGAGCTGGTCACCAGAAATGTGCCAGGGGCCCTCCCACCCTCTGAGAGTGGCCTAGACCTGCTTGAAATAGGCATTTTTCAAAACATGGTTCACCATGTTTGGCAAACCCAAAGTGAAGGAGAAGGTACGAGACGGGGACCGCGGGTTGGAAGGGGATGGTGGGGTGGACAGAGAGGAAGGAGAGCGGAACTGCCAGACTGAGCCCAGAACAGGCCAGAGTTTGGGTCTAAGAACAGCAGATTTGTGGTGACTCCGCGTTCCCTGGCTGCTATCAACAAGTGAGCTCTCAGTACTGACGGGGCTTGGTCCTGCCCGCTCCTGGGAATGGGATGGGATGGCAGGAGACAGCTTCCCAGGCAGAGCTGGGAGAAGCTCTGCTGAAGTCCCCCTTGACCGCTGAGGCACCCCTTGCTATCGGGGGCTTTGGGGGGCACCTCCAGCGGTAGCAACAGGCTCGGGCTGGGGCTGAGCCTGCGGAATTAGGGATGGAAAGCTGCATCACAGGCCCGGGGAGCCCACCCAGGGCCCTCCAGCCGGCGGAGTGCCAGGCTGAGGATGGATCCAAGGGCCATTGAAAGCCCTCATCCAGCGTATATTTGGTTTGTCTTGTGTGACACGGAGAACCTGAGTTATTATTTGATCCTGCTCTGAGTAATAACCAGATAAATGGGCCTGCGGGTTTCCAAATAAACATTTTAATAAATGAGGGGGGAATTAAAGGAGAGCTGCTCCCCCCCTCTCCCCTGCTGCCAATATTAATGTTCGAATGAAGGCAGGCAGTGTCTAACAGAGCCTCGTGTACTGTAAATACATTTCTTGCACTGTCACATATAAACACAGCAGAGACGGAGATCAAAAGGTCTTGCTGTGCCGAGCAGAGCCGTGTGATGAAGTGAACATGTTGCTTTGTGCCTGGGGTGGGGTGATGGGACGCCTGAGAATAACAGACTGGCTGGAGACGGAGCAGCCCCGAAGGCCTGGGGGGCCTCAAAGGGGGAAAAAAAAAAGAAATCCCCACTAGCAGCAGGAAAAATAAATAATTCCGTTATCTCTGATGAATTTCTGCCTTTGATCTGGTTTTTCCTCTCCCTCGCACTGCCTTTTCGTTCCCTCTTCTCCCCCCTGCTCGCAGCCCCCCCAGCTCCCCCTCGGACACTTTTTTCCCCCCTTCCCCTCTCGGTTTGATTTATCCCACGGCGGCTCGGGGAGCCTGACGGGTGCTGATGGATGGGCAGCGCTCGTCTGCCCAGCCCTGCCCCGGCGTCTGCCAGGACATCTCCGGCTTCCTTTCATTCCTGGAAACCTGGAGAGTCCCGCCGGGCAGCCCGGAGCTGCTCCGTGGGTTGTGTTTCCCTCAGCTGCCTGGGGAAGATGCTTTCGTGCCTCTCCCAAAGCCCAGCCTTCCCTCCCCACGCCGGGGTTATTCAGCTTAACCTTGACAGCTGCTAAATAATCGGGTGTTTCTTCCATGGCCAGTGCCGCCTCTCTGAGCCAGGCCAGGCCGCACGGGTGCCTCTGATGTTTCCCTGCAGCTTTGCCAGCAGCAAAAAGAATAAAGGTGGGGTTTGGAAGCAGCAGAGTGGCGTTGGGATGGCGGAAGGGGGTGAACGGGGAGCTGGGGTGGGATGGGATGTGGTGGGATTCATCCTCCTCAGGATGAGCCACTGGCATGGTCCTTGCACGGAGAGGAGAGAGGAGCAACACCAAGAGAGTGCTTGCCTGCACCTTAGGCTCAGCTCAGCTCTGAAATTCAGGTCCCAGGAAAAAGTCAGCACAAGGGAAGGACTCCGGGGGCTCTCAGTGCCCAGGTGAAGATGCCCTTTAAAAACCTGAATTTTTGTCTCTCCGTGCTTGATAATCCATCAAAACCACCCCGTGGGCCTGCTGCAAACCCCCACCCTCCCTCTGCCGCCACAAAGGCAACAAAACGGTGTGGCTCAGGCTGGAGGGAGCTGTCAGGAGGTGTAACAACCCCCCGGACACATCCCTCCTGCTCCAGGCACTGTCCCACAGCTCTGCTGGCACTGCGACAGACCCTGGCTCGATGCATCCTCTGTTTCCTGTGACTCAAAGCCAAAATTCACAGTGGCTTGGCCCCTGGGTTGAGAAAAGGTCCATTAAAAAAAGCCCTGCAGCTCTGCTTTGACACCTCCTGTCTCCCGGCCCAGCTTTTGCTTCTACGTCACATTTGATATTAAGGATTTTCCTCAAACCCCTGTGAAATACAAGACATTTCTGATTCAAGCCCACAGATCCAGCCCAGCTTGGGCAGATTTTCCCCCCTCTCTGTTTCTTCATGCCTGTGGTGCTGTTCTGGTTGATCATTCCTGGTTTTCCATCCCCTGGAGGTGTCTCAGGAATGGCAATCTCTCCCTTTGGGCTCTTTGGCCCTAAATGAACTCATCCTTTTTCCACAAGAGGATAACTTCAAAATTGATGCTTGAGCCTTGGTGATTTGTATTTTCAGGTGTTTGCATCGACACAGAGTTCACTCATCCATTTCCTTCTGCAAAATTCTCTCTCCTCTGATCCTTTTCTTTATGCAATTCCCTATTTTCACTACCTATGAAAAGAAGTTGCTGCATGGAGGAATTTTAAGGATTTTTGTACAGTCCATGTGCTCATGGAACCTGCTGGCAGTGAGACCCCCCAGGCTTCTTATCCCCCCAAAAACTACATAACCCTTGAAAATTCCTATGTAAACAATGTCATACGGCCCTAAAATCAGCCCCACTGATGCTGCTGAGCACCATGCAGGGCTTTCCTGCCCTCAACACTCCCAGCAAGGGTGGAGAACTGACAGCAAAAATCACAAGGAGAAATCGCTCTGATAAGGACCCAGAGTAGGTTGGAAGCAGAGCTGGGAGGAGAAATTGGGTCTCTCCAAGGATTTCTGGGGGAGCTGCAAGGTGAACAGTAGCAATTCCAGTGCCAGAGAAGGTCACATCCAGCCCCTGGAACCATCCAGATGTGGTTTGAAGACATCCAGAGATGGCAAATCCATCACTTCCCACAGAGAGCTGTGCCAGCGTCAATGACCCTCACTTCAACACGTGTGCCCTGGCTTTGCTTGCAGTTTGCCGGGCCTCAGCTTCTGATTTCAGCTTTCTTTGCAGGACCACGGGCCCTTCCTGGCCTGACACCCTGGGCAAGGGCTTGGAGAGCTTTTCTGGGCTGGTTATCTCCAATGCTTTATTAATTCACTTTTTTTCTACAGCTCAATGCAAAACTCTGTCCTCCCATTGTGATATTTTATTAATCAGAAATAAACAATCGTCATTCTCATTTAAATAAATATAATTCCTTACCCACAGACAGGAATTTGTACATTTAAAAAAAAAAGTTCTGATTTAAATATTTCCCCCCCCCAGATTTCCCTGAAGTGACCATTTGCAAAAAAACCACCCAACAATCAACAATGAGGGAGGTGCCCCCTGTGTTTCTGTGGCATCGTTTTGGTCCTTTGGGTTTCCCTTCTCCATGTTATTTCCATGGCAAATACCACATCATTTAGGGAAAATACTCTTGAAATGTCACTTTATTTCCAGCCATGCACCACAGACCAACTGCAGGACCCCACACACTGAAGAGACACAAGGAAGTCGATCTCCACTCTGATTTTAACAAAGAATGGGATGTCCTCATGAGCACAGCTGGTAAAACACCCAGGAGGGAAGGAGAGAGAATTAATTAGCTGGACAAGCTGCCAGTAATTAGAGAGAGGGCAGGACTGTCCCCCCCTGGGGTGTGAATCCTATATAAAGCCCTGGGACTGCCATAGCTGCTGGAATGCTGGATTGGGTACTGGCAGGGTGAGCGTTCCCTGGGGCAGGTGGGGTTTTTCCACGGGGAGAAGGGGTGGGAAGGTGTTGTTTGCTCGTTTGTGTTATTTTTGGGGGGAATGTCCTGCCCTGGGTGCTGCTGGTGTTTGAGAAGCAGCGTTGGGAGGGATGCCCTGCAGGTGTGGCTGCAGGGAAATGCTCTGGGGTGGACAAGGGACAGAGCTCAGTCATTCCCTGTCCTGTTGAGGTGATTCCGTCGAGTCCCTTCCTCAGGCAGAGGCTGCTTTGTGCTTTTCCAGGCTCCTGTTCCAGCTGGGGCAGGAGCTAACACACAAAACCAGCTGGATAAACCTTAAAAATCCTGAGAGCCTCTGCCTTGGGGCTTGGCTGGCTCCAGAACTGCAGGTATGCAGGCAACAGGGATGTGTTGAGTTCTAGTTTTGGGGTATTTATTCACTTGTTCTCCTAAATTAAGGTGCATGAGCAGGTTCCAGGGGGGAGGTGAGGCCTGTGCCCCAGTGGCCTGCACTGAGCAGAGGCTCAGATGAGTCTGGTGTGTCCCTGAGCCCTGCTGGGGACAAGGGGTGACAGACGCCACGGTGAAGCTTTGTACCTTCCCTCCCCGCCTTCTGAGGCCTCTTGGTTTGGGGAAAAACCCTCAAATTCTGTGGAGGAAGCAGCCCTTGGTGAGTAGAGCACTGGGGGTCAGCAGCAGCAGTGGAAGCCACTGCCTGCTCTATAACATAAATCCTTGGGCACAGAGTTCTCGGGAAAAGAAACCTGGGAGGTTTTAACTCTGAAAGGTTTTTCCTGTGCTTTAATTCCCCGAATTTAACTGAGGCTTTGCTGCCCCTGCTTTTCAGGCTCTGTTGCACAGATGGAGGTGAGGCTCTGGGAGATGCTGGGGAGCAGCTGAGTGGGCTGGAGCAGCAACCTGGGGAGGGGGCTGCTGATCACCCCTCTGGGGAGGGGGCTGCTGATCACACCTCTGGGCAGGAGCAGCTTGCTGTGCCCTCGGCTGAGTGGCTCTCAGAAAGGGCCCAGGCTGCCGGCCCTCATGGGGAGCGGCCGTGCTCGGCCATCACGCTGGCGCCTTATCTCTGCCCCAAACATCAGAGAACTGATCTTGCTCCTGAGGCCAGGACCTGACAGCCTTGTACATTAGCACTTTTTTAAAGTGATGTCCACTTTTGAAATAGTACCTGTCCCGAGAGTGGTCACTTCATTTGACAAATGCCAGTGATGACAGCTGGACGTTACAAGCTCCAGCGCAGCTCGCACGGAGCTGAGGGGGGAGAGCCGGGTTCCTCTTGGCTGTGTGGGGTTATTTGGATGTGGTGCCCACCCTGAGCCCACAGCCATGGTCCCAGGCCTGTTTGGGCCTCGGATACGGGCTGTCCCCATGGGATGTGGGCCTGGATCCCACCAGCAGCACGGCGCATGGAGCATCATCAAACAGGGCAGCTGAAGGCAGGGAGAGAAGGTCCATGGGGATTTTCCCAAAAGAACAGTGGGGTTTTGCCACCCTCTGTCCGCCCAGAGCAAGGAGTGAAGCCAGGCAGAAAACCCCCTCATCTCCTGCCCATGCAGGAAGGTTTGAGCTGAAAGTTTCTGGGTGAGGCTCCAGCTCCAAAGCCGTCCCTGGATGTGTTTTGGCCTGGAGAGCCCTCGCTCTGGTGGCCAAAGGGACTTGCCTGGCTCCACAGGGCTGCTATGGGCACTGTGCTGAAGAGCTGGGGCTGCCTGGGCAAGAGGAGATGGAGCTGAGAGACCACACAGCTGAGTGGGGGTGCAGAGGAGAATTCCCTCCCTGCTCTGCTGAGCCTGCCAAGAGCCCTTGTGCTGCTGCTGGGCTGTCTGAGGCACCACTAAAACCTGCACTGAAACAGCACGGCTGAAGTGACAAATGAAGAAAGCTGGGAAACACCACAGTTTGGGCTGCTTGATTAATTTTCTGCCTTTTATTTAAAGAGGAGGTTAAACACATCCCCTCCCTCGGACTGTGGTGCCCTGCTGAGGATTTCTCTGACAGATGCCCGGGGGTGCTGCAGCGATGTTTGTGCTGCGTTTGGTGTGAATGGGCAGCTCACAGCCCCTGGCTCAGGGGTGCTGGGAGCAGCTGGGATTCTCTGGCCACTTGCCTGCACTGTGGGATGCCCACCTACTGCTGGAAAAGTGAACTCTCAGCCCTGGAATTCACAGGAAATGAGCAGAGGGAGCACGAGATGTCAGCAGTGCTCGCTGGGGTCTTCACTCTTTTCTGTGACTACTGAGCCTCTCCCCAAAGTTTCCTGTGTTATTCCCATACTCCCAGCAGGATTTCCTAGAGAACAGAATGTGGGTGAGTATGTGAATGCTGAGCTCTGGGAAACACCACCTTTGCCCAAAGTCTTGCACTCCTCAGTGTATTTGGCTCCCCACTGCCAGCGATGCTGTGGCTCATGGGCAGTGCCCACCTGGGCACTGGACACCTCAGGGCAGCCAGGGATTCATCCAGAAACCCCTGAGCAAGGGAAAATTTTCAGATAGATGCAGAAAAAAATGTGTTTTGGGAAACTTGGGCATAGCTGAACTTTTCTCCTGCTCATGGACAGAGGAAAAGGATTTAAGTGCTCCTCAGGCATCTCCTTGGCCGCTGTCTCTGCTCTGTGGGTTGGGGTGGGCTGGTGTTCCTCTCCTCCCTGCTCCTCTGGGTCTCCATGGTTTGGTCACACCTCTGTGTCCCACACCTCTCTCCCCTTAGAAGAATGCTCATAAAGATCACAAGCTGAAAGGGATCCCCAAGGATTATCAAGTCCAGCTCCTGACCCTACACAGGACAGCCCCAATAATCCCACCCCGAGCCTGCTGGACAGGGCAGAGCAGGGAGAGTTGGTACCTGAGGAAGGATGGGTGTCTCTGCTCTCAGCTGGCCCAGGAAAGCTCCGGGCTCATTTGTGCCCCTGGCAAATGGGGACTCTGAGAACTTGTTCCCAACTCAGCAATTTTTGGGCAGTTGTGGGTGGGAGTGGAAATTGGATGAATTTTTTTCTCCCTTCATGGACTCTTAGATGTTTTCCTCAAGCACCAACTCTGTCTCATAGCCATCCCTGCATCTTGTGGTGCCCACCCTCCCACGCAGCTGCTACATCTCCCTCCACCTCCTCACCTCCACCGAGACCCAAGTTATGATGTGAAACTTGAACCCTTCTGGACAACTGGCACAGCCCAAGCTGAGCCTGCAATTTCCTGGCTCATAAAAACATGAGCTTCCTTCAGGCCCAGGTCTCTGCCAGGTCACAGCGATTCAAGTCCCACACCACCTCCCCAAGGCCTCCCCACCCCCAAAACATTTTGTGACACCAGCTATGAGCTTGATTTTTCTTTTTTTTAATTGCTCCATATGTTGGAGACACATGGAAAAATGCACAGGAGAAATCCCCCTAGCCAGGGAGCGAAAAGCCCCCGAGTTTACAGGGTGTTGCAAATAATCTGAGGCAAAACAAATGTTTAAGGCTGCCTCAACTGCCAATTTTGAGTGCATTGTTTTAAATCTGGGAAAACAGGCCAAGGGGCAGTTGTTAATGGGCCAGCAATTTTCTTCCTTTCTAGGCACCCCAGAGCAACAAATATCAAATATTCCTTGGGAAAGGAATCAAGCGTGGGGGCCTTTTTATTTAACGTATCAAAAGCCATCACGGCCTCACCCTCGGAGTGCTGCCGCTTCCAGCGAGGAGCTTTTACAAGCAATAACCTGCTTGGGAAGCAGAGCAGGGAAGCCACACGGCCCAGTTTGCAGCTCATTGTTGGGCCTGGCTTTTACAAGCCACGCTGGGGGCTCCCAGCAGCCGAGCTTTTTGTAGCCCAGTCCATTAAACACGGCAAGCAGAGCTAAGGAGCGGCAGGGGCTGGAGCCCCTGGGGATCCTGCTGAGCCAAGCCCTCTGCTCTGTAATAAACTCAGCAGCATCCCACTTAGAATTCCAGCAGCAAACAGCCCGGGCACAGGGGCTAATGTATCGCTGAAGGGAAGGTCAAGTGTGAAAAGAGCCAGGCGTGGGGTTTTTCCACAGGGTTTGGTCGTTGCTGCAAGATCAGTTGGCCAAAACGCTGCTGGCTCTGACGATGAGCCTCGTGGCTGTGACTTTGGGAGCCTTGTTGAGGTTTCTCTTTCTGAGATCTTGTGGGTGTTACGTTGGTGTGCAGTCCAGGAGATGTGGCAGGACCCAGGGAACTGCTGGAGCTGGGCCAGGGAGGCTCAGGCTGGAGATCAGGGAAAGGTTCTTCCCCCAGAGGGTGCTGGGCACTGCCCAGGCTCCCCAGGGAATGGGCACGGCCCCGAGGCTGCCAGAGCTCCAGGAGCGTTTGGACAGCGCTGCCAGGGATGCCCAGGGTGGGGTTGTTGGGGTGTCTGGGCAGGGCCAGGAGTTGGATTTGATGACTTTGAAAGTCCCTTGGCACTAAGGCCGTTCTGTGTGTGCTGGGTAATGCCCCTGGCTCCCATGGACCTGTGTGCTCCCACCTTTCCCTGGACGCGGTGTGCCCGTGCTGCAGCACGAACGTTTCCTGGCAGGTGCCTCAAACAAAGCCAACCCAAATTTTGGGGATCTCTTATTTGTCTCTTGGGCTGCAGGAGAAGGAAGGGCTGTTGCCTCCCAGCCTTGAGTGAGGGGCTCCTGCTCTTTGGTGCCGTGAGAGGGGTGCTACAGGAGAAAGAGGAGAAGAAGGGATTCAGCACTTGCTTTTCCAGCCCCCAGCTGCCCTGCCTGTGTGCCAGGGGCACAGGCACTCTCTGCCTGCTTCACTTTCTGGATTTTCTGGTGTTTTCCCAAGAAACAGCCACGCAGAGCACTTCAGTTCCTCCCTCAGCTCCAGCCTGTCCCCTCTCAGGCAGCAGCACAGAAATCCTGCAGTGCCACACTTGGAGGTCGCCTGGCTGCCACAAAACTGCAGTGGACCTTGTGGGGGCAGAAAAAAGAAACAAACAACGAATTTTTACATGAAATTTGGCCTGGCTGAACCCTCTGGTGTCCTTCCTGTGCGGGGGCTGCCCTTGGTTCTCAGCTGCTGTCACTTGAGCTGAACATCTTCGTGTCACCTGAAGAGGACCTGCGTCTTCTTGTCCTTCCCGCAGTGCTTTCAGTGTTTCACTGGGAGGCTTTGACCTGTTGGCAGCTCCTTTTCTCCTTGCCAAGGCTGGGGGAGGGAAAGGAGTTGCTAGACAGTGCCCAGGGTCTGTGGGCTAACACGGGCTGCCGTTTTCACTGGTGGTTTTAGTTGGAAAAAACAGAGATCTGACAATCTGGGAATGCTGTGGGAGCTCCAGGCTCTTGCATATTGCTGGAGAAAAGTAAATTTCCCCTTGAATCCAATCTGCTCACCTCTAGTGTTTGCAGAATTGTCCTGGCATTTGTCTGCTTTGGGGCAACCTTGTTATTTAATTGGTTTTTGTCTTTGATTTTGAGGTTTTTGTTTAAATTACTTTGCATTACTTTGAATTACTTTGCAGCAAAATATCTTAATTTCTGATTTATTTACTTGCAAACCCAGGGTGTTCTGGTGTGAGTTGGGATAATTCAGCTGTGCATTCTCCTGTGCAGGTACCTGCTATTGCCCCATCCCTGGAAGTGTCCAGGTTGGGGCAGCCTGGGATAGTGGAAGGTGTCCCTGCCCATGGCAGGGGTTGGAATGAGATATTTAAGGTCCCTTCCAACCCAAACCATTCCATGGTTCTGTTGCACTCCTGAGGTAGAAAGCTAAAATTATGAGTCTGAAAACAACTTTTTTTTTATCTAAACAGTCCGGGGAGCAGTTCTCCGTACAAAGGGAAATTTAAGGAGGAATAATTCCCGCTCATTACGGGGTTCGGGACTGGGACAGGGACTGCCAGGGCTGGGCTGTGCCGAGCATCCCGTGGTCCAGCGCCGGTCGCTGAGGGATGCTGCAGCCGGGGGTTGCCATGGAGACGGGACAATAGCGAGCCTGGGATGCGGTTTGGTCCCCACCGATGTTGCCGGGGAGGAGGGGACGTGGCCGGGGACCCCTCGGGGCGCTGGCCCGGCCCCTCTGGAGCGGGGGCTCTCGGGGCGAAGGGGGCGGGTGACACCTTGTGGTGGCGGCTCCTCGCCGGGGCCGTGCGGTCACAGCAGAGCCCGCTCGGCCGCTCCGCTCAAACCCCGAGGTCTGGGACATTCCCTGGGAGTTCTCCTGCCCGAAGCGCCTCACAGCTCGGGCTCAGCCGGGGTGGGAGGATGCAGCCAAGCCAGGAAGCCCCGGTGTCCTGCAGGAGGCGAAAAGCCATTTTTCTCTCCTTTGTGCCAATCAGGATCTGGGCCAGGGAGTGAAAATTTCAGCCATCCTGACCAGCACGGGTTTTTCTGGCTTTTTCTGGGATCATGCCTTGCTGGGAACACGGGGTGCTCAGTTTAGTCCATCCTGGTTCTACACACCGGATTCAAACCTGGGATCCAGTGCAAACTCCCTGCTGTGGGATGCCAGGGAAGCCAGAGGTATCAGGCCCTGGAACCCCTCAGGAGGCAGAGGGCTGTCTGTCAGGGGATGTTAAACACCAGAATCGGAGATAACTTGGGATGAGGTGTCCCTGCATCCCCAGCGGCTGAGGCTGGAACAACTCCGTGCGTGTGCTGCTTCCCTGCCCGAGTGCCTGGTGCTGGCTGCTGCGAGGAGGCTGCTGAGCCAGCTGGGTGTCCGGACCGGCCCCTGGCTGCTGGTTTTTATGGGCTTTGTGTCTTTGGGGAAACTGTTTCACTCCCAGATGCTGAGATAAAACATCGGAGCTCTGAAAATTCCTCAAACTGCAGGCAGTGCCTCTCCCTGTGCTCCAGCATGGGGAGGAGGGACAAGCAGCCTGCTTTCCTGGGAAATGGGGAGGTTTTGAAGTGTCTGGCTCTTTGGGGTGCAGGAAAAGGTTAATCCCTGGGCAGGGGGGATGGTTGGGACTGGGATTTTCTTATTCCCCTCGAGTGTGGTTTGGCTCCTGGCTCCCAGCACCTCCTGCTGCTGTCCCGGTCCCCGTGAGTGACAGGGAGCTGCCTCCTCTGGGGTGCTGTGGGAGCAACCAGCAACTCCTGGTGTGTCCGTGCCTCCAGCTGCAGAGAATTCCAGTAGCAGTCAGGGAATAAAGAGACCCGGGGGGGGGGGGGGGGGGGGGGCTGTTGGTACCTGGAGGTCACTGGGCTCCTGCTCTTCGGCTCGGACATCCCTTCCCTGGCTGCTGGCAGGTCCCTCCCGTGCTCTGTGTGATTTTGGTGGCACAAGGCCCCTGCTTTGAGTCTCTTTTTTGGGTAGGACCCTGTTGGTTCACCCAGCGCCAGGTGGCAGCAGGAGTTGGGAGTGCAGCTGGGATTTTGTATTTGCTGGGGGACTGCAGCTGCAGGTGCTTCGATGCTGAATTAATCGAGGGGATTTTGTAGTGCTGGAGGGAAGGAGACATTTTGGAGACCCCGTTTTGGGGGTTGTGCTTCTCCATGCCCTCATAAACTCCTGGTGGGGAGCAGGCTGTCCCCACAGAGGCTTTTGAGAGCTCCTCTCTGGGCAGCTGAGTTGATGGGCAGTTAATGGTTCGAGAAGGATGGAAAGGTTTAACTCTAGCCTGCCTCAGCCACCATTTTTCTGCTCGGGTGGGCAGGAGGCTTAAAATGCCACTTTGCCTGGCAGAGGGCTGGGGGCCAGGGGAAGGGCGAAGAAAAAAGCTTTTACGGCCAAAAATAACTCTGTAACAAAATGAAGAGGGCGGAGGGCAAGCAGGGAAACGGAGAAGTGCCTCCTCCAGGGGCCAGCCCCAGAGTTCTCATCCTCTGAGCAGGAAAGCTTGGCTGGATTAAAGACAGTCCCCTGCTGCAGAGCTAAAACAGGCACGTGTGAGAGCAGCGGGGGACAGTGGCACGGGGCACCGCGCTGCCCTTCCTCCTCCGCGCGTCCCAGGCTGAGCATCCCCCGGATCATCCTCCCAACAAACTCTTCTCTTCTGGCTGCCCAGGGCCGGCACACGCTGGGACCACGGCCCCTCACCTCGCCTCGTCCCTGGCTCTTGCACGGTGATGCTGCAGCTGCCTCCCACCCCCAGCACTGCCGTGACTCTGGCACGGGGCAGGAGAGGGCACTGAAGGGCTCCTGTGGTCCCCTGTCCATGGGTGTGCTGCTCCATGCCCATGGATGTCTGTCCCGGAGGTGAAGGATGGGATTCCCAGAGGGTGGGAAGGTTCGTGGTGCTCCCCAGGCTCTACCAGCAGAGAGGAGGAAGGGCTGGGCTCTGCTGGGCACGGACCCGAGCAGGGCTGGGGACACATCTCCAGCCCCCCTCACAGAGCAGGCTTTGATCTGGACAGAGGGAGATGCCTGTGGCGGTCATGGGGAGCTCTGGAAGTGTTACAGGTGGGACAGGAGGAACCTGCTGCTTTGTTGGCTTTTTTTTTCCCCACTCCACTTGATTTAAGACCCATTTCCCACCCTCAGGAGCTCAGGGCTCCTTGAAGAACCTGTTTCCTCCAGCTTGGCATGGATCCTGTCAGAGGGAGCAATCCTTGAGCCGTGAGAACCCAGGAGCTGGCAGCTTTTGAGCACCAGGACACCGGGAAAAATGGAAAAAGTTCCTGTGCCAAAATGGCAAAAAATCAGAGTAACACCCCACAGGGTTACCCCTGTAACTTTGTATTTGCTGGGGGACTGCAGCTGCAGGTGCTTCGATGCTGAATTAATCGAGGGGATTTTGTAGTGCTGGAGGGAAGGAGACATTTTGGAGACCCCGGTTTGGGGGTTGTGCTTCTCAGGTTACCCCTGGGCAAGAGCAGTTCCCTGCAGGGCACGGGGCCGGGGAGCACAGGGGCTGGCCTTGCTCCGTGAGGGGGCCTTGCCCGTGTGTCCCGGTGCCCGATGCTGCCAAACCCCCGTGCACAGAGCCCTCCCACCAAAACTGGGACTCCCAAAGGAAGGTGCAGGGGCATTTCTCAGAGCAAGTGTTGGTTTGGTATGGAATTGTCAGTGGTGCCAGGAAATGCTGCTATTCCTTCCCTTCCCAGGGCTGGGAGATGATAAACACCGGGGGCTGCCTGCATTCAGCTGTGATCCATCAAGGAGGGGGGGCCTGGCCCCAGCGCGGGGTGAGGGGAGGTCGGTGATTGTGTAAACAGGCACTTCAGAGTTCACCCCGAGCTGGTATTGCTGCAATTCATTAGAGGTGTCAGCCTGCTTTGTAGTTCCTGGCTCCGAGAGCCCCTTGCCTGGCAGCTTCCAGCACCCAGCCCTGCCAGCAGAGAATCAAACCTCTGCAGGAGGCAAAGCTGCGGAGTTGCAGCACCACCCTTAAATTAAAAGAAAAAAATTAAAAGTGAGGCTTGGTGTCGCTGCTTGGCTTTACTGCGGTCACAGAGGCTCCTCCTCCAGGGGAAGCTGGGCTTGAAGAAGGCTCTTTGCTCCTGCCAAACGCACGGCAGTGAGGTGCCACCGCTGCCATTAAGGCGTGTGTTTAGGGAAAGCAGCACGAGGGCACGGATCACGCTGTGCTCTCCCACAGCCAGCACTGGCTTCGAGGACTCCAAACTCGTTCTAGGCAGCTTCTTTTTGGGTGGGATGGGGAGACACCCATCAGCCCACTCCAGCACTGGAAGATTTTAATGTTCTGAAGAAGCAGTGCCAGCAGGGGAGAGACTCTTCAGCCCTGGGCTGCAGGAAAAATTCCTCAGGATAGCTGGTTATTCCCAATATCTACTGCTGTAATTTAGTAAGGAGAAATGGACACCAAGCCATGTCCGATTACCAACATGCTGATGTTGTGCTCTCTTCCTGAGTGTCCTCTCAAAAGGTCTGGGAATGACAAAGATGAAGGAATTTTAAGAGCTGTTTTGGTTACTTCAGAGAAAGTTTAAAATGGAGAAGGGATTGGGGTGATTAGGAGGCTGTCATTACCCATCGTTTTCAGTGCTGCCTTTTGTAGTAAAAATGCTAAATGTGCCCTGGTGGTGTTCTGTTGGTGTTTCGATTTTCTGAGTCCCTCAGCCCTGAGCTGGGTTCCCATGCTGGTGGAACTGTGCTGCCTGTTGCTTGCAGGATGCACTGCAACAAACCCTCTGCCCCGTCATCGCCAGCGAGCAGAACGGCCTGAGGCCAGTGCTGCAAGGATGGGCAAAAAGGGGCACTTTGCTTAGGGAGAGCGGGGCAGGAGAGGCCTTCAGTGGCCTGGCAAAGATACTCGGAGTTTTTGTTGGTTTTCATACAGCAAAAGGTTTCCCCTTCCCTCAGAGATCCGGAGTGATGCTCTTTGCCGTGTCCTCCTTTCTCTGCTGCCTTCCTTTGCCTGCTCTTTTTCCCTCCCAGTGTCTCCCTTTACCCAGGGCAGCTCCCAGACAAAGACCCTCCCCTGATGGTTGGTTTTTTCCCCCAATCCAGGAGCTAAACCAGCCCTGGATGAAGTTCCGCAGGCTGGCAGTGAAATGTCCCTGTGAGATCTTGCTGCACTTGGGTTTCAGCCCCTTCAGAGCTTTGCCTTGAAGGGCAGGAGCATCTTTTCCTGGCTGGGAACTGGAATTGCAGCCCATTGCAGTGTGTGCCGTGGATCCCAGAGGGGCATTGCCGAGGCTGCCGGGGTGCTGCTCCTGCCGTGCCTCCCACGGGAGCTGGGCAGGGGCAGGGGACAAGGTGCAGCAGCTGGGTGGGCTCCCAGAGCAGAGAGCAAAGGCTGCTTTGCTGCACATTCTGCAGCGGGAAGCAGAGGGAAGGAGCAAAGGGAAGGGAGGCCCTGACAGAAGCCCGGAATGCTTGTGGCTGGAAGGGACCCTGCCCATGGGTTAGGGTGCCATGAGGGAGAGACGCCCGTGCCCCAGTGAAGGTGCAAGTGAGACCATGTGAGGACAACAACCGGATTTTATTGGACATGCATTTTATTCTTATTACTATTTCCTATTTCTTCATCTAAGTCGTCTTCTTCTTCTTCTTCGCCTTCTTCTTCTTCTTCGCCGCCTTCTTCTTCTTTTTAATTACTACTACTACTCTTGCTTCTTCTTCTTCGTCTTACTCTTACTCTTATTCTTCTTATTCCTATTCTAATTTTTCTTCTTATTCACTACTGCTATTTCTTCTTCTTGTTTTTCCTATTCTTATTCTAATTAATCTTATTCACTTGTTATGCATACGGGTATTCTTTTCTTTTTCATATTCTTATTGTTTACTACTATTTCTTCTGCTTCCTCTTCTTCTTCTTATCTTCTTATTCCTATACTCTTATTATTCTTATTCAACTTCCTATTTTTATTATTATTCTATTCCTTTTTCTTCTTTGTCCTATTTACTACTGCTATTTCTTCATCATCATAATCTTCTTATGCCTAGTCTTATACCTATTCCTAGTCCTATTCCTATACTTTTTTTTTCTCCTGTATGAGGAGGTTTTTTTAATTTTTGAAATTTTTTTAAATTTTTTTTTTTTCTCACTATTACTATTTCTTAAACTCACATCCGTTTGTCGAGTCCAAGTCCTGCAGTCATGTCCGGGGAGGTTCAGAGTCAATATCTGAAAGAGTTTTTCCTTGGCAGAGGCGTTGCAGGAAGTTGCCCAGGGCGATGGCGGTGGTGGAGTCCTTGTGTGTGGAGCGCTGAGGAGCTGTGCAGATGTGGCCCTTGGGGACGTGGTTTCGGGGCGACGGTGGTGCTGCCAGGGTGCCGGTGGCGCTGGGTGCCGGGCAGGGTCTCTTGGCACGTCGATGGCTCTCTGGGCTTCCCCGCTGAGGGCCGGGCTGGCGCGGGCGCTACTCCTGCGTCCGTGGCGCCAGGCAGCGGCAGCGGAACAGCGCCCGCAGCGCCCGCAGCGCCCTTCTGAGGCCGCCGGGCCGTTTGCTGGGGGCGGCCGGCTGGGGAGCCGAGGGGCTGCGGGGGCTGTGCGGGGCAGGCCCCGGCTCCTGCCAGGCCACGATGGGAGAAGCCGGGGGTCCCCTGGGGGCCTGGCCTTGCAGTGGGGCACGTGAGGCCCGGAGCGGTTCCTGTGCCCGGCGCTCAACCCAGGCCTCCCGAGGGACGGGCGGTGGGAGCCCGTCTGCCTCCACAGCTGCCAGGCTTTGGCGCCTGCCTTCTTCGCGCAGCTCCGGCACGCTGACTCCGTCCCAGGTGCTGTCGTTCCGCTGCGAGGGCGCGGCCCCCAAGCTGAAGATGCACTCGTACGCCCAGGTGCTCTGTGTGAGCTCTCCGTCGCTGCCCTCTTCCTCAATGGAAACCTCCTGGCAGATGTACCGTTCCCACTCGTTGCGTTCTGTGTGGCACGGCTCCGGCTTCGTGCACTCATCCCGGTCAGGGAGGTCTTGGGAGCTGCTGACCTGTCCTTGGGGCAGCTCCGGCTTTGCCGCACCTTGGCACTCTGGGGACTGCTCAGGCTGGGTGTGGTATTCGCTGTCCTCATTGTGTCCAGCTGAGGTCCCCTCCTCGCTCCCTTTCTCTGCCACGAGTGACCCCCTTTCTGCCTCCTCCTGCTGCTCGTTATGGGTCTGGGCTCCCAGCCGGCTGGACGAGGGGCTGGGGGGGCAGCAGGGGCTGTGTGCGGCAGGGACCAGGCTCTGTGCCCCCGCTGATGGCTCCTCCTCACTGGGGGCAGGAGAACGTGGCTGGTTCGGGTGGCTGCTCACGCTTCCTTCGCCCCGCTGGGACAGCTTTGGCTCCTTCTGCTCCTCTTCCCCTTGGGGCAGCTCCTGGAGTTCCACTGTGTGTTCCCAGTGGAAGAGCTGTTGCCGTGCCCCATCTCCCCACTGCACGCTCACCTCCATCCTCCACTGGTTCTGCCCTTGGTGGCTCCACACCTCGCACAGGGACACTTCCTGCGCTGGCATTGCCGGTACCCATCGGGACAACTCACGGCCCGTCGCCTCTTCCCACAGGCGAAGCTCTTGGGGCCGAACGTCTGTCCGCTGGGCCGGCTCCTCATCCATGCCAGGCTTCCTCTCTGCCTCCTTGATGACAAAGGGCCCCTCCTCCTCTTCCGTGTGTGCCTGTGGCCTGACTGAGGCACTCTGTGTCCCCACCAAGTGCCAGCTGAGGCTCTGGTCTTGCGGCCTGCTGGGCACAGGGGTGGGTGGCTGGGAGGAGTTGGGGTTTGCCTTGTCCTCTTCCATCTCGGAGGTGCTGTAGCACAGAAGGATCGCAGGAGCTGCTTCCTTCTGCCACAGTGGCTCCCAACGGACTGGGCACTGCAGGGTTCTGCGCCCCTGGATACCCTCAGCCAGGGTCTCTAAGCGCTCTGATGTCACAAGGGTCTCTGGGCACCGCCATGTTCCGCATGGCCGAGGGCCCCGACACCACGCGCCTGTGTCACAAAGGGCCGCCCCCGGCGCCCCTTCAGCAGCCGAGGCTGCTGGAAGTAGCACTGAGCAGGCCCTGGACTTGGGCCCTTGTAGCCCTTGGCCTCTGGGAGGCTTTGGCCACGGCGCCACTCCACAGCCCGATCCCCACCCTGCAGAGCCCTGGCTTGGGCGGGTGGGCTGCTCAGGGCACGAGCCATTGGCCAGATGGACGCAGCCAGGGACTTGTGGGCGCTGGCTCCATGTGCAGCTGCAGGCCGGGGACGAGGGGTGTCCCTCCGGGCTCTGCCTTGGCCCTGGGGCTCTTTGGTGGCGTCCCCAGTGACACAGGCAGGGGATGGAGCTCCCCCTCAGCACGTTTGCAGGGGCCGCGGAGCTGAGCGTGGCAGGGGCACCATGGCAGCATTTGGCCGTGCCCAGGGACCTGGGCAAGCTGGAGAAGTGGGAGCACGAGAACCTTCAGAGGTCTCACAAGGCCAAGTGCCGGCTGCTGCAGCTGGCCCGGGGCAATCCCCGAGTCCCGGATTCATCCGGGCCGGAAGAGACCTTCATATCCCTCAGTTTGGCGCTGCCTCCCCGGCCGCTCCCAGCGCCTCCAGAACCAGCCCTCGGCTGGGCTTTGGGCCTTTCCGGTGCCCTTGCCCACTTCCAGCAGGGCTGGCCCGAGGGGAGCACCCCCAGCCCGGGCCTCTGCCCCACAGCCCCTGTGGGCAGCGTGTCCAGCCACCCTGGCTGGGCTCCAGCGGGGAATGTCCTTGCAGCAGAAAGTGCTGGAAAGGGCCCAGGGCTGAAGAGTCTCTCCCCTGCTGGCACTGCTTCTTCAGAGCATTAAAATCTTCCAGTGCTGGAGTGGGCTGTTGGCTGTCTCCCCATCCCACCCAAAAAGAAGCTGATGGTTGGATATTATTGGAGAATTTCTCTCAAGTGGAGCCTGCCAGGGGTTATTTGCAGGGAGAAGCTGCTGCAATAAATACCCCGATGCCTCCCCCAGGGTCTCTGTGTGTTTCAACTCTCTTGGGCTTTCTTGACACTTGTCAAATGAAAAGAAATTCTTGGGGCAGCAGCAATTTTACCTGTCACCATAAAATACTGTTACATCAGTTGGTTTTCCAGTCCACGCAGCTCTTACTGTGGGTATCCTGGTATATGAGGAATTCTGCATCCTTTTCTGTAGCCACTGTGTCCTTGTGCATCACCCAGATGTGCTGTTTGCATCTGGGGGGGCACTAAATATCAGCTCCAGCTCCGTGTGCTGCTGTGGTCTCAGGGAATGTGCTGGCACTGTTCCCCATCCTCTGAGCATTCCCTTCCTTCCATAAATTCTACCAAGCGCTGCCTTTAGAAAGAATCTTCCAAGTCATTTAATTGCTTTGAATTTCTGTTGGTTAAATGTGTGTTTTGTCAGGCCATTGTTCCCTCTTTGCTTTCCTTCGGAGGGCAGGGTCCTGCACAGTCCATCCCTTCCCAGCTCCAATGTTCCACTTGGATTGGTCTTCATTTTCCAGCCCTGGGGAGGCGGGGTCAGAGTGAGAACACCAGCTCTGGTGATTGGTTTTTGTTTGCCTTAACCAGAATCAGCAGGTTTTCCCATCAGTCAGAGGAGATACACCCCAAAGCGAAATTTGTATTTGTTATTTTAGAAACTTGAGCATATAATGCTTAAACACAAACGGCTTTTGGAGATTTGTGTAGGTTAATTTGCTCTGTGTTGGGATCTGATGGTTATTGGTGCCCCAATTCACGGAACAGCTGATGCTTTTTTCTTTTTTTAGCCACTTGCTTAATTGTGTTCCCTCTTCTACTCCCGTTTTAGTGAGGGAAGAACTCTGTCAGCTGTAAAAAATATTTGACTATACGTTGAGAATGTGTTTATCTGTTTAAACTAGGAAATACTGTCTCTAGCAAAAGGTTGAGTGGAAGATGATGAGCACGAGTGATATATTGTGGTGTTGAGTCACTCTGGGGGCTTTCTTTGTGTGAAGGGAAAACAAAATTTTAGATTATTCAGCTTGTGACGTTTGTAGATCCTATGAAAAGACCTGTTTTGGTTTGTAAACACGGTATTTAAGTGTCTGGGCTGAACTGGGGGAGTTCCAGGAGAGCTGGAGGGTCAGGGCGTGCACAGGGATTTCTTTTCGTGCATAATTGGTCTCTGTTTAATCCAAACTCACCAAACTGCTGCCATTCCCTACTTCCCTTAAGCAGTGTGGATCCTGCTCTGTGGAAGGAGGTTCCACATCCTCTGTCATGTTCTCCAGGGAGGAATTGGCACTCCCTGGAGTGAGCCAAGTCCGAAATGGCAGTGTCTTTATTTGCATTTTTAGTAACCTGGGTTGTGTAAGCACCGTATTTGTCATAATTGCTCTCAGCTTTCAATATTTATCAGCTACTTGGTGACTTCTGGCAAGTGATTAAAGCCCTGAATCTGCTGGGTGTTTGGGTTCTCTCGTTGCAGCTCACAGGTATTATTCCAGATGTGATATGTAAGGGAAAACTGTAGGAGAACTGCTGCTTAAAATGGGGGGAAAAGTGTTGTTACTTCTATTTTAATAACACTTGCAGTAAGGCCTCGTGGACGGTGTAAAGCATTCTGCTACAAAAGAATTCAAACAACCTTTCTGCTGAATAATAGCTTTTACTTTTGCAATTACATAATTCTCTTGTTCAATCTAACAGTTCTTTTTTGAAGAATTAATGGAAGTGGTTTAAAGGGATTCCCTCACTCTAGGAGATACCTGATAGCTGTGGTGAGAGGGAAGCACCGACTGTGTGCAGGTGTCCTCAGCCCTGGCAGAAATAGATGCTTTAGGACGTGTAAGAAAGGAAGAGGAAAGAGGGGGAAAATGCTCTGAAGTCACGTCCTTTTTAGAAATTTATTTGTTGGATAAAAGTGCAGCTCAGAGCTTTATTAGTGGCCTGCCCTGCCCTGTGTGGCTGCAGAGCAGCCCCTGCGAGGCTGGAGAGCTGGAGCTGCATTTTGGGTGCCTTTCCTCTGGGAAAACACAGATTTGAGGGTCGCTGATGCTGCGAAGTGTGAGGTCTGAATCTCATCCAAGAGACAAAAGCATCGACACAAGGAACTGCTCTTTGACATCAGCCCACTTGTTGGGAATCCACTTCCAAGGCTGCCCTGGGTGTGAAGGGTGTTGCTAAAATGATCGGGGAAATGTTATATAGCTGTTTTTATGAGCCTGTGTTTATTGAATAGGTATTTGTTACCTGCTCTTCACTGGTCCTTCTCAGTGTTACTGCATTCCAGCTACTACAGAAATAAGGTGCAGAAAAAATCGTGGCTGAAGTGTCTCCAAGGGCTGTCCTTGTTAGCTCAGACCAAGCAATGTCATCTTCAGCTCAGAACTGTAAATGAAATTACTGAAATTTGGGGAGTGTTTTGTCCAAGGGCACTAAAGGTGAGCACAAGATTTGGTCACCACACCTGTGCAAGGACTCACCTGGCAGAATTGTTCCATTTACTGGGCTCTCTTTAGGGGAAGAGAGGAGAGTGCACCCAAACATGTGGAACAGATTCCCTGGCCGGGCCGTGCCAGGTTTATTTGGATACATGATGAGCTGTGGGAGGGGTTCAATCCTTGCACTGTAGGGCTGGGACTTGGCTTTTGCTGCTTTTTTCTTCTCCTTTTCTTTTTTCTTTTTTCTCCTGGGCCATATGTGGGTTTAGCTACGCCGATTTTCTTGAGCCACCAGAGTTGTGTGGAACAGTTTTAGATCTCTGCAGGTCCATAAAGCTGAGTTTGTGTTGCTCACTCGAAACGTGGGGTTTTTCTTGCAGTTTAATGGTGCTGCCCATATTCCACCCAGGCCTGAGGCTCAGCGGGACACATCATATACTGCTCCATGAATGGATGGTTTAGCAAGAGTCATGAAAAAGGCAGGATTATTTATCTAGAAATTATGAACAGAATTGGCCTTTTCTGAAGGGATGGGGTAGTCTCATTCTCATTCACAATGAGGCAGTCCTAGAGACTTTCTGGAGTCAAGCCTTTTTTGACCTTTCTGAGAAATTAGTCTGTATGGAAGCAGAAAAGGTGTGGATAAAACAGATTTTTAGCTTGATGTGGGATTGGTTTTGTTTTGGTTTTTTTGGTTTTTTTTTTGGTTGGAAGCCAGAATATTTTAAGCTTTCTTCATTCCTAATATCTGAGATCAAAATAACCCTCAGAGATAATCTTTGAATTTTTGATTTCCTCAGCTGAAAATCGGCTGGGATTGTGAAAATGAGAGATACATGTGTGTTTTCCCCTGGTCCTCTAGTGCAATTCTCAGGAATTTGCAAACCCTTGAACCCTGTGAAGATGCTCAGTGACACGTAGGGGGGGTTGGTCCAGCAGCATCTTCCCTGTGCACGTCATGCCCTGAGCCTGGCGTGGCTGGACCAGACCCTCCCCTGATGTTTGGGTTTTTTCCCCAATCCGGGAGCTAAACCAGCCCTCGATGAAGTTCCAGAGGCTGGCAGTGAAATGTCCTTGTGAGATCTTGCTGCACTTGGGTTTCAGCCCCTTCAGAGCTTTGCCTTGAAGGGCAGGAGCATCTTTTCCTGGCTGGGAACTGGAATTGCAGCCCATTGCAGTGTGTGCCGTGGATCCCAGAGGGGCATTGCCGAGGCTGCCGGGGTGCTGCTCCTGCCGTGCCTCCCACGGGAGCTGGGCAGGGGCAGGGGACAAGGTGCAGCAGCTGGGTGGGCTCCCAGAGCAGAGAGCAAAGGCTGCTTTGCTGCACATTCTGCAGCGGGAAGCAGAGGGAAGGAGCAAAGGGAAGGGAGGCCCTGACAGAAGCCCGGAATGTTTGTGGCTGGAAGGGACCCTGCCCATGGGTTAGGGTGCCATGAGGGAGAGACGCCCGTGCCCCAGTGAAGGTGCAAGTGAGACCATGTGAGGACAACAACCGGATTTTATTGGACATGCATTTTATTCTTATTACTATTTCCTATTTCTTCATCTAAGTCTTCTTCTTCTTCTTCTTCTTCTTCTTCTTCTTCTTCGCCTTCTTCTTCTTCTTTTTAATTACTACTACTACTCTTGCTGCTTCTTCTTCGTCTTACTCTTATTCTTCTTATTCCTATTCTAATTTTTCTTCTTATTCACTACTGCTATTTCTTCTTCTTCTTTTTCCTATTCTTATTCTAATTAATCTTATTCACTTGTTATGCATACGGGCATTCTTTTCTTTTTCATATTCTTATTGTTTACTACTATTTCTTCTTCTTCCTCTTCTTCTTCTTATCTTCTTATTCCTATGCTCTTATTATTCTTATTCAACTTCCTATTTTTATTATTATTCTATTCCTTTTTCTTCTTTGTCCTATTTACTACTGCTATTTCTTCATCATCATAATCTTCTTATGCCTAGTCTTATACCTATTCCTAGTCCTATTCCTATACTTTTTTTTCTCCTGTATGAGGAGGTTTTTTTAAATTTTTTAAATTTTTTTAAATTTTTTTTTTTCTCACAATTACTATTTCTTAAACTCCCATCCGTTTGTCGAGTCCAAGTCCTGCAGTCATGTCCGGGGAGGTTCAGAGTCAATATCTGAAAGAGTTTTTCCTTGGCAGAGGCGTTGCAGGAAGTTGCCCAGGGCGATGGCGGTGGTGGAGTCCTTGTGTGTGGAGCGCTGAGGAGCTGTGCAGATGTGGCCCTTGGGGACGTGGTTTCGGGGCGACGGTGGTGCTGCCAGGGTGCCGGTGGCGCTGGGTGCCGGGCAGGGTCTCTTGGCACGTCGATGGCTCTCTGGGCTTCCCCGCTGAGGGCCGGGCTGGCGCGGGCGCTACTCCTGCGTCCGTGGCGCCAGGCAGCGGCAGCGGAACAGCGCCCGCAGCGCCCGCAGCGCCCTTCTGAGGCGGCCGGGCCGTTTGCTGGGGGCGGCCGGCTGGGGAGCCGAGGGGCTGCGGGGGCTGTGCGGGGCAAGGCCCCGGCTCCTGCCAGGCCACGATGGGAGAAGCCGGGGGTCCCCTGGGGGCCTGGCCTTGCAGTGGGGCACGTGAGGCCCGGAGCGGTTCCTGTGCCCGGCGCTCAACCCAGGCCTCCCGAGGGACGGGCGGTGGGAGCCCGTCTGCCTCCACAGCTGCCAGGCTTTGGCGCCTGCCTTCTTCGCGCAGCTCCGGCACGCTGACTCCGTCCCAGGTGCTGTCGTTCCGCTGCGAGGGCGCGGCCCCCAAGCTGAAGACGCACTCGTACGCCCAGGTGCTCTGTGTGAGCTCTCCGTCGCTGCCCTCTTCCTCAATGGAAACCTCCTGGCAGATGTACCGTTCCCGCTCGTTGCGTTCTGCGTGGCACGGCTCCGGCTTCGTGCGCTCATCCCGGTCAGGGAGGTCTTGGGAGCTGCTGACCTGTCCTTGGGGCAGCTCCGGCTTTGCCGCACCTTGGCACTCTGGGGACTGCTCAGGCTGGGTGTGGTATTCGCTGTCCTCATTGTGTCCAGCTGAGGTCCCCTCCTCGCTCCCTTTCTCTGCCACGAGTGACCCCCTTTCTGCCTCCTCCTGCTGCTCGTTACGGGTCTGGGCTCCCAGCCGGCTGGACGAGGGGCTGGGGGGCAGCAGGGGCTGTGTGCGGCAGGGACCAGGCTCTGTGCCCCCGCTGATGGCTCCTCCTCACTGGGGGCAGGAGAACGTGGCTGGTTCGGGTGGCTGCTCACGCTTCCTTCGCCCAGCTGGGACAGCTTTGGCTCCTTCTGCTCCTCTTCCCCTTGGGGCAGCTCCTGGAGTTCCACTGTGTGTTCCCAGTGGAAGAGCTGTTGCCGTGCCCCATCTCCCCACTGCACGCTCACCTCCATCCTCCACTGGTTCTGCCCTTGGTGGCTCCACACCTCGCACAGGGACACTTCCTGCGCTGGCATTGCCGGTACCCATCGGGACAACTCACGGCCCGTCGCCTCTTCCCACAGGCAAAGCTCTTGGGGCCGAACGTCTGTCCGCTGGGCCGGCTCCTCATCCATGCCAGGCTTCCTCTCTGCCTCCTTGATGACAAAGGGCCCCTCCTCCTCTTCAGTGTGTGCCTGTGGCCTGACTGAGGCACTCTGTGTCCCCACCAAGTGCCAGCTGAGGCTCTGGTCTTGCGGCCTGCTGGGCACAGGGGTGGGTGGCTGGGAGGAGTTGGGGTTTGCCTTGTCCTCTTCCATCTCTGAGGTGCTGTAGCACAGAAGGATCGCAGGAGCTGCTTCCTTCTGCCACAGTGGCTCCCAACGGACTGGGCACTGCAGGGTTCTGCGCCCCTGGATACCCTCAGCCAGGGTCTCTAAGCGCTCTGATGTCACAACGGTCTCTGGGCACCGCCATGTTCCGCATGGCCGAGGGCCCCGACACCACGCGCCTGTGTCACAAAGGGCCGCCCCCGGCGCCCCTTCAGCAGCCGAGGCTGCTGGAAGTAGCACTGAGCAGGCCCTGGACTTGGGCCCTTGTAGCCCTTGGCCTCTGGGAGGCTTTGGCCACGGCGCCACTCCACAGCCCGATCCCCACCCTGCAGAGCCCTGGCTTGGGCGGGTGGGCTGCTCAGGGCACGAGCCATTGGCCAGATGGACGCAGCCAGGGACTTGTGGGCGCTGGCTCCATGTGCAGCTGCAGGCCGGGACGAGGGGTGTCCCTCCGGGCTCTGCCTTGGCCCTGGGGCTCTTTGGTGGCGTCCCCAGTGACACAGGCAGGGGATGGAGCTCCCCCTCAGCACGTTTGCAGGGGCCGCGGAGCTGAGCGTGGCAGGGGCACCATGGCAGCATTTGGCCGTGCCCAGGGACCTGGGCAAGCTGGAGAAGTGGCACAACGAGAACCTTCAGAGGTCTCACAAGGCCAAGTGCCGGCTGCTGCAGCTGGCCCGGGGCAATCCCCGAGTCCCGGATTCATCCGGGCCGGAAGAGACCTTCATATCCCTCAGTTTGGCGCTGCCTCCCCGGCCGCTCCCAGCGCCTCCAGAACCAGCCCTCGGCTGGGCTTTGGGCCTTTCCGGTGCCCTTGCCCACTTCCAGCAGGGCTGGCCCGAGGGGAGCACCCCCAGCCCGGGCCTCTGCCCCACAGCCCCTGTGGGCAGCGTGTCCAGCCACCCTGGCTGGGCTCCAGCGGGGAATGTCCTTGCAGCAGAAAGTGCTGGAAAAGGGCCCAGGGCTGAAGAGTCTCTCCCCTGCTGGCACTGCTTCTTCAGAGCATTAAAATCTTCCAGTGCTGGAGTGGGCTGATGGGTGTCTCCCCATCCCACCCAAAAAGAAGCTGATGGTTGGATATTATTGGAGAATTTCTCTCAAGTGGAGCCTGCCAGGGGTTATTTGCAGGGAGAAGCTGCTGCAATAAATACCCCGATGCCTCCCCAGGGTCTTCTGTGTGTTTCAACTCTCTTGGGCTTTCTTGACACTTGTCAAATGAAAAGAAATTTCTTGGGCAGCAGCAATTTTACCTGTCACCATAAAATACTGTTACATTCAGTTGTTTTCCAGTCCACGCAGCTCTTACTGTGGGTATCCTGGTAATATGAGGAATTCTGCATCCTTTCTGTAGCCACTGTGTCCTTGTGCATCACCCAGATGTGCTGTTTGCATCTGGGGGGGGCACTAAATATCAGCTCCAGCTCCGTGTGCTGCTGTGGTCTCAGGGAATGTGCTGGCACTGTTCCCCATCCTCTGAGCATTCCCTTCCTTCCATAAATTCTACCAAGCGCTGCCTTTAGAAGAATCTTCCAAGTCATTTAATTGCTTTGAATTTCTGTTGGTTAAATGTGTGTTTTGTCAGGCCATTGTTCCCTCTTTGCTTTCCTTCGGAGGGCAGGGTCCTGCACAGTCCATCCCTTCCCAGCTCCAGTGTTCCACTTGGATTGGTCTTCATTTTCCAGCCCTGGGGAGGCGGGGTCAGAGTGAGAACACCAGCTCTGGTGATTGGTTTTTGTTTGCCTTAACCAGAATCAGCAGGTTTTCCCATCAGTCAGAGGAGATACACCCCAAAGCGAAATTTGTATTGTTATTTTAGAAACTTGAGCATATAATGCTTAAACACAAACGGCTTTTGGAGATTTGTGTAGGTTAATTTGCTCTGTGTTGGGATCTGATGGTTATTGGTGCCCCAATTCACGGAACAGCTGATGCTTTTTTTTTTTTAGCCACTTGCTTAATTGTGTTCCCTCTTCTACTCCCGTTTTAGTGAGGGAAGAACTCTGTCAGCTGTAAAAAATATTTGACTATACGTTGAGAATGTGTTTATCTGTTTAAACTAGGAAATACTGTCTCTAGCAAAAGGTTGAGTGGAAGATGATGAGCACGAGTGATATATTGTGGTGTTGAGTCACTCTGGGGGCTTTCTTTGTGTGAAGGGAAAACAAAATTTTAGATTATTCAGCTTGTGACGTTTGTAGATCCTATGAAAAGACCTGTTTTGGTTTGTAAACACGGTATTTAAGTGTCTGGGCTGAACTGGGGAGTTCCAGGAGAGCTGGAGGGTCAGGGCGTGCACAGGGATTTCTTTTCGTGCATAATTGGTCTCTGTTTAATCCAAACTCACCAAACTGCTGCCATTCCCTACTTCCCTTAAGCAGTGTGGATCCTGCTCTGTGGAAGGAGGTTCCACATCCTCTGTCATGTTCTCCAGGGAGGAATTGGCACTCCCTGGAGTGAGCCAAGTCCGAAATGGCAGTGTCTTTATTTGCATTTTTAGTAACCTGGGTTGTGTAAGCACCGTATTTGTCATAATTGCTCTCAGCTTTCAATATTTATCAGCTACTTGGTGACTTCTGGCAAGTGATTAAAGCCCTGAATCTGCTGGGTGTTTGGGTTCTCTCGTTGCAGCTCACAGGTATTATTCCAGATGTGATATGTAAGGGAAAACTGTAGGAGAACTGCTGCTTAAAATGGGGGGAAAAGTGTTGTTACTTCTATTTTAATAACACTTGCAGTAAGGCCTCGTGGACGGTGTAAAGCATTCTGCTACAAAAGAATTCAAACAACCTTTCTGCTGAATAATAGCTTTACTTTTGCAATTACATAATTCTCTTGTTCAATCTAACAGTTCTTTTTTGAAGAATTAATGGAAGTGGTTTAAAGGGATTCCCTCACTCTAGGAGATACCTGATAGCTGTGGTGAGAGGGAAGCACCGACTGTGTGCAGGTGTCCTCAGCCCTGGCAGAAATAGATGCTTTAGGACGTGTAAGAAAGGAAGAGGAAAGAGGGGAAAATGCTCTGAAGTCACGTCCTTTTTAGAAATTTATTTGTTGGATAAAAGTGCAGCTCAGAGCTTTATTAGTGGCCTGCCCTGCCCTGTGTGGCTGCAGAGCAGCCCTGCGAGGCTGGAGAGCTGGAGCTGCATTTTGGGTGCCTTTCCTCTGGGAAAACACAGATTTGAGGGTCGCTGATGCTGCGAAGTGTGAGGTCTGAATCTCATCCAAGAGACAAAAGCATCGACACAAGGAACTGCTCTTTGACATCAGCCCACTTGTTGGGAATCCACTTCCAAGGCTGCCCTGGGTGTGAAGGGTGTTGCTAAAATGATGGGGAAATGTTATATAGCTGTTTTTATGAGCCTGTGTTTATTGAATAGGTATTTGTTACCTGCTCTTCACTGGTCCTTCTCAGTGTTACTGCATTCCAGCTACTACAGAAATAAGGTGCAGAAAAAATCGTGGCTGAAGTGTCTCCAAGGGCTGTCCTTGTTAGCTCAGACCAAGCAATGTCATCTTCAGCTCAGAACTGTAAATGAAATTACTGAAATTTGGGGAGTGTTTTGTCCAAGGGCACTAAAGGTGAGCACAAGATTTGGTCACCACACCTGTGCAAGGACTCACCTGGCAGAATTGTTCCATTTACTGGGCTCTCTTTAGGGGAAGAGAGGAGAGTGCACCCAAACATGTGGAACAGATTCCCTGGCCGGGCCGTGCCAGGTTTATTTGGATACATGATGAGCTGGGAGGGGTTCAATCCTTGCACTGTAGGGCTGGGACTTGGCTTTTGCTGCTTTTTCTTCTCCTTTTCTTTTTTCTTTTTTCTCCTGGGCCATATGTGGTTTAGCTACGCCGATTTTCTTGAGCCACCAGAGTTGTGTGGAACAGTTTTAGATCTCTGCAGGTCCATAAAGCTGAGTTTGTGTTGCTCACTCGAAACGTGGGGTTTTTCTTGCAGTTTAATGGTGCTGCCCATATTCCACCAGGCCTGAGGCTCAGCGGGACACATCATATACTGCTCCATGAATGGATGGTTTAGCAAGAGTCATGAAAAAGGCAGGATTATTTATCTAGAAATTATGAACAGAATTGGCCTTTTCTGAAGGGATGGGGTAGTCTCATTCTCATTCACAATGAGGCAGTCCTAGAGACTTTCTGGAGTCAACCTTTTTTGACCTTTCTGAGAAATTAGTCTGTATGGAAGCAGAAAAGGTGTGGATAAAACAGATTTTTAGCTTGATGTGGGATTGGTTTTGTTTTGGTTTTTTTTTTTTTTTGGTTGGAAGCCAGAATATTTTAAGCTTTCTTCATTCCTAATATCTGAGATCAAATAACCCTCAGATAATCTTTGAATTTTTGATTTCCTCAGCTGAAAATCGGCTGGGATTGTGAAAATGAGAGATACATGTGTGTTTTCCCCTGGTCCCCTAGTGCAATTCTCAGGAATTTGCAAACCCTTGAACCCTGTGAAGATGCTCAGTGACACGTAGGGGGGTTGGTCCAGCAGCATCTTCCCTGTGCACGTCATGCCCTGAGCCTGGCGTGGCTGGACCAGACCCTCCCTGATGTCTGGGTTTTTTCCCAATCCGGGAGCTAAACCAGCCCTCGATGAAGTTCCAGAGCTGGCAGTGAAATGTCCTGTGAGATCTTGCTGCACTTGGGTTTCAGCCCCTTCAGAGCTTTGCCTTGAAGGGCAGGAGCATCTTTTCCTGGCTGGGAACTGGAATTGCAGCCCATTGCAGTGTGTGCCGTGGATCCAGAGGGGCATTGCCGAGGCTGCCGGGTGCTGCTCCTGCCGTGCCTCCCACAGGAGCTGGGCAGGGGCAGGGACAAGGTGCAGCAGCTGGGTGGGCTCCCAGAGCAGAGAGCAAAGGCTGCTTTGCTGCACATTCTGCAGCGGAAGCAGAGGGAAGGAGCAAAGGGAAGGGAGGCCCTGACAGAAGCCCGGAATGTTTGTGGCTGGAAGGGACCCTGCCCATGGGTTAGGGTGCCATGAGGGAGAGACCCGTGCCCCAGTGAAGGTGCAAGTGAGACCATGTGAGGACAACAACCGGATTTTATTGGACACGCATTTTATTCTTATTACTATTTCCTATTTCTTATTCATCTCTTCTTCTTCTCTTCTTCTTCTTCTTCCTTCCTTCTTCTTTTTTTTACTACTACTCTTGCTGCTTCTTCTTCGTCTTACTCTTATTCTTCTTATTCCTATTCTAATTGTTTCTTCTTATTCACTACTGCTATTTCTTCTTCTTCTTTTTCCTATTCTTATTCTAATTAATCTTATTCACTTGTTATGCATACGGGCATTCTTTTCTTTTTCATATTCTTATTGTTTACTACTATTTCTTCTTCTTCCTCTTCTTCTTCTTATCTTCTTATTCCTATGCTTTATTATTCTTATTCAACTTCCTATTTTTTTATTATTCTATTCCTTTTTCTTCTTTGTCCTATTTACTACTGCTATTTCTTCATCATCATAATCTTCTTATGCCTAGTCTTATACCTATTCCTAGTCCTATTCCTATACTTTTTTTTCTCCTGTATGAGGAGGTTTTTTTAAATTTTTTAAATTTTTTAAATTTTTTTTTTTCTCACAATTACTATTTCTTAACTCACATCCGTTTGTCGAGTCCAAGTCCTGCAGTCATGTCCGGGGAGGTTCAGAGTCAATATCTGAAAGAGTTTTTCCTTGGCAGAGGCGTTGCAGGAAGTTGCCCAGGGCGATGGCGGTGGTGGAGTCCTTGTGTGTGGAGCGCTGAGGAGCTGTGCAGATGTGGCCCTTGGGGACGTGGTTTCGGGGCGACGGTGGTGCTGCCAGGGTGCGGTGGCGCTGGGTGCCGGCAGGGTCTCTTGGCACGTCGATGGCTCTCTGGGCTTCCCCGCTGAGGCCGGGCTGGCGCGGGCGCTACTCCTGCGTCCGTGGCGCCAGGCAGCGGCAGCGGAACAGCGCCCGCAGCGCCCGCAGCGCCCTTCTGAGGCGGCCGGGCCGTTTGCTGGGGGCGGCCGGCTGGGGAGCCGAGGGGCTGCGGGGCTGTGCGGGGCAAGCCCCGGCTCCTGCCAGGCCACGATGGAGAAGCCGGGGGTCCCCTGGGGGCCTGGCCTTGCAGTGGGGCACGTGAGGCCCGGAGCGTCCTGTGCCCGGCGCCCAACCCAGGCCTCCATCGGGCCTGGCAGGAGCCGGGGCCTGCCCCGCACAGCCCCCGCAGCCCCTCGGCTCCCCAGCCGGCCGCCCCCAGCAAACGGCCCCGGCCTCAGAAGGGCGCTGCGGGCGCTGCGGGCGCTGTTCCGCTGCCGCTGCCTGGCGCCACGGACGCAGGAGTAGCGCCCGCGCCAGCCCGGCCCTCAGCGGGGAAGCCCAGAGAGCCATCGACGTGCCAAGAGACCCTGCCCGGCACCCAGCGCCACCGGCACCCTGGCAGCACCACCGTCGCCCCGAAACCACGTCCCCAAGGGCCACATCTGCACAGCTCCTCAGCGCTCCACACACAAGGACTCCACCACCGCCATCGCCCTGGGCAACTTCCTGCAACGCCTCTGCCAAGGAAAAACTCTTTCAGATATTGACTCTGAACCTCCCCGGACATGACTGCAGGACTTGGACTCGACAAACGGATGTGAGTTTAAGAAATAGTAATTGTGAGAAAAAAAAAAAATTTAAAAAAATTTAAAAAATTTAAAAAAAACCTCCTCATACAGGAGAAAAAAAAAGTATAGGAATAGGACTAGGAATAGGTATAAGACTAGGCATAAGAAGATTATGATGATGAAGAAATAGCAGTAGTAAATAGGACAAAGAAGAAAAAGGAATAGAATAATAATAAAAATAGGAAGTTGAATAAGAATAATAAGAGCATAGGAATAAGAAGATAAGAAGAAGAAGAGGAAGAAGAAGAAATAGTAGTAAACAATATGAAAAAGAAAAGAATGCCCGTATGCATAACAAGTGAATAAGATTAATTAGAATAAGAATAGGAAAAAGAAGAAGAAGAAATAGCAGTAGTGAATAAGAAGAAAAATTAGAATAGGAATAAGAAGAATAAGAGTAAGACGAAGAAGAAGCAGCAAGAGTAGTAGTAGTAATTAAAAAGAAGAAGAAGAAGGCGAAGAAGAAGAAGAAGAAGAAGACTTAGATGAAGAAATAGGAAATAGTAATAAGAATAAAATGCGTGTCCAATAAAATCCGGTTGTTGTCCTCACATGGTCTCACTTGCACCTTCACTGGGGCACGGGCGTCTCTCCCTCATGGCACCCTAACCCATGGGCAGGGTCCCTTCCAGCCACAAGCATTCCGGGCTTCTGTCAGGGACTCCCTTCCCTTTGCTCCTTCCCTCTGCTTCCCGCTGCAGAATGTGCAGCAAAGCAGCCTTTGCTCTCTGCTCTGGGAGCCCACCCAGCTGCTGCACCTTGTCCCCTGCCCCTGCCCAGCTCCTGTGGGAGGCACGGCAGGAGCAGCACCCCGGCAGCCTCGGCAATGCCCCTCTGGGATCCACGGCACACACTGCAATGGGCTGCAATTCCAGTTCCCAGCCAGGAAAAGATGCTCCTGCCCTTCAAGGCAAAGCTCTGAAGGGGCTGAAACCCAAGTGCAGCAAGATCTCACAGGACATTTCACTGCCAGCCTCTGGAACTTCATCGAGGGCTGGTTTAGCTCCGGATTGGGGAAAAAACCCAGACATCAGGGGAGGGTCTGGTCCAGCCACGCCAGGCTCAGGGCATGACGTGCACAGGGAAGATGCTGCTGGACCAACCCCCCCCCCTACGTGTCACTGAGCATCTTCACAGGGTTCAAGGGTTTGCAAATTCCTGAGAATTGCACTAGGGGACCAGGGGAAAACACACATGTATCTCTCATTTTCACAATCCCAGCCGATTTTCAGCTGAGGAAATCAAAAATTCAAAGATTATCTCTGAGGGTTATTTTGATCTCAGATATTAGGAATGAAGAAAGCTTAAAATATTCTGGCTTCCAACCAAAAAAAAAACCAAAAAAACCAAAACAAAACCAATCCCACATCAAGCTAAAAATCTGTTTTATCCACACCTTTTCTGCTTCCATACAGACTAATTTCTCAGAAAGGTCAAAAAAGGTTTGACTCCAGAAAGTCTCTAGGACTGCCTCATTGTGAATGAGAATGAGACTACCCCATCCCTCAGAAAAGGCCAATTCTGTTCATAATTTCTAGATAAATAATCCTGCCTTTTTCATGACTCTTGCTAAACATCCATTCATGGAGCAGTATATGATGTGTCCCGCTGAGCCTCAGGCCTGGGTGGAATATGGGCAGCACCATTAAACTGCAAGAAAAACCCCACGTTTCGAGTGAGCAACACAAACTCAGCTTTATGGACCTGCAGAGATCTAAAACTGTTCCACACAACTCTGGTGGCTCAAGAAAATCGGCGTAGCTAAACCCACATTGGCCCAGGAGAAAAAAAGAAAAAAGAAAAGGAGAAGAAAAAGCAGCAAAAGCCAAGTCCCAGCCCTACAAGTGCAAGGATTGAACCCCTCCCACAGCTCATCATGTATCCAAATAACCTGGCACGGCCCGGCCAGGGAATCTGTTTCCACATGTTTGGGTGCACTCTCCTCTCTTCCCCTAAAGAGAGCCCAGTAAATGGAACAATTCTGCCAGGTGAGTCCTTGCAACAGGTGTGGTGACCAATCTTGTGCTCACCTTTAGTGCCCTTGGACAAAACACTCCCCAAATTTCAGTAATTTCATTTACAGTTCTGAGCTGAAGATGACATTGCTTGGTCTGAGCTAACAAGGACAGCCCTTGGAGACACTTCAGCCACGATTTTTTCTGCACCTTATTTCTGTAGTAGCTGGAATGCAGTAACACTGAGAAGGACCAGTGAAGAGCAGGTAAACAAATACCTATTCAATAAACACAGGCTCATAAAAACAGCTATATAACATTTCCCCGATCATTTTAGCAACACCCTTCACACCCAGGGCAGCCTTGGAAGTGGATTCCCAACAAGTGGGCTGATGTCAAAGAGCAGTTCCTTGTGTCGATGCTTTTGTCTCTTGGATGAGATTCAGACCTCACACTTCGCAGCATCAGCGACCCTCAAATCTGTGTTTTCCCAGAGGAAAGGCACCCAAAATGCAGCTCCAGCTCTCCAGCCTCGCAGGGGCTGCTCTGCAGCCACACAGGGCAGGGCAGGCCACTAATAAAGCTCTGAGCTGCACTTTTATCCAACAAATAAATTTCTAAAAAGGACGTGACTTCAGAGCATTTTCCCCCTCTTTCCTCTTCCTTTCTTACACGTCCTAAAGCATCTATTTCTGCCAGGGCTGAGGACACCTGCACACAGTCGGTGCTTCCCTCTCACCACAGCTATCAGGTATCTCCTAGAGTGAGGGAATCCCTTTAAACCACTTCCATTAATTCTTCAAAAAAGAACTGTTAGATTGAACAAGAGAATTATGTAATTGCAAAAGTAAAAGCTATTATTCAGCAGAAAGGTTGTTTGAATTCTTTTGTAGCAGAATGCTTTACACCGTCCACGAGGCCTTACTGCAAGTGTTATTAAAATAGAAGTAACAACACTTTTCCCCCCATTTTAAGCAGCAGTTCTCCTACAGTTTTCCCTTACATATCACATCTGGAATAATACCTGTGAGCTGCAACGAGAGAACCCAAACACCCAGCAGATTCAGGGCTTTAATCACTTGCCAGAAGTCACCAAGTAGCTGATAAATATTGAAAGCTGAGAGCAATTATGACAAATACGGTGCTTACACAACCCAGGTTACTAAAAATGCAAATAAAGACACTGCCATTTCGGACTTGGCTCACTCCAGGGAGTGCCAATTCCTCCCTGAGAACATGACAGAGGATGTGGAACCTCCTTCCACAGAGCAGGATCCACACTGCTTAAGGGAAGTAGGGAATGGCAGCAGTTTGGTGAGTTTGGATTAAACAGAGACCAATTATGCCACGAAAAAGAAATCCCTGTGCACGCCCTGACCCTCCAGCTCTCCTGGAACTCCCCCAGTTCAGCCCAGACACTTAAATACCGTGTTTACAAACCAAACAGGTCTTTTCATAGGATCTACAAACGTCACAAGCTGAATAATCTAAAATTTTGTTTCCCTTCACACAAAGAAAGCCCCCAGAGTGACTCAACACCACAATATATCACTCGTGCTCATCATCTTCCACTCAACCTTTTGCTAGAGACAGTATTTCCTAGTTTAAACAGATAAACACATTCTCAACGTATAGTCAAATATTTTTTACAGCTGACAGAGTTCTTCCCTCACTAAAACGGGAGTAGAAGAGGGAACACAATTAAGCAAGTGGCTAAAAAAAGAAAAAAGCATCAGCTGTTCCGTGAATTGGGGCACCAATAACCATCAGATCCCAACACAGAGCAAATTAACCTACACAAATCTCCAAAAGCCGTTTGTGTTTAAGCATTATATGCTCAAGTTTCTAAAATAACAATACAAATTTCGCTTTGGGGTGTATCTCCTCTGACTGATGGGAAAACCTGCTGATTCTGGTTAAGGCAAACAAAAACCAATCACCAGAGCTGGTGTTCTCACTCTGACCCCGCCTCCCCAGGGCTGGAAAATGAAGACCAATCCAAGTGGAACACTGGAGCTGGGAAGGGATGGACTGTGCAGGACCCTGCCCTCCGAAGGAAAGCAAAGAGGGAACAATGGCCTGACAAACACACATTTAACCAACAGAAATTCAAAGCAATTAAATGACTTGGAAGATTCTTTCTAAAGGCAGCGCTTGGTAGAATTTATGGAAGGAAGGGAATGCTCAGAGGATGGGGAACAGTGCCAGCACATTCCCTGAGACCACAGCAGCACACGGAGCTGGAGCTGATATTTAGTGCCCCCCCAGATGCAAACAGCACATCTGGGTGATGCACAAGGACACAGTGGCTACAGAAAAGGATGCAGAATTCCTCATATACCAGGATACCCACAGTAAGAGCTGCGTGGACTGGAAAACCAACTGATGTAACAGTATTTTTATGGTGACAGGTAAAATTGCTGCTGCCCCAAGAATTTCTTTTCATTTGACAAGTGTCAAGAAAGCCCAAGAGAGTTGAAACACACAGAGACCCTGGGGGAGGCATCGGGGTATTTATTGCAGCAGCTTCTCCCTGCAAATAACCCCTGGCAGGCTCCACTTGAGAGAAATTCTCCAATAATATCCAACCATCAGCTTCTTTTTGGGTGGGATGGGGAGACACCCATCAGCCCACTCCAGCACTGGAAGATTTTAATGCTCTGAAGAAGCAGTGCCAGCAGGGGAGAGACTCTTCAGCCCTGGGCCCTTTCCAGCACTTTCTGCTGCAAGGACATTCCCCGCTGGAGCCCAGCCAGGGTGGCTGGACACGCTGCCCACAGGGGCTGTGGGGCAGAGGCCCGGGCTGGGGGTGCTCCCCTCGGGCCAGCCCTGCTGGAAGTGGGCAAGGGCACCGGAAAGGCCCAAAGCCCAGCCGAGGGCTGGTTCTGGAGGCGCTGGGAGCGGCCGGGGAGGCAGCGCCAAACTGAGGGATATGAAGGTCTCTTCCGGCCCGGATGAATCCGGGACTCGGGGATTGCCCCGGGCCAGCTGCAGCAGCCGGCACTTGGCCTTGTGAGACCTCTGAAGGTTCTCGTTGTGCCACTTCTCCAGCTTGCCCAGGTCCCTGGGCACGGCCAAATGCTGCCATGGTGCCCCTGCCACGCTCAGCTCCGCGGCCCTGCAAACGTGCTGAGGGGGAGCTCCATCCCCCTGCCTGTGTCACTGGGGACGCCACCAAAGAGCCCCAGGGCCAAGGCAGAGCCCGGAGGGACACCCCTCGTCCCGGCCTGCAGCTGCACATGGAGCCAGCGCCCACAAGTCCCTGGCTGCGTCCATCTGGCCAATGGCTCGTGCCCTGAGCAGCCCACCCGCCAAGCCAGGGCTCTGCAGGGTGGGGATCGGGCCTGTGGAGTGGCGCCGTGGCCAAAGCCTCCCAGAGGCCAAGGGCTACAAGGGCCCAAGTCCAGGGCCTGCTCAGTGCTACTTCCAGCAGCCTCGGCTGCTGAAGGGGCGCCGGGGGCGGCCCTTTGTGACACAGGCGCGTGGTGTCGGGGCCCTCGGCCATGCGGAACATGGCGGTGCCCAGAGACCCTTGTGACATCAGAGCGCTTAGAGACCCTGGCTGAGGGTATCCAGGGGCGCAGAACCCTGCAGTGCCCAGTCCGTTGGGAGCCACTGTGGCAGAAGGAAGCAGCTCCTGCGATCCTTCTGTGCTACAGCACCTCAGAGATGGAAGAGGACAAGGCAAACCCCAACTCCTCCCAGCCACCCACC